>CM032631.1:28226231-28625404 GCA_019097785.1 Fraxinus excelsior | reverse complement strand
ACTAAAAAACATGAATTAAATTAAGAAAAACCATTTAAATCTCACAATATGTGGTTCTGAGCCTTTAATCTCCTTCGACCAAGTGTAAAAGTTTAATTACAATTCATGAATCTAAGAGAAAAATAGAAAAGAATGGAGTTTGGAGACATTCTGTATGTTCTAGTTTTAATTCTGTTCTAGAGTTTTAAAATATGTATTTATAATTGTTTCCATAAGTAGTTAACTTAAATTCGAAAATCAAAATTCGCATCCCAAAAATGAACCATGTGGCCGCATGGTTTAGAGGCTTGCGACCGCATGGAACAAATGAACTCAGCCCTCAAACTCTCGGAAGTAATCTGTGCGGCCGCATGGTTTTACGAAACTTCCTCCCAGACAACTTTCAGTATTTTGGCTATAACTTTCTCTGCCAATGTCCAATTGAGGTGATTCAAGATAAGTTGAAAAGCTAACTTAGAGGGCTACAACTTTACTCCAGAAACTGTCTTTGAATTCGATTGCTTTCCATGTCAAAAATTGGTCCCAATATGATGCTGAAAATCGATGCAAAACTTTTCAACTTGAAAGTTGATATGTGATAATGTATTGGCTATATTTCATCCCTTTGAATCATTTTATCATCCAATTGACCTCTAACACTCCCGAATCTTCATCACAAGGTTGGAAACAAGTTTAGAATATTTGCACTTTAGTCCTTGAACTTTCATTTCTTTTCACTTTGGTCTCTTTTTACCTTTTTTGTTTCAAATTACGCCATATCCATAGAATTGCACCTAAATCAAAATATGAGCATAATGAGTACATTTTGACACAAAATAAACATACGAGCACATAAAATAAGGAGGGAAAAATATACATTTTACATTCATATCAAATCACCATATCCGATTGAGTTCCTCATCCCCTTGTTTCTCCAAGATTGTTAGTTCTTCCTGAGTTCCTTGAGCCAAAATTAATGGAAAATGATGAATAATGAAGAAGAGGCGTTCTGGACCGTTTTCAGGTCTTTTAGGGTTGAGAAATCATACCACAATAAGTTACCATAAGTGTTTGAGTCGTAGAAGAAAACTTGAAATTTTTTCCCCGATTTGGCCTGGGCAAGCGCCCAGGTAAAATACTTGCTTTTTGTATTGAAATTCAGGGTCGGGCGAGCCCTTGGGCGGGCGCCTAGTACACAGCTGGACATCTTTCAGTGTTTTGGTCATAACTTCCAATATCAATATCCAATTGAGATAGTTCAAGATACATTGGAAAGCTAACTCAAAGGGCTACATTTTTTCTTTGGATACCATCTTCCAATCTGATAGTTTTCCGTGCCAAAAATTGGTCTCAATATGAGGCTAAAAACCGGTGCAACCTTTTCAACTTGAAAGTTGATATGTGAATTAGTCTAGCTATATTTCATCCCTTTGACTCCTTTTTTCATTTAATTGACCTCTAACACTCTTGAGTCTTCATTCTAAGGTTAGAAACATGTTTATAGTATTTGCTCTTTAGTCCCTGAACTTTCACATTCTTTTATTTTGGTCCTTTTTGGCTCTTTTCTTTAATTCTCCACCATTTTCACCCATTTGCAACCTAAACGCGGATATAGAAGTACTTAGTGTATTTAGACATCAAATAATCATAGATACGCAAATATTAATGAGTGAAAAACGTAACAAATGTGTTATTTTCAACACTACGTTAAGTTATAAATATTGAATTAAGATTTAAAGGTGATCAATAGATGGAATTTTTATACCCTAGTTTCTCATTCCATATTTGAATTCTAAATCAATCTTTGTGTGCATTCCGCTATTTTCAAGTAGTTAGATAAAAAATCACAACAAATCACAATTATTTGTTTGTTTTCGTCAAGTAGTAGTTAGAAATATTATATTAAACATTAAAGTATAGTCTTTGTGCGAACTATCCGGTTTCAAAGGTCCACTATGTTTACTTGTTATAATATCGTACACTTATAAAAAACACAACAAGATTTTGACTTCGTTGTTGGGGACTATTTACATTTAGGTTTAATTTATTTTCTTTTATTCATAGATAAAATGGGTTTGTTGTATGCTTCATACTTAATGCGACAATTTTGAACTATTTAATTCGAAAATAAACTAATCGGATGGTTGAAGATCAAAATATTCGTATTCCTATACAACCAATTGTGTCATAAGCCAAGAGAGTAGTAGTATGACAAAATCAGTAAAATAAGCTAGTGGAGTTAAATAAAGAAGACTTGCTAGTCTCAATGTTCTTGACGTGTATAGCAGTGCCCACGCACTCTCGTATTGTATATCCAGATTTCGGGATAAATGATTTTCAGATAAGGGCGGATTAGATCAATTTGACTAGTCACATTCTTCAATTCTACCGGCTACCTCATGAAAACCCGAACACACATATCGCTATATTTCTAAGATATTGTCGAACTTCGATGCTCCAGGAGTTAATGAGGATACTACCAAGTTGCATTTATTTTCTTACACATTGAGGGATGCAGCTTTGGAGTGGTTAGATTCTGAACCTCATGGAAGCATTACTACATGGAAGGGACTTACTAGAAGATTCTGCAACGAATTCTTCCCATTAGCAAAACTAGCAAAAATTCGATTGGAAATTCAAACATTCCAACAAAGAGATGGAGAGAGTTATAATAAGGCATGAAACAAATTTAAAGAGCCAATGAGAAAGTGTTCAAATCATGAAATTGCCATAGGTAATCAAGTGCAATACTTCTACACCGAACTTTCATCGCTATCAAAATCTTAGGTAGATTCAACTGCTGGTGGATCAATCATTAATAAATCAGTTCAACAATGTCTAGACCTGTTCAAATTAATTGCCACTATACTACTATAACACCCCAAATTTTATTGACTTAAATTTTGGGGTGTTATCAATATCATATCATAATAATATTCGAAACGGAAATGTTTAATTGAAAATCTAAAACTTTTAATTCATTTGAACATTTATATATTGAATCAAATAGAGTCACGAAATTTAGAACATTTGATTAAAGTAAAGAAAACACAAACTGCTGTAACATAATTTATTATTGAATATTTTTCCGAAAATTATACTTAGCATCCTGCGCACTGCCTGTGTGTCAATTAGCATTTCATGAAATAAATTACGTAGAAAAAAATCATAATATTGCCAGGACATAACAACTTGTACATTACTCCTACCTTGTTTGATAATAGAATTGTTGGAAGAAAGTAAGAAATTCACGTTCCCAAAACCTTTTCGTGTTGTCGTGTTTATGTACCAAACCCAATGCAAAAGTTGTATATATATGGGCTAAGTCCTTAAATCTAATGAGACCTAATTAGGTGTAATTGGTGCTAATTAAATAATAAAACTCTTCCTTAAACCTAATGACATAAAATTAGGTGTAAATTGTGCTAATTATAAGACACATTTTACCTATAATATTAACCTATTTAAATCCTCAAAATCATTTTCTTTCCTATCAATCTACACATGGCAAAAACATCCCTATCAATTCCTAATATCAAGACAAATATATAATATTAAACTAAACCTAATTGACAACTCCCATCAATTTTCCAAAAGCAGGTTAATGAAAAAGATAAAGAAATAATTGACAACTTCCATCAATCAACTCATAGCCATGTAAGAAAAATACTTCTTCATATCAACTAGTACACATGAGGAAAGATTTCAAACCATTGTTAACTTATTTAATTGTTAAAAAAAAAAGGACTACAACTATATTTCTATCAAATAATACATGTGGCAGCCATCTATATCCCTTTTGAATTCAAAAAATTTACTTAAATGTAAAACTAATTTATAACTTCTTTAAGTGTTTATTACTTAGAGTTTGCTTATCTGAATTTATTTTTTCTCAAGCCCAATAAACATAATTAATTACGAGCTGTCCAACGAGCCCAATATTTATATATTTATTATTACTGTATCGATATCTAAATATTCGATCCAAATAAAATTGAATTAACATGTGTCACTCTAGTCCACCAACTTTCAAAATATGAAATGTAGTAGATGGAATAAATAATTTTATTTTGTAAATTTTCGGGGAACAACACATTCAATGTTCTCATCATAAAGAGTGGTACCAAAGAGAAGATAACTGGAATTTATGAATCGACAGCACAACATCTACCAATGCACAGATTGCTGCTTTAGCAAAGCATGTGGAGTTACTTGTAAAATTGAAAATACATGGATCAAATGTAGTGATGGTCAGTTTAGCATGTGAGAATTGTGGAATAAATCACCATACAAAAATTGCTTGATGCTTGCTTCTTTAGAGGAATATATAAACTTTATTCAGAATGGTTCCTGTAATTTCAACACATGAAAATAACTTTCAGCAAGAGATAAAATCAAGTTTGTGGGAGATTTTTCGTCAATATGTGCTGAAAACAAACAAAGCATTCCAAAATATTAATATTAATTCAAAACTAGCAAGTATCTATCAAGAAGTTGGAGATACAGATTGGACATGTTGTTCAACAACTTGCAAAAAGAGCAAAGGGATTATTGCCAAACAATACAAAGACAAATCCTAAGGAGCAAGTGATGGCAAACAAGAGTAGTGGAAAAAGATCCACCTAGAGCTCATGTAGAAGTTAAACCATATGTACCTCTACTTCCATTCCCCAAAAGACTTCTAAAGAAGTCTATGGAGGAAAATATGCTATAACTACGAGTTGTGGTGTGTACTGTCTCAGGCACCCAAAAGTAATACTTCAACCTCTAAAATTAATGTAGACTATTGGGAAGTAAGGGTCGATCCCATGAAGAGTATGCAATTCAATATTTTATGTTTCGTACAATAATTATGAGGTTTTTGTGACACTCCGAACTCAAGCTTCGAGTGTCACGTACTAAACATAATAACCCCTGCCTTTGCTACATGTACAAACTCTTAAATAAAATGTAATACATACTGGAAACTTATTTTCAATTTATAATAAAATATTTCCGTAAATTTAATGGCCAGCAGAAGTGCATGCTGACCTGAACTTATTCTTTACATATACGAAATCGGTGCTATCACGGCTAATTGGGGCAGCCAATTCAAATATTTTTTTAAAAATTCATCTAACTCCATTTTCTATGAAATCTACAGCATTAGAAAGATATTTCCAACTAGTTTCCTATGTTAAAATATGGAAAATTTTCAAGATCATATGATATATACGTTTTACTAAAAACAGTGGGGTACTGTACAGAAACTTCAGATTGACGTTTCGACGCTTAAATTTTTTTTATCTCATGCCATAAATATCCAAATTGAGTGATTCTTGCGCTCCTATTAAGACAACTCAAATAGGAACGAAGTATTATTTTAAGAGTTTCAAATAGGTTTTTATAGAGTTGGTAATAGCATTTTGAATTGATCCTAAAAACCTGTCCAGTTTCTGCCTCTTTTATCACTACAGGAAAAGGTCTATAAAAATGTCTCTTAGCATAACATGAAAGATTTGATTACAAAATTTACTTACAATACTATATTATATAATGTCTTATACATGTTTATATATAATACCACAAGAAAAATAGTCTTCGAACAAAACATACGAAAAGGAAATTTGGATAGAGAATAACTTTGTCCTTAACCCATCATTGAGTATGCCGACTTACTTCCACCAACTCAGCGATTATAGATCTGAAAATTTAGTATAAAATACAATGAATATAAAGAATATGCAGTAAGATACCATGCTCGGATTTAACATGTTAATACTACACAAAAGAAAACATTCAAACACATACTTACATATTCCAGCTTGCCAATGCCCTTCGGACTTGTCCTAAGGCATAAATAGATATCTAACTTTGTGGACTTGTCCACATCTTTCATATTATGGTTTTTATGTATAGCTTAAGCATAAATATTATCATGAAATTCTACCACTTGAGTATAGAAAGTATCTTACCTTAAAACTTGGAGTAATTTTGGTTGAAAAGTGTACTTGAGAGTGCTACGCTTTTGTTTTCCTTTTCATGTATTCCCACTACCTATCTTTTTTTTTTTTTTTTTTTTTTTCAAGTAGTTTTCTGATTGCAAAGACACTTGTAGGGAACATTTCTTAATTATCTAAAGGCAACAAAAACCTATGGACTAAGTAAGTTGTAAAGGGTGACTATTTACTAAGTTAAAGTTTGCCCCTCCACGTGAGCTTTGAATCATCCTCAATACTTCATGCATGCATTCATGCACTTAATATCACATTATGCCTTAATTTGAACACTTCATGCTTGCTTTCAACATCTCATGCTTGTTTAAACACTAACCACCTCATGCTTGCTTTCAACATTACTTCACTACAAAGGTAACACTTCATTCTCAGCTAAGTGGACAATAAAGAAATGCTCATCTATAGTAAATAGGTGCAAAATTTGACATTTATCCCAAACCCCTAATTAACTAATCTTGGTAAACTTTTAATCAACCAACAATGCAAACTTGGTAATCACTAATAATTTGGCCATATAAAATTTTGAGAAGTTACATTATTATCCTAAAAAAATTAAATGAGCAAATTAAACGAGCACAAAATTCCGGAGTATTACAGTTTTTGTATGCAAACAATTATAAATGGCGCAATTAATAACAATGAAAATTAAATTAACGAAAACAATCAAAAGACTAATCTTGGTCTAACTCCACATCCACCGTCGGAAATCCACAATTGATCATAGATACAATGATAATTCAATTCATATTTTGAATATTCACCGTTGAAATTATTTTCCTATCTCTCCTTAATTTTAGTTAGTTAGAAATCAGCATTCTAATTAACCTTAATTATTAAATAAACCTAGATTAGTACTCAAGATTCAATTTAATAATATCTTTACATAATAGAGAAATTGGTGAACTAGAAAACACAAACACCAGCGGTTGTATTCAATCTGTTTAAACATTCTTTTTAAAATTCAATAACCTCTATTGCAGAAAATCATCAAATTAGGTACTTCACAAGTTAAAGGAATCAAACAATTGCGAATTTGAAATTTAAGTTAGCTATACTGCAATGAATAACAAACTAGTAGGCCTCCTATAATTAAACATAACAATTATGGAAATAAGTGTAGAAAAATATTCAGTACGCAAAATAAGAATTAAACTATAAGAAAAACTATTTAGATATCACAATATGTGGTTCCGAGGCTTCAATTTCCTTCGACAAATTGTAAATGTTAGTTACAATTCATAATTCTAGGGGTTTTTTTAAGTGTAGAGAGATTTGTTTCCATAAATATTTGATTGGAGTTAGAAAACAAAAAAATTTGCCTCGAAGTCTTCTATGTGACCGCATAGTAGAAAGTCACACGGTCGCATAGAACAAATAAATTCATCCCTCAAACTCTCGGAAGTGGTCTGTGCGACCGTATGGAATTACCACTATGTGACCGCATAGATATGGCATTTTTCTCCGCCGAATAGCTTTTCGTATTTTGATCATATCTTCCACGAACGATGTCTGATTGATACGATTGAAGATGTATTGGAAATTTAACTCAAATGGCTACAACTTTGTTTCAGATATCATCTTCCCAATCGATCATTTTCCATGTAAAAAATGGGTCTCAAACTGAGGCTAAAAATTCGATACATAACTTTGCGATTGGAAATTGATGTGTGATCCAACATTGACGATATTTCATCCCTTTGACGTCTTTCAACCTACCTCTAACACTTTTAAATCTTTATCGTGAGGCTCCACATATCTTTTGAGTATTTTTATTTCGGTCCCTGAACTTTCATTTCCTTTCACTTGGTCCATTTTCACTTATTTCTTCAAAATTTCGCCATATCCATAGAATTGTCACCAAAATCAACATATGAACATAATGAGTACATTTTGGCATTGATTAATCATACAAGCACATAAAATAAGGAGGGAAAAATATGTATTTTACATTCTTATCAAATTCTCCCACACCTAGCTTTTGCTCGTCCTTGGGAAAAATTCAATTTTAATTCCCTAAAAACACCCAAGTCGTAATGTCATGAACATAGAATAATCAAACTTTTTCAAAACGCATAACATATCATAAATAAATATTCTCACACAACTAATAATCAATTAGCTAGTATTGTCATATGAAGATGGAATAAACCAAACATGTAGACCCTCACAGATATAATCACTCACTTCTCATGTGTTTAAAATGTAAGTGTTTCGCTCAAGTTCATTCTAATGGAGATTATCTACTATATGCTTACATATCTTCTCATTCGCCACCACTTAGATTACATGCTTTACAAGAATCATAAGGACTTTTCAAGGGTTGTAACGTAACTTAGGATCAAGGTGTGAAATATTTAGGTATGTGACTCAAGAGCCATCAAACTTAGCTCAAATATATTCATAAGATATGTAAAACCAACAACTCCACACAATGGTTCCTCTACGTTGCATCTATTCCACACAAACCGAACCCTTTCTTAAAATGTAAAAGAAATTATGAACATAGATATTTTGTAACGTTGACATCACTCTCTTCCATCACTTATTTTCTTTCTTTTTTCATTTTCTTTTATCATTCATTTTTTTGAAATATAAACTCCAAATGTTACATGTCAAAGACCCCCTTTGTAAACCCACAAATTCAATGGAAAATAGAACAAATCAGACCTGGTATGAACGTGAAGAAAGATGACCAGATTAGAACCTTAAGGCAACAAAATCCTTAAAACCCCAACCTTGAGATGCCACAAAGGTTGATGAGTCTTTGATAAGTCAAATTTCAAGCATTCTACCAAGAACACTAGAAAAAGGCAAGCAAGAGCTTTCTTCCATAGCTTCAAAAACGTCCCCCTTTCCAAATAACATGGCTCCCTGTTTAAGACTAAATCCCTAGCTTAATTGAAGAAGGAAAAAACGAAATGAGCCTTAAGAAGATGGATTGGGCCTAGTGGCTAAAACATAAAAGAGCCCAAAAGACTAAAGTTAAAATCCTAATTGATGAAAACATGAACAACCCATAATTAATTAAAAGACTAAGTTAAAAATACCTAATTAATCCTTTCATTCTTCTTGCTCTTCCAAATTTATCCCTTGCACAAAAAGATAATTGACCATCCTTGGTAAAGCTTTGGAATCTTCGAATTTAGTTCTAGGATCTTCTAGCACCGCATCTTTGTATTGCACTTCCATTATCAAACTTTGTAAAGCTTCTTTCATCTTCTTTGTCTTTGCCCTAGTCATTGGACCGCCAATTCCTTGCAAAGGATATTGAGAATATTTGGGAGCATCAACTTGGTTAGCACCTCGATCTCCATCTTTCTCCTCTTCAAAATGATTTGTCCTTGAATCACCTATATCAAACAAAGATTAATCAGCAACATTAAAAGTCGCACTAACATTACCATAATCGCTTGGCAAATCTAGCTTGTAGGCGTTGTCAATTGATCCTCTCCAATACTTGAAAAGGTCCATCTCCTCTAGGCTGCAATTTGATTTCCGTTGTGTGGGAAACCTCTCCTTACACATGTGCACCTAGAGCCAATCACCAGGTTGGAAGACAACCTTCAAACGCTCCTTATTGGCTTGCTTAGCATATTGTTCATTTTCTCTTTCAATGTTGGCCCGAACTCTGGCATGTAACTCCTACTATGCAGTCGCATAGAAGACTTCCGAGACGGATTTTCTTGTGTCTTAATTCCAATCAAACACTTATGAAAACAAATATCTCTACACTTTAAAAACCCTAGAAGACATCCAGAACAAGAGAGAACGCCTCCCATCTTCATTCTTTATTATTTTTCTCTTTAAAGTATGAATTGTAACTATGGAAATTGAAACCTCGGAACCACATATAGTGAGATCTAAATAGTTTTTCTTATTTTTTTTATTGAATATTCTTGAGATGGAAAATATGATCAAAATACTAAAAACTGTATTACTTGTTACGATATCGTACCCTTGCGATATAATAAATAAAACAAGTTTGTTCCTCTGCTGCTTATACTATTCACATTTGGTCTTGATTTTTTTTAACTATTATTTGATTAGTTTATTTTCTTTTATTCACAGATAAAAGATATTTGTTGTATGCTCCATACCCAAGTCAACAATCTTGAACATAACTTCAGACAAAAACACAAAGGACACAAACAAAAATAAACGCAAACATTTGTTTGTCATCAAACAAAACCGTAACTTAACTTAATAAACACTCAAACATGCTAAGAAACTTTTAGATTCCTATCAAGTTGGGTACAATTATCAGAATATGAATACCATGAGTACATTTTTGGCACAGATTAATCATACGAGCACATAAAATAAGGAGGGAGAAATCTGCATTTTACATTCCTATCGAGTTGGGTACAAATATCAAATGTTACTATACAAAGACTAGAAAGAAAAGATGAGCAGGAAGATGTTGATGAAGGTACAATGGAAGAAAAATCTGCCTTAACTCCAATTGAGAGTGAAGTAAGTACATAAACATCCGCTACAAATGCTTCCAGTCCAATCAAGGCTTACGTGCCTCCCATTTCTTTTCCATAAAAACTCAAAAAGAACAAACGAGACACAAATTTTGAAAATGTTCTTGATGCTCTCAAGAAGCCTTAAGTCAGTATTCCGTTCATTGATGCGACATTACAAATTCCAATCTACACGAAATTTTGAAAGAGATGTTGACAAAGAAAAGAAAACTTCTGAGTTAATAGACCATGGTACTAATGAAGAAAAGTAGTGCAAGTGTACAAAACAAATTACCTTCTAAGTTGAAAAATTCAGGGAGTTTTACTTTCCTATTACAATTGAAAATTCTTGTGCTTTTGAATGAATTGTGTACCTTAGTTGAATTTTCTTTTAACCGTATGTTTTATAATTTGGGATGTTCGAGCCGGTAAAAAAATGTCTTATGATTGTGGTGATTTCGTACTTGTTGAAAAATATTGTGGAGTGTCTTTGACTTTCTAATATAAACTTGGTGATGGCCAATTGTGTGAAAATAAGTATTTTGCCTCGCACTGGTACCTTTTGACTAGAGTTAGGAATCGAACCAACTTATGAATGTACAGCGTTACACTTGGTTCTTCACACAAACACACCCACTTGTTTTGCATTGGATAAGTGAGAATTTAGCTAGTGCATTGTGATTTTGAAGTCGTTCATAGATGTGATATATATGATCACAATCTTGAGGCCATACCAAATCAACCTACTTATAGAACTAATCCCGAGGAAACAAAGGAGATACAAAGGGAAGTGGATAAACTATTGCAAAAAGGAATAAGGGAGAGTCTCAAAAAGTTTTCTGTGTGTGGATTACCGAGCTATTAACAAGATAACAGTAAAGTATAGACATCCTATCCCAGATTAGATGATATGCTTGATGAATTGCATGCTCTAAGTGTTTTCTAAAATTGATTTAAAGAATGGCTATTATCAGATTCGCATAAAAGAGGGTGATTGGAAAACTGCATTTAAGACCAAATATTATTTGTAAAAAATGCCTTTTGGTTTATTTAATGTACCTAGTACATGTATGAGGCTAAAGAACCATGTCTTGCGTGCTTTCATGGGGTATGGTGCTGGTAGTTTACTTTGATGATATCTATAAATAAAAGAAAAATTTGGATAAACATGCAAACACTTACACTTGTTTGAGAGAACATCCATTGTATCGCAAGTGTAAATATGCACGTTTTACAAGATATCTATTGTATTTCTTGGATTTTTATTAGTTCACAGGGTCAAGTGTTGATGATAAGAAGGTAAGAGCAATAAGGGACTGGCCAGAATCGAGAACGAGGTGAGGAGTTTTAGTTGGTTTGACAAGTTAATAAAGAATGAAGATGGGAGGCGTTCTCTCTTGTTTTGGCCGTCTTCTAGGGTTTTTAAAGTGTAGAGATATTTGTTTCCATAAGTGTTTGATTGGAATTAAGGAACAAGAAAATCCGTCTCGGAAGTCTTCTATGGGACTGCATAGTAGAAAGTCATACGGTCGCGTAGAAGAAAAATAAACTCAGCCCTCAAACTCTTGGAAGTGGTGTGTGCGGCCGCATGAAATTACCACTATGTGACCGCAAACATATGACAAAAGAATGTTGTTTTCAAGTGGGTGATGTGCATGACCGGCCTATCAAAACTTTGAAAGATAAGCTAGCTGATGCACCTTTTCTATGTTTTGCCTAACTTTGATAAAGCTTTTGAGATAGAATGTGATGCATCTGGGATTGGAATAGGAGATGTTTTAATGTAGGATTCCAAACCAATTGCTTATTTTAGTGAAAAGCTAAGTGGGGCAGCATTAAATTATCCTACTTACGACAAGGAGCTTTATGCATTAGCATTACTTGTGGCTGAGGGAATTCATCATTCATTCCGATCATGAGAGCTTGAAGTTCTTGAAGACCCAAGGTAAGCTTAATAAAAGACATGCTAAGTGGTTGGAGTTCATAGAAATGTTTCCTTATGTAATCAAGTACAAGTATGGGAAGGAAAACGTTGTGGCTGATGCAATGTCTAGGAGGTACGTTTTACTTACTTCATTGCAAACTAAATTACTTGGTTTTGAATTGCTTAAGGATTTGTATGTTAATGATTCTGATATCAGCCAAATATGGAATGCATGTGATAAGTGTGCGTTTGGTGATTTTTATAGGCATGAAGGATTTCTATTCAAGAAAGATAAATTATGTGTGCCTATTTGTTATGTTCGTGAGTTGCTTGTTAGGGAAAGTCATGGGGGAGGTTTGATGGGACACTTCGTTGTTCTAAAGACTTTGGATATGTTACGTGAGCATTTTTATTGGCCTAATATGAAGCATGATGTGCAATCCGTTTGTGATAAGTGCATTACATGTAGGCAAGCAAAATCTAAAGTTAGACCTCATGGCTTGTATACCCTTTACCTGTGCCTATTCAACCTTGTTTAATATATCTATGGATTTTGTTTTAGGATTACCAAGGACTCAAAGTGGTAAGAACAGCATATTTGTTGTTATTGATAGGTTTAGTAAAATGGCTCATTTTATTGCATGTTCTAAAACCAACTACGCACACATATTGCTAATTTGTTCTTTAAAGAAGTGGTTCGTTTGCATGGGTTGCCTAAGACAATTGTTAGTGATAGAGATGTTAAGTTCCTAAGTCATTTTTGGAGCACTTTATGGAATAAATTAGGAACTAAACTGTTATTTTTTACTGTTGTGCATCCTTAAACGGATGGTCAAACTGAAGTAGTTAATAGGGCACTACTTTGTTACGTGCCATCATTCAAAAGAACCTAAAACAATGGGAAAAGTGTTTTATCACATATTGAGTTTGCATATAATAGGACTGTTCGTTCTACTTCTTCATTTTCTCCTTTTGAAATTGTTTATGGCTTTAATCCTTTAACACCTGTGGATTTTACCTTTGCCTATTAATGAGCATACTAATCTTGATGGTAAGAAAAATGCAGATTTTGTGAAGGAGTTATATGCCAGAGTTCGGGCCAACATTGAAAGAAAAAATGAACAATATGCTAAGCAAGCCAATAAGGGAGTTTGAAGGTTGTCTTCCAACCTGGTGATTGGCTCTAGGTGCACATGCGTAAGGAGAGGTTTCCCACACAACGGAAATCAAATTGCAGCCTAGAGGAGATGGACCTTTTCAAGTATTGGAGAGGATCAATTGACAATGCCTACAAGCTAGATTTGCCAAGCGAATATGGTAATGTTAGTGCAACTTTTAATGTTGCTGATTAATCTTTGTTTGATGTAGGTGATTCAAGGACAAATCATTTTGAAGGGGGGAATGATGGAGATCGAGGTGCTAACCAAGTTGATGCTCCCAAATATTCTCAATATCCTTTGCAAGGAATTGGCGGTCCAATGACTAGGGCAAAAACAAAGAAGATGAAAGAAGCTTTACAAAGTTTGATAATGGAAGTGCAATACAAAGAGGCGGTGCTAGAAGATCCTAGAACTAAATTCGAAGATTCCAAAGCTTCACCAAGGATGGTCAATTATCTTTTTGTGCAAGGGATAAATCTGGAAGAGCAAGAAGAATGAAAGGATTAATTAGGTATTTTTAACTTAGTCTTTTAATTAATTATGTGTTGTTCATGTTTTGATCAATTAGGATTTTAACTTTAGTCTTTTGGGCTCTTTTATGTTTTAGCCACTAGGCCCAATCCATCTTCTTAAGGCTCATTTCGTTTTTTCCTTCTTCAATTAAGCTAGGGATTTAGTCTTAAACAGGGAGCCATGTTATTTGGAAAGGGGGACGTTTTCGAAGCTATGGAAGAAAGCTCTTGCTTGCCTTTTTCTAGTATTCTTGGTAGAATGCTTGAAATTTGACTTATCAAAGACTCATCAACCTTTGTGGCATCTCAAGGTTGGGGTTTTAAGGATTTTGTTGCCTTAAGGTTCTAATCTGGTCATCTTTCTTCACGTTCATACCAGGTCTGATTTGTTCTATTTTCCATTGAATTTGTGGGTTTACAAAGGGGGTCTTTGACATGTAACATTTGGAGTTTATATTTCAAAAAAATGAATGATAAAAGAAAACGAAAAAAGAAAGAAAATAAGTGATGGAAGAGAGTGATGTCAACGTTACAAAATATCTATGTTCATAATTTCATCTACATTTTAAGAAAGGGTTCGATTTGTGTGGAATAGATGCAAAGTAGAGGAACCATTGTGTGGAGTTGTTGGTTTTACATATCTTATGAATATATTTGAGCTAATTTTTCATGGCTCTTGAGTCACATACCTAAATGTTTCACACCTTGATCCTAAGCTACGTTACAACCCTTGAAAAGTCCTTATGATTCTTGTAAAGCATGTGATCTAAGTGGTGGCGAATGAGAAGATATGCAAGCATATGGTAGATAATCTCCATTAGAATGAACTTGAGTGAAACACTTACCTTATAAACACATGAGAATTGAGTGATTATATATGTGAGGGTCTACATGTTTGGTTTATTCCATCTTCATATGAAAATACTAGCTAATTGATTATTAGTTGTGTGAGAATATTTATTTATGATATGTTATGTGTTTTGAAAAAGTTTGATTATTCTATGTTCATGACATTACGACTTGGGTGTTTTTAGGGAATTAAAATTGAATTTTTCCCAAGGACGAGCAAAAGTTAAGTGTGGGAGAATTTGATAGGAATGTAAAATACATATTTTTCCCTCCTTATTTTATGTGCTCGTATGATTAATCAGTGCCAAAATGTACTCATTACGTTCATATTTTGATTTTGGTAGCAATTCTATGGATATGGCGAAATTTTAAAGAAATAAGTGAAAATGGACCAAGTGAAATGAAATGAAAGTTCAGGGACTGAAATACAAACACTCAAAAGATATGTGGAGCCTCACGATAAAGATTTAAAAGTGTTAGAGGTAGGTTGAAAGACGTCAAAGGGATGAAATATCGTCAATGTTGGATCACACATCAATTTCCAATCGCAAAGTTATGTATCGAATTTTTAGTCTCAGTTTGAGACCCATTTTTTACATGGAAAACGATCGATTTGGAAGATGATATCTGAAACAAAGTTGTAGCCATTTGAGTTAAATTTCCAATACATCTTGAATCGTATCAATCAGACATCGTTCGTGGAAGATATGATCAAAATACGAAAAGCTATTCGGCGGAGAAAAATGCCATATCTATGCGGTCACATAGTGGTAATTCCATACGGTCGCATAGACCACTTCCGAGAGTTTGAGAGATGAATTTATTTGTTCTATGCGACCGTATGACTTTCTACTATGCGGTCACATAGAAGACTTCAAGGCGAATTTTTTTGTTTTCTAACTCCAATCAAACATTTATAGAAACAAATCTCTCTACACTTAAAAAACCCCTAGAATTATGAATTGTAACTAAACTTTTACAATTTGTCGAAGGAAATTGAAGCCTCGGAACCACATATTGTGATATCTAAATAGTTTTTCTTATAGTTTAATTCTTATTTTGCGTACTGAATATTCTTCTACACTTATTTCCATAATTGTTATGTTTAATTATAGGAGGCCTACTAGTTTGTTATTCATTGCAGTCTATAGCTAACTTAAATTTCAAATTCGCAATTGTTTGATTCCTTTAACTTGTGAAGTACCTAATTTGATGATTTTCTGCAATAGAGGTTATTGAATTTTAAGAAAAATGTTTAAATAGATTGAATGCAACCGCTGGTGTTTGTGTTTTCTAGTTCACCAATTTCTCTATTATGTAAAGCTGCTATTAAATTGAATCTTGAGTACTAATCTAGGTTTATTTAATAATTAAGGTTAATTAGAACGCTGATTTCTAACTAACTAAAATTAAGGAGAGATAGGAAAATAATTTCAATGGTGAATATTCAAAATATGAATTGAATTATCCTTGTATCTATGATCAATTGTGGATTTCCGATGGTGGATGTGGAGTTAGACCAAGATTAGTCTTTTGATTGTTTTCGTTAATTTAATTTTCATTGTTATTAATTGCGCCATTTATAATTGTTTGCATACAAAAACTGTAATACTCCGGAATTTTGTGCTCGTTTAATTTGCTCATTTAATTTTTTTTAGGATAATAATGTAACTTCTCAAAATTTTATATGGCCAAATTATTAGTGATTACCAAGTTTGCATTGTTGGTTGATTAAAAGTTTACCAAGATTAGTTAATTAGGGGTTTGGGATAAATGTCAAATTTTGCACCTATTTACTATAGATGAGCATTTCTTTATTATCCACTTGGCTGAGAATGAAGTGTTACCTTTGTAGTGAAGTAATGTTGAAAGCAAGCATGAGGTGGTTAGTGTTTAAACAAGCATGAGATGTTGAAAGCAAGCATGAGGTGTTCAAATTAAGGCATAATGTGATATTAAGTGCATGAATGCATGCATGAAGTATTGAGGATGATTCAAAGCTCACGTGGAGGCACAAACTTTAACTTAGTAAATAGTCACCCTTTACAACTTACTTAGTCCATAGGTTTTCGTTGCCTTTAGATAATTAAGAAATGTTTCCTACAAGTGTCTTTGCAATCAGAAAACTACTTGAAAAAAAAAAAAAGATAGGTAGTGGGAATACGTGAAAAGGAAAATAAAAGCCTAGCACTCTCAAGTACACATTTCAACCAAAATTACTCCAAGTTTTAAGGTAAGATACTTTCTATGCTCAAGTGGTAGGATTTCATGGTAATATTTATGCTTAAACTATGCATAAAAACCATAATATGAAAGATGTGGACAAATCCACAAAGTTAGATATCTATTTATGCCTTAGGACAAGTCCGAAGGGCATTGGCAAGCTAGAATATGTAAGTACGTGTTTGAATGCTTTTTTTTGTGTAGTTAATACATGTTAAATCTGAGCATGGTATCTTACTGCATACTCTTTATACTCATTGTATTTTATACTAAATTTTCATATCTATAATCGTTGAGTTGGTGGAAGTAAGTCGGCATACTCGATGATGGGTTAAGGACAAAGCTATTCTCTATCCAAATTTCCTTTTCGTATGTTTTGTTCGAAGACTATTTTTCTTGTGGTATTATATATAAACATGTATAAGACATGATGTAATATAGTACTGTAAGTAAATTTTGTAATCAAATCTTTCATGTTATGCTAAGATACATTTTTATAGACATTTTCCTGTAGTGATAAAAGAGGTAGAAACTGGACAGGTTTTTAGGATCAATTCAAAATGCTATTACCAACTCTATAAACACCTATTTGAAACTCTTAAAATAATACTTCGTTCCTATTTGAGTTGTCTTAATAGGAGCGCAAGAATCACTCAATTTGGATATTTATGGCATGAGATAAAAAAATTTAAGCGTCGAAACGTCAATCTGAAGTTTTTGTGCAGTACCTCACTGTTTTTAGTAAAACGAATATATCATATGATCTTGAAAATTTTCCATATTTTAACATAGGAAACTAGTTGGAAATATCCTTCTAATGCTGTAGATTTCATAGAAAATGGAGTTGGGATGAATTTTAAAAAAATATTTGAACTAGCTGCCCCAATTAGCCGTGATAGCACCGATTTCGTATATGTAAAGAATAAGTTCAGGTTAGCAAGCACTTTTGCTGGCCATTAAATTTACAGAGATATTCTACTATAAATTGAAAATAAGTTTCCAGTATGTATTACATTTTATTTAAGAGTTTGTACATGTAGCAAAGGCAGGGGTTATTATGTTTAGTACGTGACACTCGAAGCTTGAGTTCGGGGTGTCACAAAAACCTCATAATTATTGTACGAAACATAAAATATTGAATTGCATACTCTTCATGGGATCGACCCTTACTTCCCAATAGTCTGCATTAATTTTAGAGGTTGAAGTATTACTTTTGGGTGCCTGAGACAGTACACACCACAACTCGTAGTTATAGCATATTTTCCTCCATAGACTTCTTTAGAAGTCTTTTGTGGAATGGAAGTAGAGGTACATATGGTTTAACTTCTACATGAGCTCTAGGTGGATCTTTTTCCACTACTTGTTTGCCATCACTTGCTACTTAGGATTTGTCTTTGTATTGCATGGCAATAATCCCTTTGCTCGTTTTGCAAGTTGTTGAACAACCTGTCCAATCTGTATCTCCAACTTCTTGGTAGATACTTGCTAGTTTTGAAAATTAATATTAATATTTTGGAATGCTTTGTTTGTTTTCAACACATATTGATGAAAGATCTCCCCCAAACTTGATTTTCTCTCTTACAGGAACCATTCTGAATAAAGTTTACATATTCCTCTAAAGAAGCAAGCATCAAGCAATTTCTGTATGGTGATTTATTCCACAATTCTCACATGCTAAACTGACCATCACTACATTTGATCCATGTATTTTCAATTTTACAAGTAACTCCACATGCTTTGCTAAAGCAGCAATCTGTGCATTGGTAGATGTTGTGTTGTCGATTCATAAATTCCAGCTATCTTCTCTTTGGTACCACTCTTTATGATGAGAACATTGAATGTGTAACACCCCGAAAATTTACAAAATAAAATTATTTATTCCATCTACTACATTTCATATTTTGAAAGTTGGTGGACTAGAGTGACACATGTTAATTCAATTTTATTTGGATCGAATATTTAGATATCGATACAGTAATAATAAATATATAAATATTGGGCTCGTTGGACAGCTCGTAATTAATTATGTTTATTGGGCTTGTGAAAAAATAAATTCAGATAAGCAAACTCTAAGTAATAAACACTTAAAGAAGTTATAAATTAGTTTTACATTTAAGTAAAATTTTTGAATTCAAAAGGGATATAGATGGCTGCCACATGTATTATTTGATAGAAATATAGTTGTAGTCCTTTTTTTTTTTAACAATTAAATAAGTTAACAATGGTTTGAAATCTTTCCTCATGTGTACTAGTTGATATGAAGAAGTATTTTTCTTACATGGCTATGAGTTGATTGATGGAAGTTGTCAATTATTTCTTTATCTTTTTCATTACCCTGCTTTTGGAATTAGGTTTAGTTTAATATTATATATTTGTCTTGATATTAGGAATTGATAGGGATGTTTTTGCCATGTGTAGATTGATAGGAAAGAAAATGATTTTGAGGATTTAAATAGGTTAATATTATAGGTAAAATGTGTCTTATAATTAGCACAATTTATACCTAATTTTATGTCATTAGGTTTAAGGAAGAGTTTTATTATTTAATTAGCACCAATTACACCTAATTAGGTGTCATTAGATTTAAGGACTTAGCCCATATATATACAACTTTTGCATTGGGTTTGGTACATAAACACGACAACAGCGAAAAGGTTTTGGGAACGTGAATTTCTTACTTTCTTCCAACTATTCTATTATCAAACAAGGTAGGAGTAATGTACAAGTTGTTATGTCCTGGCAATATTATGATTTTTTTTCTACGTAATTTATTTCATGAAATGCTAATTGACACACGGGTAGTGCGCAGGATGCTAAGTATAATTTTCGGAAAAATATTCAATAATAAATTATGTTACTTACAGCAGTTTGTGTTTTCTTTACTTTTATCAAATGTTCTAAATTTCGTGACTCTATTTGATTCAATATATAAATGTTCAAATGAATTAAAAGTTTTAGATTTTCAATAAAACATTTCCGTTTCGAATATTATTAAGATATGATATTGATAACACCCCAAAATTTAAGTCAATAAAATTTGGGTTGTTATAGAATGTATAGTGGCAATTAATTTGAACAGGTCTAGACATTGTTGAACTGATTTATTAATGATTGATCCACCAGCAGATGAATCTACCTAAGATTTTGATAGCGATGAAAGTCTGGTGTAGAAGTATTGCACTTGATTACCTATGGCAATTCCATGATTTGAACACTTTCTCATTGGCTCTTTAAATTTGTTCTATGCCTTATTATAACTCTTTCCATCTCTTTGTTGGAATGTTTGAATTTCCAATCGAATTTTTGCTAGTTTTGCCAATGGGAAGAATTCGTTGCAGAATCTTCTAGTCAGTCCCTTCCATGTAGTAATGCTTCCATGAGGTTCAGAATCTAACCACTCCAAAGCTGCATCCCTCAATGTGTAAGAAAATAAACGCAGCTTGGTAGTATCCTCATTAACTCCTGGAGCATCGAAGTTCTGACAATATCTTAGAAATATAGCGATATGTGTGTTCGGGTTTTCGTGAGGTAGATGGTAGAATTGAAGAATGTGACTAGTCAAATTGACCTAATCCGCCCTTATCTGAAAATCATTTATCCCAAAATCTGGATATACAATACGAGAGTGCGCGGGCACTGCTATACACGTCAAGAACATTGAGACTAGCAAGTCTTCTTTATTTAACTCCACTAGCTTATTTTACTGATTTTGTCATACTACTACTCTCTTGGCTTATGACA
This sequence comes from Fraxinus excelsior, assembly GCA_019097785.1. Taxonomy (NCBI): domain Eukaryota; kingdom Viridiplantae; phylum Streptophyta; class Magnoliopsida; order Lamiales; family Oleaceae; genus Fraxinus; species Fraxinus excelsior. The sequence goes on along the minus strand of CM032631.1, from coordinate 28,604,554 downwards.
CAATTGGTTGTATAGGAATATGAATATTTTGATCTTCAGCCATCCGATTAGTTTATTTTCGAATCAAATAGTTCAAAATTGTCATATTAAGTATGAAGCATACAACAAACACATTTTATCTGTGAATAAAAGAAAATAAATTAAACCTAAATGTAAATAGTCCCCAACAATGAAGTCAAAATCTTGTTGTGTTTTTTATAAGTGTACGATATTGTAACAAGTAACATAGTGGACCTTTGAAACCGGATAGTTCGCACAAAGACTATACTTTAATGTTTAATATAATATTTCTAACTACTATTTGACGAAAACAAACAAATAATTGTGATTTGTTGTGATTTTTTATCTAACTACTTGAAAATAGTGGAATGCACACAAAGATTGATTTAGAATTCAAATATGGAATGAGATATTAGGGTATAAAAATTCCATCTATTGATCACCTTTAAATCTTAATTCAATATTTATAACTTCACATAGTGTTGAAAATAACACATTTGTTACGTTTTTCACCCATTAATATTTGCGTATCTATGATTATTTGATGTCTAAATACACTAAGTACTTCTATATCCGCGTTTAGGTTGCAAATGGGTGAAAACGGTGGAGAATTAAAGAAAAGAGCCAAAAAGGACGAAAATAGAAGAATGTGAAAGATTAGGACTAAAGAGCAAATACTATAAACATTTTTCTAACCTTAGGATGAAGAATCGAGTTAGAGGTCAATTAGATGAAGAAAGGAGTCAAAGGGATGAAATATAGCCAGACTAATTCACATACCAACTTTCAAGCTGAAAAGGTTGCACCGGTTTTTAGCCTCATATTGAGACCAATTTTTGGCACGGAAAACTATCACATTGGAAGATGGTATCCGAAGAAAAAATGTAGCACTTTGAGTTAGCTTTCCAACGCATCTTGAATTATCTCAATTGGATATTGATATTGCAAGTTATGACCAAAACACTGAAAGATGTCCAGCTGTGTACTAGGCGCTCGCCCGACCCTGAATTTCAATACAAAAAGCAAGTATTTTACCTGGGCGCTTGCCCAGGCCAAATCGGGGAAAAAATTTCAAGTTTTCTTCTACGACTCAAACACTTATGGTAACTTATTGTGGTATGATTTCTCAACCCTAAAAGACCTGAAAACGGTCCAGAACGCCTCTTCTTCATTATTCATCATTTTCCATTAATTTTGGCTCAAGGAACTCAGGAAGAACTAACAATCTTGGAGAAACAAGGGGATGAGGAACTCAATCGGATATGGTGATTTGATATGAATGTAAAATGCTTATTTTATGTGCTCGTATGTTTATTTTGTGTCAAAATGTACTCATTATGCTCATATTTTGATTTAGGTGCAATTCTATGGATATGGCGTAATTTGAAACAAAAAAGGTAAAAAGAGACCAAAGTGAAAAGAAATGAAAGTTCAAGGACTAAAGTGCAAATATTCTAAACTTGTTTCCAACCTTGTGATGAAGATTCGGGAGTGTTAGAGGTCAATTGGATGATAAAATGATTCAAAGGGATGAAATATAGCCAATACATTATCACATATCAACTTTCAAGTTGAAAAGTTTTGCATCGATTTTCAGCATCATATTGGGACCAATTTTTGACATGGAAAGCAATCGAATTCAAAGACAGTTTCTGGAGTAAAGTTGTAGCCCTCTAAGTTAGCTTTTCAACTTATCTTGAATCACCTCAATTGGACATTGGCAGAGAAAGTTATAGCCAAAATACTGAAAAGTTGTCTGGGAGGAAGTTTCGTAAAACCATGCGGCCGCACAGATTACTTCCGAGAGTTTGAGGGCTGAGTTCATTTGTTCCATGCGGTCGCAAGCCTCTAAACCATGCGGCCGCATGGTTCATTTTTGGGATGCGAATTTTGATTTTCGAATTTAAGTTAACTACTTATGGAAACAATTATAAATACATATTTTAAAACTCTAGAACAGAATTAAAACTAGAACATACAGAATGTCTCCAAACTCCATTCTTTTCTATTTTTCTCTTAGATTCATGAATTGTAATTAAACTTTTACACTTGGTCGAAGGAGATTAAAGGCTCAGAACCACATATTGTGAGATTTAAATGGTTTTTCTTAATTTAATTCATGTTTTTTAGTATTGAATATTCTTCTGTACTTATTTTCATGATTGTTATATTTAATTGCTACGAGACCTACTAGTTTATTATTCGTTGCAGTCTACCGCCAAGTTAAATATCAAATCCGTAATTGTTTGATTCCTTTAACATATGAATAACTAGGATTTGATAATTTTCTGCGGTAGATGTTATTAAATCTTAAGAAGAATATTTAACTAGATTGAATGCAACTGCTGATGTAAAACTGTTATTAAATTGAATCTCGAACGTTGGTCTGGGGTTATTTAGTAATTAGGGTTAATTAAAAAGCTTGTTTCTAACTAACTAAAATTAAGGAGAAATAGAAAAATCATTCCAACGATGAATATTCAAAATATGAATTGAATTATCCTTACATTTATGATCAATTGTGGATTTCTAAAGGTGGATATTGACTTGGACCAAGGTTAGTCTTTTGATTGTTTTCGTTAGTTTAATTTGCATTATTATTTATTGCGTCATTTGCAATTGTTCGCATACAAAAACCCCCTAATCATTGTAAGGAGCATAAAATATTGAATTACGCACTCTTCATGGGATCTACCCTTACTTCCACTACTATAGAGGTGTCAATCTGGGTGGTCCGGGCCGAGTCGGCCAGCCAACATATAAGCCCAGTAACGGCCCGCGTGAAAAAAAAAAGCCCACCCGCTACAGGTTACGGGTCGACCCACAATTTTGGACTACAACTCAGGCCCGCCCGCTGATCCATCCGGGTCGAGCCCATGTGGGTTATAGTTTGTTCCGATTTGGCCCGTATAATTGTATAAATAAAATTATAAAAATATAGAATTTTTCATATTTATAGTAATTTTTTAAAAATATATAAACTGAGAATTAAACAAAATAATAATTTCATATTTATACCAAGAAATGTTTACATAGAATTCAAATTTAATGTTACATGAATTATTTATAACTTTGAAAAGTTAAATTTAACTTAAACGAATAACAACTAAATACATTTCTAATTACTATTATCAAATATTTGTAATACAAGTACATCCCAACTAGGTTGATACCTACTTTTACTATAGTTTATAGTTTAAGTATATCTCAATTAGGTTGTCACTTATTTAACTATAATATTTTTATTTTATTTTTTTCACGGGTCACGGTTAACCGCGGCCCATGAAGGTGTGCAACCCACGAAGCTCGCGGGTCACACTTCATTGACCCATGAACCGCCCGCTCGGGTCACGGGTCGTTCCGCGGTCCGGGTCGATCCGGGCCGGTTTTCACGGGCCTGGTCGGCTCGTCCGTCTTGACACCTCTACACTACTACATTAGTTTTAGAAGTTTAAGGACTATTTTTTGGTGTGTACGATAGCATACCAAATTTTGGCGCCCTTGCCGGGGAGTTGTGCTAATTTATTTTTGTGCTTCTTAGTTGTTTATTTTATTTTTGAAAAAGAAAAATAATCATAATTTTCTAGGTTTTTAGGTATTTTATTGTTTTTAGAAATTTTAGCATAGAATTTTATTTGTCTCTCTTAATTTAGTTTTTCTTCTTAATTTATTTTTCATTTGTTCTATTATTTATGTCCGCAACTCGATCTTCTAATCTAAGTGATTTGCAGTACTATCCAGCAATTGAGAGAAATTTGCGCAGGTTAAGGAGTAACATCCAACAAAATCTTGAAAAAAGCAATCTCAACCCCCAACAATCCATTTGCAAGTGATTTTGAGTTTGAAGGAGAAAGAATCATGACTGAAAATAAGAATTTGAAGAAGCTTGTAGCCCCTACATTGAATCAACAACCTTTATGCATAACTTTTCCTTCTTTAGATGCTACTACTATATTTGAGCTCAAATCTGGACTAATACACATTTTGCCTACTTTTCATGGTCTTGTAATCTTCATAAACATCTGAAAGAGTTTCATGTGGTCTGCACGAGTATGAAAGCCACTGAAATTACTGAAGAACAGATTAAACTGAGAGCCTTTCTATTTTCTCTAAAGGATTCGACTAAGGATTGTCTCTGCTATCTACCATCGAGAAGCTAGATGTGTCAATCCGGGTGGTCCGGGCCTAGTCGGCCTGCCAACATATGAGCCCGTTAATAGCCCCCATGAAAAAAAGCCCGCTCGCTACGAGTTACGAGCCGATTACGGGTTGACCCACAATTTTGGACTACAACCCAGGCCCACCTGCTGACCCATCCGGGTCGAGCCCATGCGGTTCACGGGTTGTTCCAATTTGGCCACTATAATTGTATAAATAAAATTATAAAAATATAGAATTTTTCATATTTATAGCAAAAATTTGTTTTTTAAAAAAAATATAAACCAAGAATTGAACAAAATGATAAATTCATATTTATACCAAAAAATGTTTACATAGAATTCAAATTTAATGTTAAATGAATTATTTATAACTTTGAAAAGATAAATTTAACTTAACCAAATAACAATTAAATGTATTTCTAATTATTATTATCAAATATTTATAGTATAAGTACATCCCAACTAGGTTGGTACCTACTTTTACTATAATTTATAGTTTAAGTACATCTCAATTGGGTTGACACCTAATTAACTATAATATTTAATTTTTTTTTTTTTCACGGGTCACGGTTAATTGCGGTCCGTGAAGGTGCAACTCAAGAAGCCCGTGGGTCATACCTCCTTGACCCGTGAACCGTCTGTTCGGGTTACGGGTTGGCCCGCGGTTTCACGGGTCTGGTCGGCCCATTCGTCTTGACACCTCTACGGGAAGCATTATCACATAGGATGGAAAAAAGAGATTATTTCTAGAGAAATACTTTCCAGCTTCGAGGGCAGCAAATATTAGGAAGGAAATATGTGGTTTCATACAAGATCATAGGAAATCTCTACATGAGTATTGGGAGCGGTTCAAGAAATTGTGTGCAAGTTGTCCCATCATCATATCAGTAAGCAACTTCTCATCCAATACTTCTATGAAGGTCTTCAACCCACAGAAAGAAGCATGATTGATGTTGCAAGTGGAGGAGCTTTGGTTCATAAAACTCTAGAAAGAGCGAGGAATTTAATTGCAAACATGGCAGCCAACTCTTAACAATTGGCACTAGATTTGATCTCCCTTCTAGACAAGTTAACAAGGTAAATGTCTTATCCATTGAACAACAAATAGCGAGTCTAACCACTCTTATTCGTCAAATGGCTACAGGTACTATGCAAACAGCGAAGGCATGTGGAATTTGTTCATTGGTGGGCCATCCAATTGATATGTGCCCAACACTTCAAGAAGAATTCGTTAGACATGTAAATGCAGCCGATAGCTTCATTGGACAATCACAGAGGAATATGATCCCTATTCAAACACATACAACCAAGGATGGAGAGATCATCCAAATCTTAGCTATGAAAATCGACAAATGAATCAACCTATGAATCAGAACCGACAAAATTTCCAGCAATATAATCAGCTATACCCTCCTAAACAACAACATGGCCAAACTTCTAACTCTAGTGTGTCTTTAGAAGATATTATTAAATCACTTGCCACTAACACATTGCAATTTCAACAGGAGACCAAGGCTAGCATTCAATGTTTGGAGAATCAAATGGGTCAAGTAGCTAATGCGGTTAGTCGGCTAGAGATGCAAAGTTCAGGGAACCCACCTTCTCAAACAATGGTGAATCCAAAATAAAATGTGAGTGCAACCATCCTGAGAAGTGGTAAAGAGGTTGAGATTCCGGTAAAGGCATCCCCTAGGCCGTTGGAGCAAGAAAAGGAAGAAAAAGAGGTTGCAAACAAGACTATCACCAATTATATTGAGGTGACTAAGCGTAAGTTTTTACACCTCTCTGATTATAAACCAATACTCTATTTTCCTCAAGCTTTAGTAGGATCTAGAAAATATGAACGAGATCATGATGAGTTGCATGAAATTTTTAGTAAATGTGGAGTAAATATTCCACTTTTAGATATTTTTAAATAAGTGCCTCGTTATGCTAAATTTTTGAAACAATTGTGCTCAAGTAAAAGGAAACAAAAATTAAAGGGGATTGAAAGGGTAAAAGTTGGAGAACAAGTATATGCAATAATCCAAGAGAAACTTCCTGCAAAGTGCACGGATCCAGGTATGTTCACTATCCTTTGCATGATAGGCAACACTAAGTTTGAGAAGGTCATGTTAGATTCAAGAGCATCTATTAATGTCATGTCATATTCTGTATACACTTTCTTGAAACTTGGACTTTTAAATAAAACTGGTGTGATAATCCAACTAGCCGATAAATCTAATGCTTATCCTAAGGGGGTAGTTGAAGATGTTCTCATTAATGTTAATGATTTGGTTTTTCCTATTGATTTTTATGTGCTTGACATGGGTAATAGTAATCATACTACCCCTATCTTGTTAGGAAGACCGTTCTTAAGGACATCCAAAACTAAAATTGATTTTAATAATGACACATTGACCATGGAATTTGATGATAAGATCATTAAACTTAATACCTATGATTCCATGAAACATCGGTGTAATAATAATTATGTTCATTTTATTGATGTGATTGATCATTTAGCACATGATGTTTTCGAATTTGTTACTAAAAAAGAATGGGAAGCTGCTAATATTGAGCATCTTAGGAAGGAAAAAGAGGAGTTGGCCTTAAACACTGAGTTACAAAGAACTGTGGTAGCATTAAATGATCTTCCAGAGTCAGGTAAGAGTTTTGGTTTTGTATTACTAGTTTCTAATGAGAAACATATACTTTCTGTCTTGTAGACTTCCATTCCAAATTTGAAGTCTCACCTCAATCACTACAAGTATTTATTCCATGGAGGTGGAGGTACACTGCTAGTTATCATTCCCAATGGACTTGGTACACCGCAAGGGAGATTGAAGCCAACCATGATAGACCCATACTAAATAAAGAAACTTTGAGTCGAGGCAAAGACAATACACAAAGGCGTTGCTATGAGGCAACCCAAGGGGAGTTCGTTCATTTTTCCTTTTTATTTTTGCATTTTTTATCTGTCATTTTCTTTACATTGCACCTTACATTGGAGACAATGTAAGTTTTAAGTGTAGGGGAGATATTTAGATTTAGGTTACATTTAGATTGAGCGAGTTAATTTTCAAAAAAAAAAAATTGCATGATTTTTCAAGAAGATGGGTTGAGGTTAAAAGATTTTTGGTTGTGTATGCTATTTGCTAAAATTAATTAGGCTTTTGAAGAACTCATAACATGATTGAATGAATAATCCTCCAACTAAAAGTTGATTAGTGGATTATTTTCTTTGAGGATGGTAGTAACTAAATTCTGTAGACAAAAGCCAGTGAGATTTTTGAACATTTAGATTGATACATCCATAACAGTCTCATTATTCTTTTTCACGTGTGATATTCTTCCATGGTTTTGTTTTTCTAAAACTTGCCTTGATTCTCTTCAAGATCACATTGACACATGCATACACGAAAATGATTAAGGCTATCTTTGTTACATAAATGAGCGTCATTAGCCAAATAGCCGACCCTGTAATTGAATTTTCCATTGTTGAGCCCCTTTGAGCCTTATTGTCTTTTCTTTGTATAAACTCACATTACAAGCTTTAAACTGGAAAACAATGTCTTTACCCAAACCTTAGAACTAATGGAGTATTGTTTAATGCCATGAGGAGTGTGGGTATGCAAGAAAATAAGTGTGGGGGTATCAAGATTTATGGTAGTGCTATTATTGATGAATTGGAACAAATTTTCTATGTCAATTTAGGGAGTTCCAATATTGGTGTATAATTTGGAGTTTACGTTGTGCAAGAAAAACACAAGAAAAAAAAGGAAAAAATGAATGATTGAAAAAAAAGAAAATAAGTGATGAAGGAGAGTGATTTTTATGTAAAAAAAAATCTATATTCATAACTCTTCTTACATTTCAAGAAAGAGTTCAATTTGTGTGGGGATAGATGCAAAAATGATGAAACTATCATGTGAAGTGGTTGGTTTACATGTCTTATGTATATGTTTGAGCTAAGTTTTTTTATCTTTACTCCACTAGTTTCGAGGCTCTTAAGTCATATACCCAAATATTTCTCACCTTGACCATAAGCCATATTATAATATTTGAAAAGTCCTTATGATTCTTGTAAAGCATGTGATCTAAGTGGTGGCAAATGAGAAGATGCATATGGTAGAACTTCTCCATTGGAATGAATTTGAGCTAAACACTTACCCTTTTAAACACATGAGAGTTGAGTGATTATATCCACGATGGTCTCTACATGTTTAGTTTACTCCATCTTCATATGAAAATGCTTGCTAATTGATTATGAGTTGTGTGAAATGTTTATTCGTGATATTTTATATGTTTTGGAAAAAGTTTGATGGTTTTATGTTCTTGGCATTATGACATGGTGTTTTAGAGAATTAAATTTGAGTTTTGTCCAAGGACGAGCAAAAGCTAAGTGTGGAGAAATTTGATAGGAATGTAAAATGTATATTTTTCTCTCCTTATTTTATGTGCTCATATGTTTATTTTGTGCCAAAATGTACTCATTACGCTCATATTTTGATTTAGGTGGCAATTCTATGGATATGACGTAATTTGGAACAAACAGGAGAAAAGAGATCAAAGTGAAAAGAAATGAAAGTTCAAGGACTAAAGTGTAAATATTCTAACCTTCTTTCTAATCTTGTGATGAAGATTCGGGAGTGTTAGAGGTCAATTGGATGAAAAAATATTCAAAGGGATGAAATATAGCCAAGACATTATCACATATCAACTTTCAAGTTGAAAAGTTTTGTATCGATTTTCAGCCTCATATTGGGACCAATTTTCGACACGAAAAACGATCGAATTCGAAGATAGTTTCTGAAACAAAGTTGTAGCCCTCTGAGTTAGCTTTTCCAACCTATCTTGAATCACCTCAATTAGATATTCCTAAAAAAGGTTATGATCAAAATACTGAAAGCTGTCCGGGAGGAAGTTTCGTAAAACCATGCGGCCGCACAGACCACTTCCGAGAGTTTGTGGGTTGAGTTCATTTGTTCCATACGGCCGTAAGCTTCTGAATCATGCGGCTGCATGGTTCATTTCTAGTACGCATATTTTGGTTTCTGAATTTACGTCAACTACCTATGAAAACAACTTTAAATACATATTTTAAAACCCTAGAACAGAACCAGAACATACAGAACGCCTCCAAAATCCATTTTTCTCTATTTTTCTTTTAGATTCATGAATTGTAATTAGAATTTTACACTTGGTCGAAGGAGATTGAAGCCTCAGAACCACAAATTGTGAGATCTAAATGGTTTTTCTTAAGAAAATTCATGTTTTTGAGTATTGAATATTCTTTTGCATTTATTTCCATGATTTTTATGTTTAATTGCTAGCTAGGTGGCCTACTAGTTTATTATTCGTTGCAATCTACCACTAAGTTAAATATTAAGTTCATAATTGTTTGATTCATTTAACTTATGAAGTACTAGGATTTGATAATTTTCTACGATAGATGTTATTAAATCTTAAGAAAAATGTTTAAATATATTGAATGCAACCGCTGGTGTTTGTGTTATCTAGTTCATCGACTTCTCTATTGTGTAAAGCTATTATTAAATTGAATCTTGGGCATTGGTATGGAGTTATTTAATAATTAGGGTTAATTAGAACGCTAGTTTCTAACTAACTAAAATTAAGGAGAAATAGAAAAATTATTCCAACGGTGAATATTCAAAATATGAATTAAATTATCCTTGCATCTATGATCAATTGTGGATTTCTGAAAGTGGATATTGACTTGGACCAAGGTTAGTCTTTTGATTGTTTTCATTAATTTAATTTTGCATTATTATTTATTGCGCCATTTACAGTTGTTCGCATACAAAACCCCCCCAATCATTGTACGGAGCATAAAATATTAAATTACACACTTTTCGTGGGATCGACCCTTACTTCCACTACTACATTAGTTTTAGAGGTTTAATGACTATTTTTGGGTGCCTACGACAGCACACCATGATTTCACATCTATATTTCAAGTAATTGGACTTTTATTGCTGAATAATCTTAGGATTTAAACTTTTCTTTTCATGAATTTACATTGAAATCGGTTTAATAATTCTAGATTTTTCATGGATTCAGTCATGCTTTTTCCATTATTTAATCAAACTATTTATTGAGTTTCAATTTCAATTATTTATTGTTGAGATTAGTTTAACTTTTATAAAATCCTTCATAGATTCAGTCATGCTTCTTCTATCGATAGATTGAACTAATTGTTGAATTTTAATTTTAATATTACTTTATTGATGGATTAATTACTGTTATATGTTTGATGTATATGGTCGATCTTTGACCTTTTTCCAATAAAATTGTGCGAATATGTTATAAGTCTAGATTCTAGGATTACATTTGTACATTAAATTGGTTTTCATGATATATCTTCCGATTAGAGTGCCGGGATGAAAGTCTTTAATTGTGTTATAAAAATGGAATAGTTGATGTGAATGATCCAATCCAATAGAGAGAATTTCGACGCTTCATTGTTGCAAATTATTGATTTTAATTTCACATTTCAAACATTGAATTTTACTACACATTGAAGACGATAACCTATCCTCTTGGAACCCTTGAGCATTTTTCATCTCCCCGTGGATACGACACTTCAAAGCCGCACTACAAACACCGCGTAATTCTTTCGGCGTAATCAAATTTTGACGTTGCTGTCGGTGAGACATTATAAAATACGCGATGATCGACTGAAAAGGGTGACATCGTTCATTTACTTTCATTTTTAGTTAGTTTAATTTTCGTTATTGTATTTTCTTATTTTCACTTTTTTAACTTGTGTTTCATGAGCATGTATCGAGGAGAGTGAGGAAGATCTGTGGAAAGACCTGATTTAGAGTTTGAATCTCTTTTTAACTCTGCTTTTGATTATACATCTGTTAAAACTAATACTTCATCACATAATACCATGTCTGATAGTGAGTATGATGCACCTTTTAGGACTTTACATGATTATCTTCATCCCACACGCACATCCATACTATCAGCATTATTTTTCCATCTAATATGCCACGTATGGACCTTAAACCGAGAATGATTCAACTTCTTGCCACTTTTCATGGACTTGAAAATGAAAATCTATACGTGCATATTAGGAAATTTGAGTAGGTGATTGCAACCTTCCATAATCAACACGGTACATCAGATGCAGTCAAGCTTAAATTTTTTCCATTTTCACTTAAAGATAGAGCAAAAAGCTAGATTTATTCGCTGAGACCACGTTCGATTGGAACATGGGGTGAAATGACTCAATCTTTCTTTAACAAATATTTTCCCCATCATAAAACTAGTGTTTTGAAGAAACAAATTTCTTCATTTACCTAAAAAGACAGTAAAACCTTATACCAAGTATGAGAGCGATACAAAGAATTACAAGCTCTTTGCCCTTATCATGGTTATAAGAGCTGACGAATAGTAAGTTATTTTTATGAGAGACTAACATCTAGGGAGCGTCAATTTATTGAGATGATGTGTAACGATGAATTCTTACAAAAAGATCCAGACGAGGCTATAGAGTACTTAGATGATCTAGCTGAAAAAGCTCACACCTGGATTGGTCCTAGTGCCACTAATAACACTAGTAGGTCACGACCCATAGGAAATATTTCTAGTGCAATCATTTATCATCATAGAGAGGAGGATAGCCTTCGAGTTAAGGCAGAAGCCCTAACTAAAGAGCTTGAAACCCTACGCATTAAGAACTCAAAGCCTACTCCTACCGTTGCCCGTGTTGAATCTTCTGGACCAAGTTGTATGTGTGGTGGAATTGATCATCCAGTGCATGAGTGTTTTGCTCTAGCTGAGATGAGGGGGGTTTATGGGGAACATTGCAATGCCTTAGGCATGTATAACAAACCTTATGCTCAATTTTCTGATACCTATAATCAGGGGTGGTGGAATTATCCAAACTTCAGCTGGAAATATGAAAACCAGCAACCTACCTAGCCACCTAGAGTTTTTAATACACCTTTATACCAATCCATGTCATCTAGGAATTCCCTAGAAAATGCCCTACATGCATTCATGGAGGCACAGGGAAAAACAAACCAAAACTTTGAGACTATGATTACCTAAATTGTTGAGGAAAATAAGGAAATAAAAAATCATATGTCCAAATTAACTAGTGCATTGCTGTAGTGGAACGGGAGAAATTTCCAGCTCAAATTCAACCAAATCCTAAAGGGCAACACACGGCACAAACGTCGGGTTCAAATGAAAATAATCTTAGGGAAGTAAATGCCATAACCTCTAGATCAGGGAAAGTCATAAAACCAATTCCCAAACCTAGGAAACTGAAAAAGAGTTTAGGGAGCCTGAAGAGAGTAACCCCAATGAGGAAGTAGTGAAAAATCCAGTGAGAGTACCTTTCCCACAAGCTCTTAAGTCTACTTCAAAATATGTTGGTCAACATAGTGAGATCTTAGAACATCTAAAGCAAGTAAAAATCATTTTGCCTCTCTTGCGTGTGATTTCTCAAGTTCCTACATATGCTAAAGTCCTTAAGGACTTGTGTACTGTGTAAAGGAAACATATTGTCAAGAAAAAGGCTTTCTTGACTGAGGAAGTGAGTACAGTGATTGAACAAAGAGTCCCACCAAAGTATAAGGACCCAGGTTGTCCTACTGCGTCTTGTGTCATCAAGAATCATGAGTTTGGACAAGCTCTTCTAGGTTTAGGGACTAATGTTAATCTCATGCCTTATGCTATTTACTTGTCGTTAGGGTTGGGTGAGATAAAGCCTACATCTGTAGCTCTGCAATTAGCTGATAGGTCCACTATTAGACCTAGAGGAGTAGTTGAGAATGTCTTAGTTCAAATTGATAAATTTTAGTACCCTGTTGATTTCTTGGTTTTGGATGTAAAAGCTGATGTTACTGTTGATTCTAAAATTCTCATTATTCTTGGTAGAACTAATGCTTTGATTAATTGTAGGAATTGTCTTATGAAATTATAATTTGGGAATATAACTCTAGAAGTCTAACATTTTTCATATCACTAAACAGTTAGAGGAGGATGACGAGTGTCATCAAACCTACATGATTGATGAACTTACTTAGGAAGTAGCTGATAATATATTTCTTGGTCCAGCACAGAAAATTCTAGAACTGGACGAATTAGACGTCGCCATTAATAAACATCTTGAGATGGAGGATCAAAAGTTGGGTAATAGTTCTTATTTTACATTACCAGTTTCTAACGACAGGACTTTACCTTTTGTGTTGCAGGCCCCCACTCTTGACTTTAAGCTTTCCTCTAGTCACTTCACACATATATTTGAGGAAGGCATAGGAACATCACTGGTGAGTATGTCCAAGGAGCTTTGTACACTACAAGGAAAATTGGAACCACGCTTGTTGGATTCGAGCTGAAAGAGGAAACTTTGTTTTGAGCCAACGACAATAAATAAAGGCGTTGCTTGGAAGGCAACCCAAGGGGAGTTCGTTCATTTCTTTTGCTGTTTACTTTTGCATTTATATTCTAGTTAATTTTTCTCATTTTCTTCGCGTTAACAATCCATTGGGTACTTTCAGGCTTCCTATTATTCAAGTTTATATTGATTCATTGCACCATTTTTGTCATATCTCTTCATTTCATTTTCATGTTTATATATTGAAGACAATGCAAAATTTTAGTTGGGGGAGGATCTGTTGAATTTTGTTGAATTGCGTGTGAATGTAAAAAACAAAATAAAATTGTTTGAATCTCCAATTTGCTGCATGTTTATGCTCTTGAATGACAACACATGCCACTAGAAATTAATTTTGTTTGTGAAAATCTAGATATCATGACACTTGCTGAATGTTTTTTGTGCACACAAGCCTTGTGGTAAGATGGTAGTTTAACACATGTAGTTAGAAGAGTCTCTTGCTGAAAATTTTCTTGTGGGATACTTGGTGAGAATTGAGAACCAAAATATACTAAAATATGACAATAAGTATTCATTGATTTTGTGAATTGGAAACTCCTTTGTGAATAACATTATATGATTTGTGGTAAGATGTGGATTACTTGGGAAATGATAAAGGTCAATTTAGGACTGACATTTGAGCATTCAATCTTTCTTTTCAATATATAATTTTCTTCATACACCTATGTTATCTATACTTCTCCACATTGGAGTACAATTTTTGTGCATATTTATCTATCTTTTTACTTCCAAGTTGTAGTAGGTATTGGATGTTTTATTTCTATAGAATAGAAGCAAGGAAAACGACAAGAGTTGGCTAGTATTAAGTGTTTGAAAAAAAAAAAAAAAAAAAAAAAAAAGATTGATTTTGGGGTTTGAAATGCCAAAATAAATATTTATTGGAAGTTGTGATCAATTGAAATGTTTGATAGATATTTACCTATATGCTTGGAAGTATTTTAATTTTTATATCCGTGTTTCTCATACGATCCAACCTAAATTTCATTACAACCCTTTGTATTGATCCTTTTGATCCCAAGTAGGCTGTGGTAAGAAGTTGATGAATTCTCAGTTGATTATATGCCTATCATGATATCAATATTTGCTTGTTGTTTGTTCATAAATATTTAAACCTCCAATATTGAGTGTACATCTTTCTCAACTCCATAGAGAGAAATCCAGCACTAAATACTTTAATACCCGTGAGTTATGGAGCTGAACGTTCAACTTGAGATATACTTGATGTTGCATGTGTTAGGGTTGGTGGTAAGATGACTATGGCTTGACACACACTCACACATTTGGCATAAATCTTTTACGTCTTGAAAATCATGACATTGTTAATTTCGTGTGGTCTTGAGTTTAAAGAGAGCATGGCATGTGGTTAAATTAGAACTTAACAATTTCACTTCTAATATAGACCAGTCATTCATTCATCTTGCTTGCATTAAATTTCTAGGGACTAGCAATAAGCAAGTTGGAGGGTGTGATAATAGAACATTTGTTATGTTTTTCACCTATTAATATTTACGTTTATATGATTATTTGATGCATAAATGCACTAATGGATTCCCCCTCTTGAAAACCCACAATATCAATGGAAAATGGAACAAAATCAGATCTGGTTTTTGCTATGAAAGTGAGGTGGAAGATCAGATTAGAACCTTAAGGAAACAAAAGCCTTAAAACCCCAACCTTGAGACGCCACAAAGGTTGGTCACTTATTTGATAAGTCAAATTTCTAGCATTCTATCAAGAACACAAGAAAGGCAAAGCAAGAGCTTTTTCATTTACTTTCAAAAACGTTTACCCTCTACAAATATCTTGGTTACTCATTTTTAAAGTAAAAACCTAGCTTCAAAGAAGAAGAAAAACGAGTTGGTCCTCAAAAGTTGTGGATTGGGCCTAATTCATCAAAATACAAAAAGACCATAATTCATTAAAGATTACAATTAAAATTCCTAACTAGCCATTGTACTCCTCTTGTCCTTCCAAATTTATCCCTTGCAAAAAAAAGATAAGTGACCATCTTTGGTGAAGCTTTGGAATCTTTGGAATCTTCGAGTTTTGTTTTAGAATCCTCGAGCACAGCCTCTTTGTATTTCACTTCCATAATCAAGCCTTGCAAAGCTTCTTTCATCCTCTTTGTCCTTGCCCTAGTCATTGGACCACCAATTCCTTGTAAAGGATCTTGAGAATATTTGGGAGAATTAACTTGGTCAGCATCTCGATCCCCATCATTCCCCTCCACTTCAAAAGGATTCGTCCTCGAATCACCTACATCAAACAAAGATAAATGAACAACATTAAAGGTTGCACTAATATTACCATAATCACTTGGCAAATCTAGCTTGTAGGCGTTATCATTGATCCGCTCCAAGACTAGAAAAGGTCCATCTCCTCTAGGCTGCATTTTTTATTTCCGTTGTGTGGGAAACCTCTCCTTACGTATGTGCACCTAAACCCAATCGCCAGGTTGGAAGACAACCTTCAAACGCCCCTTATTGGCTTGCTTAGCATATTGTTCATTCTTCCTTTAAATGTTGGCCCGAACTCTAGCATGTAACTCCTTCACAAAATCTGCATTTTTCTTACCATCAAGATTAGCATGCTCATTAGTTGGAAAAGGTAAAATCTCCAAAGGTGTTAAAGGATTAAAGCCATAAACAATTTCAAAAGGAGAAAATGAAGAAGTAGAATGAACAGTTCTATTATATGCAAACTCAATATGTGGCAAACACTTTTCCCACAGCCTTAGGTTCTTTTGAATGATAACACGTAAAAATGTAGTGAGTGTCCTATTAACTACTTCAGTTTGACCATCCGTTTGATGATGTGCAACATTAGAAAATGAAAGTTTAGTTCCTAATTTATTCCATAGAGTGTGCCAAAAATGACTTAGGAACTTAACATCTCTATCACTAACAATTGTCTTAGGCAACCCATGCAATCGAACCACTTCTCTAAAGAACAAATCAGCAATATGTGTTGCATCATTGATTTTAGAACATGCAATAAAATGAGCCATTTTACTAAACCTATCAACAACGACAAATATGCTATTCTTACCACCTTGAGTCCTTGGTAATCCTAAAACAAAATTCATAGATATATCAATCCAAGGTAGAGTAGGCACAGGCAACGGGGTATACAAGCCATGAGGTCTAACTTTAGATTTTGCTTGCCTACATGTAATGCACTTATCACAAATAGATTACACATCATACTTCATATTAGGCCAATAAAAATGCTCACGTAATATATCTAAAGTCTTTAGAACACCGAAATGTCCCATCAAACCTCCCCCATGACTTTCCCTAACAAGCAACTCACAATTATAACAAATAGGTACACACAATTTATTTTTCTTGAATAGAAATCTCTCATGCCTATAAAAATCACCAAACGCACACTTATCACATGCATTCCATACTTGGTTGAAATCAGAATCATTGGCATACAAATCCTTAAGTAATTCAAAACCAAGTAATTTAGTTTGCAATGAAGTAAGTAATACGTACCTCCTAGACAATGCATCAGCCACAACGTTTTCCTTCACATGCTTGTATTTGATTATATAAGGAAACATTTATATGAACTCCAACCACTTCGCATGTCTTCTATTAAGCTTAATTTGGGTCTTCAAGAACTTCAAGCTCTCATGATCAGAATGAATGATGAATTCCCTCGGCCACAAATAATGCTGTCATGTTTGAAGAGTCCTCACTAATGCATAAAGTTCCTTGTCGTAAGTAGGATAATTCAGCACTACCCCACTTAACTTTTCACTAAAATAAGCAATTGGTTTGGAATCTTGCATCAAAACAGCTCCTATTCACATTCTATTTCAAAAGCTTTATCGAAGTTAGGCAAACACAACAAAGGTGCATTAGTTAGCTTATCTTTCAAAGTTTTGAAAGCCCGATCATGCACATCGTCCCACTTAAAAACAACATTCTTTTTAAGAAGTTCATTCAAATGTGCAGCAATAGAACTAAAATTTTTAACAAACCTTCGATAAAAACTTGCCAAACCATGAAAACTTCTCACATCGTTCGCATTCTTAGGTGTATGCCAGTCCTTTATTGCTCTTACCTTCTCTTCATCCACACTAATACCCTGCGAACCAACAACAAATCCAAGAAACACAATAGATTCCATGCAAAACGTGCACTTCTTAAGATTAGCATACAATTGGTGCTCCCTCAACACACTAAACATAGCATGCAAGTGTTTCACATGTTCATCCAAATTTTTGCTATAGACTAAAATATCATCAAAGTAAACCACCACAAATTTTCTCATGAAAGCACGTAAGACATGGTTCATTAATCTCATGAATGTACTAGGTGCATTAGATAAACCAAAAGGCATTACTAACCACTCATACAATCCATATTTAGTTTTAAATGCAGTTTTCCATTCATCTCCCTCTTTCATGCGAATCTAATAATAGCCATTCTTTAAATCAATTTTAGAAAACAATTGAGAGCCATGCAATTCATCAAGCATATAATCTAATCTGGGTATATGATGTCTATACTTTACCGTTATCTTGTTAATAGCTCGGCAATCCACACACATGCGCTATGTTCCATCTTTCTTTGGAACTAAGAGGATAGGAACCGAACATGGGCTGAGACTCTCCCTTACAAATCCTTTTTGCAACAGCTCATCCACTTGCCTTGGTATCTCCTTTGTTTTCTCGGGATTAGCTCTATAAGCATGTTGATTTGGTATGGCAGAACTAGGTATGAAGTCTATTTGATGCTCAATTCCTCTTAAAGGAGGTAATCCATGGGGTACCTCCTCAGGAAATAGGTCATCAAAGTCCTGCAATAAAGACACAACAACACCAGACAAAGATGAGTTAAGGTCGTTAGTAGAAAAATAAACATCCTTGTACATGACTACAAGTAACAGCCTTGCCATCATCACACTCTCAACCTCATGTTTTTCAGCAAGTACACTCATTCTTTTATTTTTCTCCATGTTGCTCACTTTTCTCTCCATTTTTTTCTCTCTGCCTCACTTGCTCTCTTTTTATTTTCCTCATGCTCACACTTTTGTTTCTCTCTCATTTTGCACTCGTTTGTTATCCTAATCTGATCCTCACAAGCTTGCAAAGGTTTGAGAGGAACTAATGCAACCATTCGGTTGTTCATTACAAAAGAGTAATGATTTTTGTACCCATCATGTGAAACCCTTCTATCAAACTGTCACGGTCGACCAAGCAATATATGACCATCATACATCGGTGCCACATCACAAAGAACCTCATCTTTATACTTGTCAATTGAAAAAGGTACCCGAACTTGCTTGTTTACCTTTACTTCTCCACAGTCATTCAGCCATTGTAGCTTGTACGATTTAGGATGCTTCTGCCACTTCAAATTCAACTTTTCTACCAACAAAGTACTAGCAACATTAGTACAACTCCCACTATCAATAATCAACGTACATACCTTATCCTTCACGTGGCATCTTGTGTGAAAAATATGCTCACACTGCTCCTCATCTCCTTCATCCTTAGGCTGTATACTCAAGGCTCTCCTTGTAACAAGTAGATCACCCTGCACAGGTTCTTCCACTTCAACATCAGAACAATCCTCCAATGGTGGCCTCTCATAGTCATTTGAGCTAGCACTTTCAACTTCTCCATTTGCCGGTACAACCATAACCTTTTTATTCGGGCATTCAGAAGCAATTGTCCAAATCCTTGGCACCTGAAACACTTAATATCACATAACTTAGTGAGAGTTTTAGTTTCTGGTTTTCCTTTTGGAACAACAACCGAATTCTTCCACTTTGCTTCTTCTTTTATTTTGAGGGCAGCCTTGTTGTCTTCCAATTTGATCTCCATGGAGAACTAGAAGTCGAACCAGATCTGAACCCCTTGGACTTGATTTGTTTCTCCACTTTAACGGCTTTGTGCAATAGCTCCTCCATCTCTACGTAATGTTGCAACTTCACCACATCAGCAATCTCCTTGTTCAATCCGGTAATGAATCTAGCCATTGTTGCTTCTCTATCTTATTCTATATTTGCTCTAATCACGGCGATTTCCATCTCCTTATAATAATCCTCCACACCCATGGAATCTTGAACCAGCCCTTGCAACTTTCTATACAAATCTCTTGCGCATCACCAACTTCATCTCTTCCCATGTCCGAATAGGCCTCTCACCATTCCTACACCTATTGATCACCAATTGATCCCACCAAATACTTGCATAATCTGAAAACTCCATGGCTGCTAGCTTTACTTTTTTTTCCTCAGAGTAATCATGACAATCAAATACATGCTCAACTTTTCTTTCCCACTCCAAGTATAGCTCTGGATCATTCTTTCCTTGAAAAGTCGAAATTGTCATCTTTATACTACCTATATTGTTATCATCTTTGGAGCTAACCTTCTTGTCTCGTTTACAACTCGTTCTCTCCACTTCGGAATCAGCTCCTTCCTCTTTATCTAACTTATGTCTTCTATATGTTTTAGAGCCGGAAGAGGACCCCAAATCATCCAATCTCGCACTCAATAATTTAAATTGGTCGGTAACAGCCTTGATGAAGAATTTTAAGTCGACCTCTTGTGGTTCTTCCCCTTCCTTACTCATGACTTAGACCTGCAAAATTAAACAAAATAAAAGGTGTTCCTCACACACTCCCTCACGTGTTTGCACTCAAGTCAGATTGTTATCACTCGTGTTTCTCACAATTTTGGCTTTTTCTTTGTTGATGATCTCTCTTGCCTTTTACCACTCAAAGCCAAGCCAATCCCCTTTATGTTTTTAATAGAATCAAAGAATCCAACAATTCTCAAGAAGCAACCAGCTTAGATGGTGACCATCTCAACAAAAATCAGAATTTTTAGTCATAAATATAGCAAGGCTAAAACAACATAATAGGAAACTGATTCAACAAGAGCAAGAATCTCCAACAAATAAACACCAATCTAAACTTGATTTCAACAACAAATATGAAACTTGAACCAAGAACAAGAAAGAGAAACTTATAGAACTCAACAATTAGCCACGTTTTTTTTTGTTTCTTTTTTTTGTTACCAGCAAGATCACAACAAATAGATGGAAATAAACAACCTGATTTCAGCAACCCAAAACGCTCTGATACCAAATGATGGATTCCCCCTCTTGAAAACCCACAATATCAATGGAAAATGGAACAAAACCAGATCTGGTTTTTGCTATGAAAGTGAGGTAGAAGATCAAATTAGAACCTTAAGGAAACAAAGGCCTTAAAACCCCAACCTTGAGACGCCACAAAGGTTTATCACTTATTTGATAAGTCAAATTTCTAGCATTCTATCAAGAACACAAGAAAGGCAAAGCAAGAGATTTTTCATTTACTTCCAAAAACGTTTTCCCTCTACAAATATCTTGGTTGCTCCTTTTTAAAGTAAAAACCTAGCTTCAACGAAGAAGGAAAACGAGTTGGACCTCAAAAGTTGGGGATTGGGCCTAATTCATCAAAATATAAAAAACCCATAATTCATTAAAGATTACAATTAAAATTCCTAACTAGCCCTTGTACTCTTCCTGTCCTTCCAAATTTATCCCTTGCACAAAAAGATAAGTGACCATCTTTGGTGAAGTTTTGGAATCTTCGAGTTTTGTTTTAGAAGCCTCGAGCACAACCTCTTTGTATTTCACTTCCATAATCAAGCTTTGCAAAGTTTATTTCATCCTATTTGTCCTTGCCCTAGTCATTGGACCACCAATTCCTTGTAAAAGATCTTGAGAATATTTGGGAGGATTAACTTGGTCAGCTCCTCGATCCCCATCATGCACTAAGTACTTCTATATCTTGGTTTAAGTTGCAAATGGGTGAAAACGGTGGAGAATTGAAGAAAAGAGCAAAAAATGACCAAAATGGAAGAAAGTGAAAGTTAGGGGACTAAAGTACAAATACTATAAACTTGTTTCTAATCTTGGGATGAAGATTCGAGAGTGTTAGAGGTCAATTGGATGAAGAAATGAGTCAAATGGATGAAATATAGCCTAGACATTATCACATATCAACTTTCAAGCTGAAATGGTTACACTAGTTTTCAGCCTCATATTGAGACCTATTTTTGGCATGGAAAACTATCAAATTTGAATATGGTATCTGAAGAAAAATTGTAGCCCTTTGATTTAGCTTTCGAACACATCTTGAATCATATCAATCGGACATTAATATTGGAAGTTATGACAAAATACTGAAGGTTGTCCAACTATGTACTGGGCGCTCACCCGATCCTGAATTTCAATACAGAAAGCAAATATTTTGCCTAGGCGGCCGCCCCATTTTCTATTGGGCGCTTGCCCAGGCCAAATCGGGGAAAAAATTTCAAATTTCCTTCTATGACTCAAACACTTATGGTAACTTATTGTGACACGATTTCTCAACCCTAAAAGACTCGAAAATGTTCCGGAACGCCTCATTCTTCATTATTCATCATTCTTCCATTAATTTTGGCTCAGGGAACTCATGAAGAACTAACAATCTTGGTGAAGCAAGTGAGGAACTCAATTGGATATTGTGATTTCACATCTATTATTTCATATATTTGGACTTTTCTTGCTGAATAATATTAGGATTTAGACTTTTCTTTTTATGAATTTATATTGAAATCAGTTTAATAATTACTAAATTTTTCATGGATTCAATCGTGCCTTTTCCATTATTTAATGAAACTATTTATTGAGTTTCAATTTCAATTACTTATTGTTGAAATTAGTTTGACTTTTATCAAATCCTTAATAGGTCCAGTCATACTTCTTCTATCATTAGATTAAAATAATTATTGAATTTTAATCCTAATATTACTTTATTGGCGGATTTATTACTGCTATATGCTTTATGTATATGGTCGATCTTTGATCTTGTTTCAATAAAATTGTGCGAATATATCATAAGTCTAGATTCTAGGATACATTTGTACATTAAATTGGTTTTTACGATATATCTTCCGATTAGAGTGTCAGGATGAAAGCTTCTAATTGTGTTATAAAAATGGAATAGTTGATGTGAATGATCCAATCCAATTGAGGGAATTCCAACGCTTCACTGACATAAATTATTGATTTTAATTTCACCTTTCAATTATTAAATTTTATTACACATTGAAGACGATAACTCATCTTTTTGGAACCCTTGAGCATTTTCATCTCCCTGTGGATACGACACCTCAAAGCTGCACTGCAAACACTGCATTATTATTTATACGTAATCAAGTGTTCAATTTAATTATTCTACCGTATTCAATTTACCCCTCACTCTCTCATTGAACCTATTTAACTAACACACATATTTCTATGTGAATCAATCTTAGTTAAACGAAATATTAGTTGTAAGAATTCATCAAATGATCGTAATAATTAGTATAGATATCTCTACACTTTATTCTAAATTGTCGGATTTAAATGTGGTTTAAATCAAAAACTCGCCTCTCTATTCGTAAAAAAAAAAATCACAAAATCATTGAATTGGTGATCAAATAATTCAAAACATTAAATACATTGATAAAATCAACACATATATGATAAAAGCACTTGAATCTTGAATAAAAGAAATAACGGAACTCAATTCGATTACATTGTTTGCCTTAATGAAAAATTTAGATACTTGTAATAATGGAAGAAAGGAAAAAGATTTGTGTTACAACACATCGCTCAGTTTTGAATTAAGATGTAAAGGAATAGATGAATCTTAAATAAAGTTCCTCTTATTCCAAATCCTAATTCCAAACCCTTAATTTCTTGTTTTTCGCCCTTTGATTTTTTGCCCTCTAATTCTCTAAGTTGTGTTTACTTATATCAATGCGTAGAATCCCTTATAAGTGCATTCATTCTTATATTTATACTTTCCTTCATATTTTTCCTGAATTTGAAGTTTTTATGAACTTTAAACTAGCCAAAATTCCGTACCTTGGACGCATCAGGCGCCTATCGAAAAAAATTCGGTACTACACATGCTTTAATATTTTTATCATAACTTTCTCTCCTAATATCTGATTAATGACTCAAATTGGATTGTAAAAATAATTCAAATGAATACAACTTTACTAGAAATAGCTTTTTCTTTTCAATTCGAACGTTTACAATGTCAAAAATGTGTTTCAATCTCAAGCTAAAAATCTGGAACATACATGTCCAGTTGAAAATTGATTTATCAAGTATTTTGATCATATTTCACTTTTTTACTTATAATTACATCCAATTGACCCCTATCATGCTAAATCTTCATAATGAGGTCTGACACAATTTTTGAATATTTACACTTTAGTCCCTAAATTTTGGATATTGTCATTTTTCGTTTCTTTTTTTCAATTTCACTTTATTTCATCGAGTTTCATTAATAAAAAATTATATAATAAATTAGGCTATAATTTCAATAAAGAAACTACAAAATGTCCATATTTTAGAACCCGAATAAGTGTGTAAAATAAACTTATCAAACTGACTTAGTCACCAAAAACTAGTTGCATTTTTTATATTGCAAGTGTATGATAACGTAATAAGTAATATAGTGGACCTTTGAGTTCAGATGATCGTTTCCACGATGACTACAATTTAGTACTTAATCTAATATATCTAACTCCTGTTTGACGGAAAAACAAAACAAAGAATTGTAATTTGGTGATTTTTGATCTAACTACTTCTAACTAATAGAATGTATTAAAATTGCACACAAAGACCGAATTGATGTTTCAAATATGGAATTGATATTAGAGTATAACAATTTCATCTATTGATCTTCCTTAGGTCTTAATTCAAGATTCACAAATCTAATGTAGTATTCGATCGAATTCTTCTGTTGTATTCAATTTACACCTCTCGAGTTCTCATTGAATCTATTTAACTAATTCAATCATGCATCTATATATGAATCAATCTTAGTTAAATAAACTATTTGTTCTAATAATAAATGACTGCAATAATTAGTACATGTATCCCTACACATTATACTAAATTAGCGAATTTTAATATGTGATCTAAATATAAAACTCATATTTCGATTTGTAAAAGATTCACAAAATCATTGAATTATTGATCATGTAATTCAACGCATTTAATACATGAATAAAATCAATACATACATGATGAAAGAACTAGAATCTTGAATAAAAGAAATAAATGAGTCTCATCCATTATTCGTCCTAATAAGGAGTTTAACTAATCATAATGTATGAAAAAACAAATAACAATAATGGGGTATATCATCGGGTTTTAAATTGAGATATAAAGAAGTGTATGAATCTTGCACAAAGTTCCTCTTCTTGTTTCAAATTTTGATTCCAAACCTTTGATTAGTTGTTTGTCTCCTTTGATTTTGCTCTCCAATTCTCAACTTGTATTTTGTGTATCTCAATGTGTGGAATCCGGAACCCCTTTCAAGTGCCTCCATTCTTGTATTTATATTGTCCTTCATGTTTCCCCAAATTTGGAGTTTTATGGACTTTAAACAGGCTAAAAATTAACACCATAGACACATCAGGCAGCGCCTCAGTGGACAAATGGTGGTGCTACAGTGCCATTTCATTTTATGGGTGGTGCATTGGCGTCATAGAAGTGGAAAAATTGACAGAATTGTGGCGTCGCAGCACTGCTTCTCATAAAAAATTCAACACTACACATTCTTTAGTATTTTTATCACAACTTTCTCTTTTGACTTCCGATTGATTCAAAATAGGATATAAAAGATAATTCAAAGGATTACGACTTTATTAGAAATTGCCTTTTCCCAATTTGAACGTTTATTAGGTCAAAAATGAGTCTTAAGGCTCATTCGATAGGGATTAAAATTCAATTAAAATTAAAAATATGACCGTTATTGGGTCTCACTCGTCTAATAAAAGTCAACAATAACGACTAATTTTTCAATTTTAATCCCTACCTAACTGTGCCCTTAATCTCACACTAAAAATCCGGAATATACTTGTACGGTTGGAAATTGATTTGTGAAAATATTTTGATCATATTTCACTTTTTTTTTTACTTCTAATTGCTTCCAATTGACCCATAGCGCTTCAAATCTTCATCGTGAGGTCTGACACAACTTTTAAGTATTTACACTTTAGTCTCCAAACTTTGGATCTTACTATTTTTCCCCAATTTTTCGCTTCTTTCTTTCCATTAAACTTCCATTAATCGAGTTTTACCCAATAACACATTATATAATAAGTTAAGCTGTAATCTCATTAAAATAATTACGAAATGTCCATATTTTCTAGCTCAAATAAGTGTATAAAATGTACTTATCAGCATATGATACCTCTGAAGCATTCTGAGAGGTTGGAGGCTATTGAAGGGAAACTCTGGGTTGTCGCTTATTAGGTTGCCTAAATTTTCTTGAGAACTCAAAAGTTTGCTAATTATTTTAAAATGATTCACAAGACTTTAGAGAGACTTGCATACCTAAGTGATGGAAGGATCAAGGATGCGTGGCTGAAAAACACTTCAGGCTTCCCAAAGTATCAACCGGAGGAACCTATAGGAACTTCTACTGCACCAGATGCTATTGCTAGTCTTACACATATTGCACCTGAGGCGCAGGGTTCTGATCTCCTTCAAGCTAGACTGAAGTTGTGGATGCTTCAGCATCTGCTGCTTCCCGCAAAGGTGGTGGCGGTTCCCAGATGCCTAGTGCCAAGAAATCAAATGAGTAGTAATGCCTTCTGGTTCTGTCCTCTTGACTTTTAACTCCTTGACGAATTATTCAATCTGGTCTTATATAACCTCTAACTATTGGCTCACACCTATGGATTGTAAGTGTTATGCCTTAGGTCCAATCAACTTTGGACATAAACAATTTTAATGTATATATAACCGATGCATATTTATGGCAAGATTTATTATTGAATTAATATTCTAATTAATTAAATAATAGAATCCGTAGATTCAAGTTTTGGTGATTTGTTAATCACAAAGAGTTGTGATTGTGAGATACAAATCACGTATGACTGAATCTTAAATCGTCTGTGGTCGTATGTATAACGAGATACGGATATCGTTATTACGGATAGACCATCACGTGTGGCATTTCTTACTTATGAAGTAAGTAGTTGATCTCACAAGCTAAAGTGTGGTGACACTTGAATGAACACGTGAATGTTTTGTTATAGAACAAAACATTGGAGACCCGCTGAGAGATTCCACATGAAAAACTATTTGAGTGTCAGTGGTTAATATCTAACGTTCGGTAGTGGAATTGGTCCTTTGACTTGAGGTCATCATAGTGCCTTATGTGAGAACAGTCACGCTTTGGTGATGTCGGATGTTGCTCTGTCAAGGGTCGCTAATACGGCATCATTCGGGTATGTCAAGAATCATATGAAAGTTGTGAATGATCAATAGAGGATTCGTCACTCTTAGATAGTAAGAGATTATGATCTACATTTCATCCAGTTAAGTTGATAATGAAATCCTTGGCCAAGGTGAACTCATAATCGAAAAAGAGTTTTCGACTAACACACAAGCTAGACTTAACAGTAGGATAAAAAGATATGATCGATAATTGAGATTTGACTCAACAGTCCAGAATCCGTAATTGATCCGATCAAATTGACGAAGGGATTATAGTTTCACGGTAAACGAACAAGTTGCGTTTTGTCATGTCACGTGACATTTCCCGTTCACGTGACATTATCCCTCACATGTATTACCCCGACACATTCTAGAGGTCAATCTTGGACTACGAATGTGAGAATTAATATAAATTAAAAAGGGGTATTTTAATTTACAATTTTGAATTAGATCAAAATAATAATTCACGTCGTTAGACATCGTGATCGGGAACCTAATGGGTCACACACAAAAGAGAATCAGAAGAGTGAGATTTACCAATTAATTAATTGACAAATGTTGGATAATTAATTAATTGGGTTGCTTATTAATATGCCCGAATTAATTAATTGGATTAATTAATTCATGGACCGGATTTAATTAATTTGATTAATTAAATGTTGGACCGGGTTAAGTTAAGAGATGGGCCAACCCGTTTGGACTCATATTAATAAGCTGTTAGGGTTTGAAAAACATAATGGAATATTCATTATTCTTGCTAGCACGAGAAAAGAAAACCCTAGCCGTCATTCTTATTCTCTGTGTGGATCACCATTGGAGGCTAGACAATTGGACAGCTTGAATTGTAGATCGTGATAATTGGAGTTCGTGAATCAGCAAAAGAGTTTGCAGAATTTATCAATGTATTATTCTAAACACAGTTTCTATCTAAATACAATGTAGATCATTGTTTGGGAATCGAAAATTGCTTTACTTCCGCTGCGCATGCTTAAGTAGGTTCCCAACATAATATAGGTAGATAATTGAGAGTGTCTAGTTGTACCCATCTTAGCCAACGAGTCAGCAACCGAATTTGCCTCTCTAAAAATATGGGTGACTTTTAAATCAATGAAGTCAGCCATATCAACAATGTCATCCTAAACCTACTGAAGCGATCAAGGAATAATACCCATCCCATTAAACCAATGACAAACCACTTGGGAATCTGTTTCGACCCATACCTTTGAAACCCCCAAAATATAGCAATAATACAAACCAAATTTCAGAGCCATTGCTTCCACCATGGAATTAATAGATACCCAAGAGACCGAGAGAAAGCAAAAACAAATTTTCCTTTCCAATCTCTAAGCACTTCATCACATCAAACTCTGCCAGGGTTACCATAACTAGCACCATCTATATTAAGTTTAAGAATATCACAAGGGGGATGATACCATCAAACAAGAAGATGAGCCTTAGTTGTCAAAGGGGTGGGAACCATACCAAGACAATAGAGAGCAGCATGAAGGCGAGAAGGAGTAGCACATGATGGACGGAGAAGTGGACTCAATTCAACCAACCAGTGTTTTACTTTGGAGCAAATTTTATGACCATTGACCAAACCTCCATTGTATCTGACTTCGTTTCGTGCAAGCCAAAGCTCCCAAGCAATCAATGCCGGGGTCAAAAGTGCAAGTTGGTGAAGTTGCGAAGAACCATTAAATTGGTGCATCCAATTAGTAAGAACCGCACAGTGACTGAGACGTCTGTTGGAAAATTTCAACGTATGGGGCCACACATGTAATATATTAAAATGTGTGGTGCTATTGTTTAAAGAAATTAGTCAACTAAAGTTATCCACTAAATATGTATTTTGATTAATGGGTATTAGGTTTCATGGGAATATAGTGTAGAGACCGAAAAATTTGTTTTAAATTGTTGAAGGGGCCGATTTGAAACAAATGAAAGATAATGACCATTCATTATCTAATTATAATAAGGGGTCATGGTCCCCAATTGAGTATGGTTGTTCTTCTCCTCTACATCCCCATCAATAGAGAGAACTCAAGAGAATGCCACAAATCACTTTGGAAGATCGTGATCCATTCAGGCAAAAATCAGACATCTATGGATCTATAGTTCAAGGTACGCTTCCGTTTTCATTTTGATATTCTCATTAATTTCAACATGGATGGTTACAAGGTTGATTATTGATTGATTTGAATCGATAATCCTTTTCGGTTTTCTATCAAGTGGTATCAGAATCGATCCATTGTTGAATCATTGAGAAATTGAATTTTAAAAATTTTGAATTTTATGGGTAATATGATTTTCCTGTGATTTTTGGAATTGGAATAACATTACATGAAATTCAAGAATGTTATTATATAAATCTTGATAAAATTAAAGTTTTTTTTCCCTTCAAAATTCGGATTTTACCAGGAATGGATTTATAGATCCATTGAAAAAAAAAATATTTGAAGCCATGAACAACAGCGGCCTGGGCTGCTGTGAACAGTAGCTGCCGACAGGACTGCTTTGGTAGCAACACCCGGTTGCGGAAGGTAGCGGCGAAGGTGCCGCTGCGTGTTGCGTTGTAGCAGTATCGTCGACTGCTACTTCAGGGGGGCAGCGCTCGCCGCATCCGGCAAACGCTACTTCGGTGCCGGTGCGATGCCTCCCCGGTGTTCCATCAAGATTTTCAGTTAAGGAAGATAAAAGGGTTTTTCAGTTTCAAGTTTTTTGAAGTTTTGGAGGTAGGGGCATGTGGTGTAAATTGGATGAATTCAGGTTCATGTTTGCAATTTCAGATTAGGGTTAAAATTTATGTTTTAGCCCCTAAGGTTTAAAGTTTATTCAAATTGGGCCTTAAGGTTATGAGTTTTAATAACTCAGTCCCTAAAGTTTAAAGTTCATCCAATTGGGCCTTCTAAAGTTCTAGGTTTAATAATTCAGCCCCCTGAAGTTCTGAAATTAATTAATTTGGGCCATTTAAGTTCTGAATTTTATAATTAAGCCCTTGAATGTTCATAATTGGTTTAAATTGGCCCCTAAAGTTTCGCATAATTAAGTTTTGACTCCTAAAGTTTTCAATAATTAATTATTGATCCCTAAAGTTTTGAATTAATTTATTAATTGACCCATAATGTTTTGAACTATTAAGTTTTGGGTCTCTAAAGTTTTCAATAATTAATTATTGGTCCCTTAAGTTTTGAATTAATTAATTTTGACCCCTGAAGTTTGAATTATTAGCCATTAAGCCCTTAAAGTTTCAAGATAAATACAATTAAGTATTCCGCTTTTCAAATTTTGGTATAAATGACTCATTTGAGTATATAATATTCGAAAGTGAATTGATTGAAGCAATATGTTGCCAAAGCAACCTCTCTTGTGGAAATTAATTAACTTAGAATATTAGAAGGAATTCGTGTGTATGCTTGTTTATGCGGATATTAGCCGGCCCAAAGGAAGGTTAATATTTGACCGAATTGTATGCACACTTGTGGTGGTAAACATGTGACAATTATACGGTTTCCATGTGAATAATAAATCAATCCAAAGATGAGTTTATTATTTGACAGGAGTTATTGTCAATGTTTGATCACTACACCAAAAGTACCGCTTACAATTAATATTACTGTCCAAAGACTTGATATTAATGATGTGCTAGGTATCTTGAGATGGGACGTACCATTATTTGAATAAATTAATTGTTTATACGGATTCCAATGTGAACATGTTAATTGGGAATAAGTTCCATGTTCAGTTAATCCATCCACTTCTGCAATATCTGTCAACATCAACTCCATCCTCGTGCTAAACAGAATAAACTCCAAGTATTAGAAAAAGAGCATATTTATTGTTCTTGGCTGCAAAGATTTAGATCTTGCACTCCGGATTGAGCAACCTGCTTCTCTTACGAAAGAAAGTTCATCTGATGGAAAGGAAAACTTTGAGAAGTGGGATCGTTCAAATTGCATGAGTCTAATGATCATTAAGCGCGGCATTCCAGAAGCCTTTGGAGGCACAGTAACTGAAGAAGTAACTAATGCCAGTGATTTTTTGTCGAATTGAGAAACGTTTTGCGAAAAACGATAAAGGTGAAACAAGCACGCTTTTGCAAGCTTGATTTCAATAAAGTATAAAGGCAAAGGAAACATAAGGGAGTACATCATGAAGATGTCTCACATTGCTTCTAAACTTAAGGCACTAAAGCTCGAGCTATCTGATGACTTGCTCTTACATTTGGTATTGATTTCGTTTCTTGTACAATTCGGTTGATTAAGGGCAGTTACAACTGTCAAAAGGGGAAATTGGACTCTTAATGAGCTCATTTCCATATTATGTGCAAGAAGAAGAAATGATAAAGCAAAATGAAACTGGCATTACTCACTTGGAAAGTACTTCTAAGGATAATAAAGAATAACAAAGCTGCATTCAGTTCGGTTTAAAATAAACAGGAAAAGCCTGAAAATGACAAATGTAGCGTAAATTTTGTGAAAATCTAAAATATATAAAGGGAAATTGTACTAAATACCATGTTTGGCGTGTAAATGATAGTACACTTCCCACTTCGGTTGTTTTGAGTTAAATTTAATGTCAATACCTAGACACACTTAGTGAATATATTTCAATACTACTATTCAAATAAGTGTGTATATGCGGGGTTGTCTGAATTGCCAAAACCAATTGATGCTGAAAGATTCATCTATGTGGGGCGATGGCAAATCAGTTAAGGTTGAGGCTATAAGGACTTTAGGTTATCATTAAAGACTGGTTATTATTTGGATTTGAAAGAGACATTTACAGTACTGTCTTTTGGACGAAATTTGGTTTCTATTTCTACATTGGACAAATTTGATTACTCTTGTTCAATTTGAAATAGTCGGTTGATCTCTTTCTTACCTCAAAAAATGTGGGCACCAATTTTTTATATGGTAATGATAACCTATATCTGTTTAATACGGTTGCCTCTTATAAAGAAATCTTGTATATGAATCCGCATGGTATTAAACATAAATTAAACAATGAGCATTCTGCTTTGTTTTGGCACAAACAATAAGGTCACTTCTCTCAAAAGAGAATGAAAAATCTCGTGTTAGAAGGAATTCTTGATTCCCTTAATTTTTCTAGACTTAAGTATCAATATCAATTGCATTGAGGGAAAATAAACAAACATAAGGAGATTAAGTGTCATACGACTTCAGACGTCTTAGAACTAATTCATACAGTTATCTGTGGACCGTTTCCTTCGACTTCTTGGAATGGTCAACAGTCATTTATTAAGTTCATAGACGAATTTTCTCACTATGACTACCTATATCTCATCTATGAGGAATCTCAAACATTGGACACGTTCAAGACATACAAGACTGTGATTAAAAATCAACTCAGTAAAAGAATTCAACAAGTCAAATCTTACCATAGTAGCGAATACTATGATAGATATAACGGATAAGGAGAACAACGTCCATGACCTTTTGCTAAAATTCCTAGAAGAATGTGGAATAATTATACGGTACATCATGATCTTTCTAGTAAAGATCAGTAAATACTGCAGCTTGAATTTTCAACATAATTCCTAATAAAGCAATTTTTTAAGGGGTTGCAAATTTTTAAAGATCCCACTATTAGTTAATATTCGAAACGGGAAATGTTCATTTCCTTGAGGATGTAGAGTTTGCGGTTTGTCTTGAATGAAGAATATGTATATATTTATTCTGTTGCAATTGACAATGATCAGGTTTAGGGATAAATTCTTGCTCCAGATCTTGTTTGAGAAGCAATTTCGGATCAAGACTTCATTGCATAATCCCCTATATACAATCAAGAGATTGTTCCAGAAATTCAAACTCAACAACCTCAAGTATAAACGTTATTAAGGAAATTCAATATAAAAGGGAGAAAGACAATTTTGGATGACTTTATAGTCTTTTCCAATAAAATGAGAATGGCATGGATTGGTGAAAGAAGACCTGATCAATCAACTTTCATCAAGTCATGCAAAGGAATTACTCTCAAAAGTGGATTGATGCCATGAATAAGGAATATAAGTCTATGCCAGACAATAAAGTTTGAGATCTTGTCCCATTACCAGAAGGTGCAGAACTCATTGGTTGCAAATGGATATTTAAAATCAAAAGGGATTCGAATGGTAATGTGGAAAGATATAAGGCTCGTCTTGTAGTTAAAGGCTTTATTCAAAAAGGAAGGCATTGACTACAAAGAGGCTTTCTCTCCAGTTTCAATGAAAGACTCTTTCAGGACAATTATGGCACTTGTTGCACATTTTGATCTTGAGCTACAACAGATGGATGTTAAGACGACGTTTTTCAACGGTGACATTGATGAAACGATCTATATGGTACAACCAGAAAATTTTGTGTCAGGAGACCCAAAGAATATAGTTTGAAAATTAAAGAAATCCATCTATGGGCTTAAGTTAGTTTCCCGTCAATGGTACCACAAGTTTCATCAAATAATTATCTCATTTGGTTTCGAGATGAATGTTGTTGCTGATTTGTGTATCACAAGTTCAGTGGGAGTAAACATATATTCCTGATTTTGTATGTTGATGACATACTACTTGCCACTAATGATATAGACATGTTGCACGAAACCAAGAGATTTCTATCAAGGAATTTCGAAATGAAAGATCTTTGTGACACCTCTTTTATATTAGGAATTCATATACATCGGGATCGTCCTCGAGGTATTCTTGGATTGTCACAAAAGAGCTATATCAATAAAGTACTTAAAATATTTGGTATGCATGACTGTAAATCAGGTGATACCCCTATTGATAAAGGAGACAAGTTTAGTCTCAATTAATGCATCAGGGATGAATTCAAAGAAAAGGAAATACGTGAAATTCTCTATGCTTCAGCAATTGAGAATTTAATGTATACTCAAGTTATACACATCCGAATATAGCATTCATTGGAATGCTAGACAGATATTTAACTAAATTTGGGTTGGAAATTCAGAATGCAACAATGAGGTTATTCAGTATCTATAGAGAACTAATAATTACATGATCACATTCAGGAAAATCAGACCAATTGAAGATGGTTGGATATTCTGATTATGATCATGGAATCTGACTGCAAAATATTATCACCGGGCTGCATATTTTGGATAGAATTTAAAGACCACTTAAGTTATTATGTGACAATAGCAGTCTTGTATGTCAAAATCTAAAGACATTAAGTTCCCAATTGTAAAGAAAGAAATCAGAGTGGTTAGATTTTAATAAAGCAAATAAGGACAAACTCCATAATCATGGATCCACTTACTAAATGGCTACCACCCAAAGGTCTTTCTAAGCATAATGCTCATATGGGTGTTGCATCTTTTGATAATATGTCAGTTTAGTGGGAGTTTGTATTTGGATGTTGTCTGTTTCAGACACATTTTGTCCATGGATATTCAGTTTATTTCAGAAATAAAGTATCCAGTTCAGTTATACTCTGATTAAAGTTTATGATTGATCTTACTTAAGAAATAAGGTTGGACCAGTTGGAAATAGACATGTTTGGATCACATAACATGTAATTTCCATGCTACACTCCCATGATTGATCTATGTCATTTGGTTGTATAGGTGTACATGACCATTGATGGATTTAGTCACGATTAAATGTGACGAAAATCGCTCTGATCCTATATCAATATGACTAATGGACGAGATTGTTTGGAAATACCCATAATAACGATAGCAAAATCTTGAGCTTATATGGTTATGCACATTTGAAAAAATTACACGTATGGCCCAGTAGGAGATTGTTGGAAAATTCCAACGTATGGGGCCACACATGTAATATATTAAAATGTGTGGTGCTATTATTTAAAGAAATTAATCAACTAAAGTGATCCACTAAATATGTATTTTGACTAATGTGTATTAAGTTTCATGGGAATATAGTGTAGAGACCGGAAAATTTATTTTAAATTGTTGAAGTGGCCGATTTGAAACAAATGAAAGATAATGACCATTCATTATCTAATTATAATAAGGGGTCATGGTCCCCAATTGAGTGTGACTGTTCTTCTCCTCTACATC
Source organism: Fraxinus excelsior (assembly GCA_019097785.1). Lineage (NCBI taxonomy): Eukaryota > Viridiplantae > Streptophyta > Magnoliopsida > Lamiales > Oleaceae > Fraxinus > Fraxinus excelsior. The sequence goes on along the minus strand of CM032631.1, from coordinate 28,569,651 downwards.
CCCATCAACAGAGAGAATTCAAGAGAATGCCACAAATCACTTTGGAAGATTGTGATCCATTCAGGCAAAAATCAGACATCTATGGATCTATGGTTCAAGTTACGTTTCCGTTTTCATTTTGATATTCTCATTAATTTCAACATGGATGGTTACAAGGTTGATTATTGATTGATTTGAATCGATAATCCTTTTCGATTTTCTATCAACGTCGACCACAAATATATTGGAGAGGGCAGGGCGAAGGGCGAGAGAACTACTAACTGCTGCAGTATAAGATGTCCCCGATCCCTTCGACTGTGGAGGGGGACCGATTTTTTTATATCGCAAGTGTACGATATTGAACAAGTAATATAGTGGACCTAAGAGTCCGGATTATCGTTACCACGAGGACTATACTTTAGTACTGAATATATTTCTCCTACTACTATTTGATAAAAATAAACAAACTCTAAATTCAGATTATAAGGAATATGGATGTTTTAGAAGAACTAAATTCCTAGAAAGAATGAAAATTGATGAAAGAATATTGGAGACAAACAAATCAAAGATTCAAATATGCGAGAAATATTAGGGCAGAACAATTTCACCTAATGATCACCTTAGTTATCAATTCAAGATTTTAGCCTAATGTAGTGTTCGATCGAATTCTCCTACGGTATTCAATTTACCCCTCTCGAGTTCTCATTGAGCCTATTTAATTAAATCAATTCCATATCTCTATGCAAATTCTCCTTAGTTAAATGAGTTAAGGTACTAGGAATTCATATAACGACCGCAACACTTAGTATATGTATCTCTACACGTTATACCTCGTTACCAAATTTTATTGCACGTTCTAAGTTTCGAACTCACCTCTCGACTCGTAAGAAACTCAATAGATCATCAAATTATTGGCCAGATAATTTAAAGCATTGCACTCATAATAAAATCAACACATGGAAGAATAAAACTCAGAAATTCATGAATTTAGTAACTAAGGGTTTCAAAAGATTACATTGTTCGCCCTAATAATAAAATTAGCTACTCATAATCAAAGCAATGAAATAAATAACAAAAGTTGAATACATCACCAGATTTAAATGATACAAAAGTTGGAAAAGAATTATTTCTTGCACCAAGAACTTCTTCCGCTTCCAATTCTTGATTTTGGTTCGAATCCTTGATGTAAATCTTCTCGCGAATTCTACGTTTATCTTGTGTTTTTCTCTCTATTTTGCAAGGAGTGGAACCCCTATTTCGTGCCTCTCTTAGCCTATTTATACTTCTCATACATCCTTGGCCAAGTTGGAGTCCTTTTTGTAGGTTTTTTCGTAGCCCAAAAATACCCTATTTTTCTTCGCGGCGCGGCGCTTGAGTGCTAGGTTGCAGTGCTTGAGTGCCGCGAACTTCACCAGGGTAGCGCTTGAGCGCTACGTGTGTAGCGCTTGAGTGCTACACATCTGTCAAAATTCTTCCTGTTTTGTTTTCCGGCGCTATTTCCGGGCCCTTGAGCGCCAATTTTCTGCTCCATTTCTTTCTTTACTTTGCTTTAAAAAACTCTTTTTCATCCTTTCATCGTTCCTTCAACCAAAACACTAGCAAGCACATTAAATTCGTTCGATAATCAACATATTAATCAAACAAATGAAGCTCCAATGGCACTAAATTCCTGTGCAAAACACACTCATCAAATACCTCTAAACTTAACATTTTGCTAGTCCTCGAACAAACTCATACACAAAGAAAATCATCTAAAAGAGAACACGATACCCAACTTAGTTAGATAGACTGTCGTTAACTCAGGACTGAGATCAATGTATCACATCTATGAATGAATTTAAAATTACATAACAAGAGTCAATTTTCACTTATCCCATGCAAACGGGTGTGCATGTGTGTGTGTGTGTGTGTAAATCAAGTATAGTGTCGACATTCACAATTTGGTTCAGTTTCCCATCCCGAGTGGACAATTCTTTCCTTACATCGCTCATAAGATTTACACACCCCCAAACTTATTTTCTTTTATACTCTCCTAATGGTGTATTCCTAAGCTCAGTTTCATTCTTTTATGTCCTTACCCTCTCAAATTTGGATTCGTTTAACTGACAATATCAACAGTCTATTCATGTGATGATCCTCCCAAAAGTGATTGTTCAACAAACTAGCTTACGCTAAGTGATTCAAACCCACTAGTTATCTAAAGCTACGAAAACAAACATCAAAATATTCCCTTTTAGTTAGCCCTTTATTAACCTCACCCATATTTCTCTTCTTGACCCATGTAGCGAGCTTTTAGTCGGTAACTCCCCAGCTTTTGAATGCCAAAAGGGTACCAGGTCATAAGATACCTTGCTACTTAATCACTCAAGTCAAAAAGGTGCCGGCGTGAGACAAAAGCTAAATGAGAGCATTTTTTTTTGAACTTCAAACACAATAACAGGGGGTTAGATTCCTAGCATACGGTCATCACGAAGCATCCACTAGAGAGTTGAAACACTCCACACAAATTTTATAACAAGCACGGAATCATCACAATCCTAAATCATTTTCTTCACCGGTTAAAATGTTCCAAAAATAGTTGTAGTCAAGGAATTTTGTGAATCGTGAAATATGAGGTTAAGCCTCTAGGTCATGTCTCTAACTTAAGCATGTGAACCTCCTGTTCGTGTACAACACTATACCTCAATTCAGTGCATCGATATCTTCACATTTGTCATGGATAAACGAAAATTAAGACTCAAACACATAATTTATCATCATTCACAAACTAATTCATTTTCTCAGCTATATTCATCATGGAGGCATGACTATCCAACTCACACAAGCACACAAAAGTTGTAAATTCATAAAGAAATGCATATTTTTTTATTTTTTATTTTTGAAATAAAGCACACAAGTCAATCACACAATCACAAAAAACACATAATAAACTAGCCATGCACACAACACATAAGCCAAACAAAATACCCCCAAATTTAAGATAAACATTGTCCCCAATGTTAAAAAGAAGAATAGAAAGGAGCACTTACCTGAGAAGATACTAAGTCTCATTGAAAACTCAGATTGACCCCCTAATCGGTATAAGCTTCTGTCCTATGATGTGTTGAATGTCAATCTCCATGTCTCTTGCGCTCACCCCCAAACTTGAGTGTTGCCTACAATTCACCAAGAAAGATAGAATAACTTAAGCAAGATAAACAAATGAATAAACGAACTAAAAATGAAAACGAGATAATAAAAACAAAGGATAGAACTTGGGTTGCCTCCCAAGAAGCGCTTCTTTATAGTCTTTAGCTAGACTGTGTCCCGTGACATGTTTGATCATGGTGGGTCGAACCATTTTATGACATTATGACACGTTGTGTAATTTTCATTCAAACACCCTTTTTGTGCTCTCCATATTTTGATATTTTCATTTTTATCTCTACCAAGAAGTCCACCGAAATTTGGTCTTTTATTCTTACAGCTTCGTTGACCACGAGGTTTTTCTTCATCAATTCCACAACAAAGATTGTTCTTTGAAGATGTCTCAAGTGGGGTATAAATATTAAATATCTCTTGCTTGTCCTCCACCCTCAATATTAGCTCACCCTTCTCCATGTCAATTAGAGTCCGATCCGTTGCTAAGAATGGCCTACCCAGTATAATTGGAATGTCTCGATTTTCTGGTATGTCCAGTACAATGAAATCCACCGGAAATATTAAATTTCATGCTTTTATGAGCACATCCTCAACTTTGCCAAGTGGCTTTGAAATTGTAGTATCAGCTAGTTGTAGCTTTATTGATGTTGGTTTGACTTCACCCAATCCCAATTTCCTGTAAACAGAATATGACATTAGATTTATACTAGCACCTGTATCACACAATCCAGCAATTGTATAGGAATTTCCCTGTCGCATGATTAGCTCCACAATTTTTGCAAGTTGGACTACTCATTACAGCATGTGCTCCTCTTGTCTGTGCATTCACCAACAGTTTTACTTGATTTGTCAATGCTGCTATTTGAGCAACGAGACGAGAATGGGGAACATAGTCCAACATTGAATTTCTCGAACTGTCCCAAATTTTTTATTATATTTTTATTTTTTCAATTTAACTTATATTTGAAATAAAAATGATTAATAAAAATTAAATAATTTATTAAACGAGATGACAAATTGAGATTTATTAATCTCCACCCCCACGAATTTCCTATACCCACCTCGACTCCCATGAATCCCCCACTGGGCAGGATTGGTAATGGTTGCCCTAACCTCAAACTGGCTGCCCTCTCTATTCTAAGTGTTCTTTCAATTAATTCTACCTTGTTACGTCTTCACCACGGATCCCTCTTCTCATTGTTGGCTCATGACATGTCAAAGTCAAAAGTTGTGGGTCTTTGATCTCGATCCTTCACATGGGACTGACCTCCGACTTCAGGACACTTGAATACTCCAGTCATTAATCCCATAATCACTTCACATCGGAACTTTCTTCCATTTTCAAGATGTCCCGCCCTTGCGAGTGAAGCCCTGTCTTAGACACCGACCATCCGCTTGGCTAGGATTTTATGGTTTGCTAGCTAGCTCCCCAATTCCCTCGATTATTTCGTTGCCATCTCTAATTCGATGTAGGATTCCTTCATTCATTTATTGTTTAAGTGAGGCTCTTTTAAGAAATTCATTTGTCCCCCATCTATAGACTACCACTCTTATTAGAGAATTGAAAATCTATAAATCACGTGGAATTGTTTTAAAATTGATTATGATTATATATTTAGCATAATGTTTAATATTACAAATTTTAAAAATAAAAGGGTGTAAATTAAAATGGGGTTCCCGTCCCCGCCTAATTACAGCTGTACAACCAAAATTTGAGCTCAAAATAAGTAGGTACTTTTTATTTTATTTTAACTTTGACATTCACGTCTACTAAATAATCCACCGTGTATCCCAATAGATGTAGCTCTGCCAATGATTAGGATTATACTTTATAAGTGCGTTTTGTGCACATATTTGGACTATATTACTAAACTTTTATATCGTCAAATTGTTGAATTTTATATTGTTTCAATTATGGACTTGTTTTGAAGCAATTGGAAAAGAAAGAAGAATTAATTGGCTATTAAATAGAAGTTTGTGGACTAAGTCTCACATGAATAAAAGTTGGAGGATCAAATCAAGGAAAAAATGGAAAAAGGGATTAACTTGCATTACATGAAAGAATAGAGGACTTGAAAGCAATCATTAATCTTATTGGGCATTTTTTTTTTTTTTTTTACTTGGACTTGTAACTGTAGTCAACTTCAATAACACATGGACAGAAATCATCTTTGGGCTAAAGAAGATGGTGGCTTGGATTAATTATAATGCAAATTATCAAAACCAAAGTGGACTCCAAATTGGACACTACAAAATGCGTCTGATGTTGGAATAGAAAATTGGAGATAAGATATATACACACACACGCATGCATAGACAGGGATGGATGGGCGGCTGCTGTGGGAAGAAAAAAAGAGGCTCGTGAATCACTCCTACTCTAAAAAAGGTAATCCCCTTATCACTTTTCATTTTTGTCATACGAATTTTCATATTAATCTGGTTTTCATCTGGTTTTCCTATAGTCTATATTGCATTGGATATTTCCCTCCATATCTAGTCATCTTTGTTGACTAATTAGTATATAATTTCCACACCCATCCTGGATATTTTATAAATATCTTCTCCATGTATCCCATATGTATTAAAGACGCAAACCTGGTTTCAATTCTACAAAGGAACCCAAAAAATCCAGAAGATTTGTTTGATCTCATTTAAATCTGAATTTTCTCAAGTTTATTCTTTCTCTGTTGGTTATTTCCTAATTTTTTTATTTTTATTTATTTGAAAGTTATTAAAGTTATTATAGAAGTTAAGATTGCTGCAACATCATTCCTAGAATTGTTCCTGATACTGCTGCTTCTCCATCTTTATATATATTTATTATTACAATACATAGAATTGTCTTAGTACTGTTGCTTTTCCATCTTCAAATACAATAAAATTCAAATTTTCTCTCATTTTTTCCCTCCTTCTCTTAAGAGAGAGAATAGGAAGAGGAGGATTAAGATAGAGCTGACAGTGGCGATGACATGCAAAAAAAGAAGAAAATGTTTTTTATTCATATATTGGTCATGTTTTTTCTTCTCATTTATGTTTGCTGTGAAATAACTGAAGAGTGAATTTGACTGTATAAACATTCATCGAACCAATAATAGACAGTTAGAATATATGCTTGACGAGGATGACTACGAGCTTCTTCAGAAAAGCAATATCTCAGTTCCTCGTCCAAAACTTGTACGTTCTACGTGTAGGGTTGGTGGTTTTGTTAAATCCGTAATTCTTAATTATTTTCATTTTGTTAAAACTAATTAGGAGAGCAAGAAGTTTAAGCGACTGAAAAAAGCTTGGAGGGATACAGAGGGTGTCCGCGATGTTTGAACACCAGCCTTTCGAAAATATTGTTTAATTCATGAGCAGGGAAAACCTAATGAATCTAAACATCTCATTTAACAAAAAAGGAAAAAAAGGAGGTCGTGTCTCCGTTCTATATGTCTCCACACAGTGCGAAGACCACTCCGTGTCTCCGTACAGCGCGGAGACACGGTATCCACATCGTGTCTCCGCGCATTTTTTTATTTCTTATTTTTTTGACAAAAATTCTACTTATTTATGTTTTACACAAACTATAAATTTAATTTCACTTAATTTAATTCAAAAACACTAGAAAATACTCAATTCCATATATACATGAAAATCAAAATTTATTTCTAGGGCATTGCCCCTGCGACCTGACTTACCAGGTCAATCCCCGCCTTTCAGGGTATTCCCTCGAGCCCCCACTATCGTCTTGAATCACACGACTTGGATAGGTTGATCCCCGTTTCAAAGCGGCGGACCATTTGCCTAACAATAAAACAAATAAATCAATTATGAAAAATTTGTTAGTTTTTAAAACTCCATCTGCACTTGATCTATCTCTCTTTCACACACACACACACACACACACACACACACAAACATATTTAGTGTTTTCATTGATTGACATTTCATTTGGGTATAAATGCTTAACAAATATTGAGTTTTTGACGGCTTGTGTTTATTTATTTACTTTTCTTGGAGAAAAAGAGAAAATGAACCAAATTCAGGACTTGCTCAAACATAAAACAGCGTTATAGCTTCAATTAATGAATATATACAAGTATTACATCTTGCCTTCTGTTTTGGAACCAATTGCCAATTTTGTTTCCATTATAGAGAAGATAAAATCAAATTCTTCAAAATAGAAATAGAGGTTGCGAACCTCCTTTTACAACTTTTTTTGCTATACATTTTCACTTTTTGATGCTTGCTTTATTATTTAATGAATCAAACCATGGACATGAACATACACCATATCTGTGACGGGGACTTTTTTTTTAAACAGTGCTAACAATTAAAATGGTTTTTTTTTTTGGGTATGGGTTTACACTAACACAAACGGACAACATGTTAACGGAGCACAGACCTTTTTTATACCTTATTGACAAAGATAATGACATATGGGAAAATATTATTTATAGGTGGGTCTAGAAGTTTAGTGACGAGGATTGTTTCCAAGAGAAGAAAAATGCGGCACAACTTAATTGCATATTTGCATGTCGTCAACTAACTGAGAATTTTGCTAGAAATTTAAGCAATCATGAGTTGTAAAAACTCAATTGAAGGGGAAGATCCTAACATTAGCAAAACTGAATTTGGTTTGTGAGAATAAAGTTACTTGAGATGTGTTGTGCTTATAAGATAAAGTTCTAAAAATGGAAAAGAAGTTATACGATTATTTTATTTACTTTGGAGCTACTAAATATGAAGATTTATGTTGAACTTATATTATGTTTTGACTGTTCCAACTTATATAAGGGCAAGTAAACCTTTTAACCCAATGGTGAATTGGATTTGACCGGTGAATGAGGAGAGAGAATGATGTAATATTAGAAGAAATATTATTATGTTTAGCTTCCAATTTTAATTTGTATTTTAGGAATGTTATAATTAGGTTTACTTTAGTTTCTTTTATTATATATTTTCCTTCTCAAGATAGAATATTTCAAACCCTATAAAGGGCTCTTTCTCCACTGTAATAGAAGAGACTTTGAATGAATAGAAAATGATATATTTCTTCTCTAATTTCTCTCTTCCTCTCACCCTCTTCTTCTTCTATTTCTCCCTCATTTCTCCTCTTCTCTCCAGTTTCCAATTCTCTTATAATTATCCTCATAGCATCCAGCATCAAAGGATTTTGTAGAAAAATCTAAATATGGATACATAAGACCATTATAGGAAATATAAATTTGGAAGTATTAATTCCACATAGAAGATTAGTCTATTCTATTAGAAGGCTGGACTGGTTCAAGAGTACTTCTCACAAGATAGACCACAATGAAGCAAAACTCCTTTACATCAACCTCTATATGCAATCTAGAAAATACAACCTATGATACTCGGACTTGGGTATATGTATCGGGTACTAGTACGTATTTAAGTGTTGGATGTTTTATTTTCTAAAATATAGGAAACGGAAATATGACTTAAAAGACTCCAAATTTCACATCTTTTAAACTTCAATTTTTTTACTAATTCAAGATATCATTTTGAATAGGCCAAAATAAATTATTCACAAAGAAGAAAATCCGCATTGAATAGGGGGTTAAGATAAATAAAATAGAGTTCTTGGGCTTAATTTCGATTATGGGATTGCTAATTGTTATATGAAATAAAAAATGAGGGATTTTATTGCATTTTGAACTTAGTGAAGCACTAAGTAGCACTATATGAAATATGTTTTCATTTTATACAAACAAAATCCTAACGATACAAAGAAAGAAAGAATGAAAAAAGAAAAAAGAAAAAATGGAAAGCAAAAAGAAAGAAGAAAAAGAAGGAAAACCAAGCGCCACCACCTTTCTCCACCCTCTCGATGGCGGCTCTAGGTTTACAAATGGCAAAAAGAGGAAAGAAGAAAAGGCGAAGAAAAGAAAAAAAAAAGAAGGAAGAAGAAGAAGCAAAAACGACAATGTGTCCGGTTGAAAATTAGAGGATTCGACACATATCTCATACCCATACCCATGTCGTGTCCGACATGGGTAATCCAACTATTTCGAGAGTCCGAACATCCGAGAATACAACACATACTCATTGAATATGTTTTACATTTTTTTGAGGGGTTAGGTAGATGCTTTAGTTAATTTAATGCAATTATTCAAATATTTATTATATACCAGATCCCGATGTTTATAAACAAGCAAAAGAAGAAGCGAAAATGAAAACGTAAGAACTATCCATTCTATCTTAGTATACACATGTGACTTCCATCCTATCTCATTGGTTTTTATTCTGTAAATGCCCCATGCTTATTGGCTTTTATTATGTAAATGCCCCATGCTCATTCGTTTTTATTATATACTCAGATCCCGATGTTTATAACCAAGCAAGAGAAGAAGTAGAAATGACAATGCAATAACTATCTATTCTATCTTAGTATACACATGTAAGTTCCATCCTAGCTCATTGATAAATGAAAGTGTTTTGTTTGTGTAAATCTTGACCTGAAAGGAAACAAGGAATTTCATTTTGTGAAGAATAGTGTTTCAATAGCAAGATTCAAAGTCGTTTATGACATAAATGTTGAGATCACATCTCCAATCAGCATGATGTATCCTACTTGCATTTATAAATGATACAATCGAGTATTGCTCAGTGAATAATGATCACGTAATAACATCACTCAAAATATCTTTTTCATATAAAATGTATTTTAATTTCTCTCTTTTCACTTCATACTCTGCTTTTGGAAGATATTCATTTGTATAGATGTTGCTTTTACTTCTAGGGACAGTGATGAAAACTCTAGGATGGGCTTTTCTTATTCATCTATGGCACTGATTCTTCTACTACCACAGTAGCTCCATTGGTTGCTAATCTGAGGTAAGGTTGGTTTTTCTTTAAATTTCATGATTTTTTACTCCTTTCAATCAATTTATGTAGATTTTGGTGTTGTTGACTGTAGTCAATTTCTGATGTGTTGATTGTTGCTTCTTCATGTTTTCTTGAGATAAAAAATTGCGCTTTGTTCGTCTTAAGGTAAAAAAATGCACTTTAATGAGTATCACTAATTGCACTATGTTGCAAAATAAGGCAACAAAGATTGAAGAAAAAGTCAGAAGGTGTTTCTTATTTTTCACATGGTTAAACAAGAGCAAAAACTTGAAAAGAAAAAAATGACATGGAGAGAAATATATATATATATATATATATATATATATATATGTCAATGAAAATTCTTGAAAGTTGAAATAATTAAAATTCTTTGAGCGAGACATCAACTGAGTTTGACATTTTTTTAACTAGCTTATATTTATCATTTACAACTAATTGAAGTGAAGTTTCAATTTCACTATCTGTACGAAAAAACCTTGATCGAGTCAAGATTTTTAGTACACTCGACAAAGTCTTGAAAGTGGAGCAATTGCATTGACACTCAAAAATCAGAATATACTTGCTCATGGTTATATCAATCAAGGTAACCCGTTGATACCGTTTTCCTTTCCCTTCTCAACCTTTTTACTCTACTATTTTTTCGTCCTTTGGAATATTTTTCTGAACTCAGATTTCCTAAGGTGACATTATATTGTATATACCAGATATCATACGCTTGAAAATGTAAAAATGGGAGAGCAAACACGAAAGATCGAATCTTATAAAACTGCAAGAAAAAAATACGGATTTATAAAGACAAGTAACATTAACTACATACATTTTTTAATAATCTCTCGTGAAGCCCAAATAATTAATCCCTTCTCATGGTTTAATATTATGTTTAATGGTGAGCTCAGTGCTCAGAAGAAAATACGTCCCCAATATGACGATCTGATTGCCGATGAGGTTGATATATTATCACTTTAACTTGAACGAATTTGTCTCTTTGTGAATTGTTTTCCATTTATTTCGTGATTCTTGTTTCATAAATAACTTTTCATACAAATGAACATTTTACTGGTGAAGCAATAAAAAAATTGGAAAAAACAAGTTATTTGTGCTGATATGTATTATATTTATTTCCAATTATACAACTAAAATTATGTTGATTAACACAAGTCTTTTATCTATTGCCCACTTCATAAAAGATTACAATCACTTGTTGAATTTATAAAAATGTTGGCAAGAGGAAAAATCTCAGAAACAAACAAGAGAAATCTAAGGCTCGATAAGAAGTTTCTTATTGTTTACCAATATGCATATGTAAGAGCATATAAGGAATCTAAAACACCTCAACATAGACAAACACATTCCACACATTTTGTAAAACTTACACTCTTTCGGATACCAACATTCATGGTGATTTTTCTATTCCTCGTCAAGCTGTCGAAAATTACTTCCTTTCATTGGTAACTTAAATCGTATTTGTCTTCCAATTTTAATTATACAATAAAATTAAAGTCATTTGTTCATATCATTTCAATATGGTGATAGTTTTATCATACTTTGTTTTTAGGAGATTATAAACAATAGAAGCCTTCTCAAAAGTATGGATCTACGTAGGATTGAGTGGGAACTTACATAACTTTGGTATCTATTTGCCTGTGCTCTGTGTTTGAATGTATGAGATCACGTCTAAAAGTAAGTTCATTGTATTCACTGATTTCCCCATAATTGTGAATTTGTTATTTATTCAAAACTTCTGAAGTAATTCAGCCTTAAATGCATTTGCTCACTACTCTTTATAAATTTAGTATGAATCTAATCATATAACAAATATTGTATTTAATGCATAAAGTCTTATGCTTTAATGTCATCTGGATTTCATTCATACAAAATGTGTGTATGGAAATTTAATAATACAAATTCACATCTAATTCTTATCTAATTTTAACACATAAAACACTAACATCACCTTCAAAATAACAAAACCCGTGCATTCTGAAAAACACGCAGTTTGACCTTAATAATACCTAGAGAAGGGTGAATAGGTATTTTAATGCGGAATTAAAAATAATCACGAATTAAAATAGCAACAAATCATTTTTAATTCTTATCTAGATGGTTAATCATGCAAGTCCAATTATCCTATGTTGAATTACCGCAGTTTGCATATCATAAACAATAAAAATAAAGTAGTAAAGAACACAAGAATTGTGCACGGAGAAACCCAACTGGGAAAAACTTTGGGTACTTTGCCAGTCAGTCCACTATAAACAATTCTGTACTTACAGTTTACCAGAATAGACAACGACACGAACTATCTGATCTCCTAATCGCAATTCTGACAACTCTCTTGAATTCTGTACTTCCCTACACCAATTCCAGTTGCAATAACCAACGCTATCCTGAAACTCCGCTATCATGCAGTAGCCCCTAGCTTGGTAGAATCATCTATCTCATGTGGATTACGAAGAACAACCAGTTCTTCACAAATTGGAACTTCAGTCGCCTTTCTCGATCCTCAGCATCTCGGACATATATGTATGAAGTTTGGTATTTTTTGGTATTTGGATATTGAATATGGTGTTTTTCTGACCAAAACACTCACATAAGATAAATGTTAAATGATAGAATGAATAGATCTCTCAACGATTAAGCTCTCTCAATTAACAACCTTACAAAACCGTTTTGTACGTATTCTGGTATATATAGATAGGTCAAGAAATCAATGGGCTAAGAAAAAAACCTTTAAAACGTGAAAATAAAATTTCCTGTATAAAGATGTCGCTCGAGCGAAGAGGCAGCGATAGTCGAGTAACAGGGTATCGCTCGAGCGAAGAAGGGGCGACGGTCTAGCGACGATGTTTCTGCTTTCTAGCTCCAGCCAACCCAGGCGAAAGTCTAGTGAAAATCTACACTGTTTTCCTCCTTGTTCCAAACTCAAAACCCTAGACCTACTAACCAACTTTTAAGAAAATTGTACATTACTCCTTAAATTTTTACAATCTATCAAATTAAATCATTTTGTTCACAAAATTTTCCAATTACAAAATCAACTAAAACCTAACAAACCCCTCTTTGGCATTCTGTGACAAAACACTAATCTATGTCAAGGCAGTAATAAAATAAAAGTTACAGACCTAAAACAATGACACAACCTAAACTACAGACTGTCTTGAACAAGCTCTGCAGTATCTATTTCCTGAAATAGACAACTCAAATACTAGTGTAAAATGTGTGGAAAACAATATCCATGATAATCATAGTTCAAACAGTTCACTTATAGATGTTATTTAAGCAATTGTAACAAATTGTAACTCAAATAGCATATTTTTCCAATTTTCAAATCACAAGCTTAACTAAGATACAATATCAATGCAACCTAACATACTGAAACGAAACATTGACACTATTAAAACATCAAAAACTTAATTTAGCGAACTGAATTCAAATAAATATGCATGTGCTCCCCCTTACTGCAAACCTCAATGTGTTTAAGCAGTAGGTAAAATGTATCCGTGTCTCACCCCAATGACCTCTCTGAAATAAAATGATATCAATGTGTAAAAGTGTGTAAACGTATCTATGTCTCACCCGAACGACCCCTCAAGACATAAAAAAAACAATGATATCGATTTTATATATAGCAAAGCATTTTAGAATAATCATACATCATGTGAGCACAGAAAGCTCGATACAGACTCCTCCAATCAACAAAACTATACAAAAGGAAACTACATATCACATACTCCCCCTTTTTATCACACAATGACAATGGGTAATCTTATAGCTATAAAGTACTAGCAGCGTCATCGGCATCATCAGAGTTCATCCTCTCCTAAGAAGCATAATCCCAATGGCAACGAATCCATCAGAGACCACGCTAAATGTAGCCAACAACATTTTGAAGTGTAGCAAACTCGACAGTGTGTCGATCAACAGAAGCCTATAGCTATGTGATTTTCGCCATCATACAAGCCTCCTGCTCGATAAGAATGGTCATTTGTCCCAATAGTGTGACCGAAAGATCAATGAGAGTAGATACTGAAGGAGCAGACTCAGGAGGAGAAGGAGGAGACGAAGAAGTAGATGGGATATCGGTGGGTGGTGAGCATAAGGAAAGTCGGAGAGGTCAAAAGAGATCAAGTTATCGATAGGATCAGTCGGCACAGTTGGGTCAAACGGCTGTGTTGGCTCGGATGAAGCATGCAACCGACTTTGGGCAATAGTGGTATGGCCAATTTGCTGAGAAACCAGTCGCGGGACCCCTTCGGGAAAACTAGATCATAGGGCAGTGACTAACCTCTAGATGACACAAGCATAAGACAGCCCAACCATAGTTCTTGTAGTTCAAAATGTACGCAAAATCTGTTAACAAATGAAAGTATGAAGATCAATGGAGTCACCGTGTAGCAGTGTGTACAAAAAACGAGCTTTCTCCATAGGTAATGAAGAAGTCGCACTAGGACCACCCTCTATCAGTATGTTAAACATCGTGGAATGAACTAAAGTGTTCAATAGAAGTGAATCAGGAGTAAGATAGGGAAAGAGGGGATAGCCAGCTCTTAGAATATGAATGATACTAGAAATAACGTCTGGAGTAATCTTAACTACCCGAACCCAAAGAAAAATCCTAAATGAAGTACCACTAACATCATGGATGTTAGCGTAGAACTCCTAAACTAACAAGGAAGGATGATGTGTCAACTCAACAAGAAGAGGTTCCCAACCCTGAGAAGAGAAAATGTCAGCGAGGTCGGGAGACAGAACATACATAATGACCTCGCGCTCGAAAAGGACGGGACGCTGAGAGAACTGTGACCCAAAAATATCCTGAGCCACAGCAAAAACGAACATAGTTCGACTAAACGCAGTTGAAGAAGTAGTAGTAGAAAAAGTAGTGCGTACTCTCTTGGGCGGCGTCTGAAAGAATTGAAATCAATAACATCAATAAAACCTTGATATAAGACAAATGTAATCATGAGATGCATGGCATGCATGAATGCACGCAAAATAAGACAAAGAGAATGACATGTAACGTGCTCTAGTGAATGCATGATGACATGCAATGATGCCTAGACATAAGTAACATGAAGACATGACACGTGCCGTGTTGTCAAGACACAGTGACGCGACGTCTCCATACGGTGTTACAATCAAGCACCCCAATGCAACTATCGGAACATCAACCCCTACATTCCAATGCACCACATTCAACATCCAACCTTAATCATCCAACAACTAAGTCTCGAATAAGTTCATGCCAAACCAAAACTCGACTCCAACCTAAAACCAGTCCAAAATCACCCAACCCAATAACTGCATTCTAAACCGCGACCAACACCATCACACTCAATGCACAATCAAACCCAAGTAACTCAAAGAACTTT
This sequence comes from Fraxinus excelsior, assembly GCA_019097785.1. Taxonomy (NCBI): domain Eukaryota; kingdom Viridiplantae; phylum Streptophyta; class Magnoliopsida; order Lamiales; family Oleaceae; genus Fraxinus; species Fraxinus excelsior. The sequence goes on along the minus strand of CM032631.1, from coordinate 28,554,307 downwards.
AATACTCAATGAATACTTAAATCAAATTCCAAAGAAAGCCAAAAGGGCCCCATAATCTAATTTTTGATGAAAAACCTCGCACAAATGAATGATATTCTATGTAAATATGTACCTTATTAAGTACAATAGAATAAAATCCAAGTAAGAATGATCAAACAATGAAAAAATCCATCTAAATTGTGAAAATAGTGAAAGACCAAAGTTTTCGAAAATTACCTTCAAATGTGTATGATTTGATGAAATAACAATTGCAATGTATGATACAAAGTGTTAATGAAGTGGGCAAATAACTGATTTTGAGTGGGTTTTGGAAATTTTAGGGAAATCAAGTGAAATAATGAGGAAAAATGCGAAAAACCCTTGAAATGAAGCGTTTTAGTTCAGAAATACGGGCTGTCGCTCAAGCGGCGGTCGGGCGAGGCAGCTTTTGCTGCTGTTGCTCGAGTGTATTCCAGCGATAAGCTGGCGACACGGCAAATGTCAGAAATAGCACTAAAAATTCAAAAACTCAGAAAATATCATTTTTTAAAAATGAAATTAAGGTAAATCCCGCTCCCGACACTTTGACAATTCAAAGCATGTAAGCACAAGTCCAACAATATAGAAAAGACTTTTCCACATAAGCACTTAAGTTCAAGATGGAGTAAAGTATATAAATGACTCAAGTGTGTAATGTGCCACTATTTTCTAGTGAAAATGACTCCAAACCTTAAATTTGTGAGAAAAGACATGCAAAACATCACTGTTAAATAAATATGATCCCTACTGATGAAAGTCAAACCCGAATAAATTTTAGGACCTGAAAACGAGCTCAATTATATGATATTTTTTCTTTTCTCCCCCTGAATATGAGCATATTTTATTTAATTTTTTATCGCTTTTCTCGTAAATAACACCTTATGTACAGACTTTGTCCATTAATCGACTAAATTGACCCATGTAACGAGCTTTAGACCGATTAACCTAAGTCAGATGACCATAGGCACTATGTTATGAGAAACCTCTCAAACTTAATTACTTGAGTCAATTATGCTTCAAACATAGTATAAAATGAACCAATTAAGCACTCAATTTATTTTTACTTGTTTTTTTTTTATCATAAATACAACAATGCTGAGATACTATCACGAGCTAAGGTCATCTAAAATGTAGGTCAATTCATGTTCAAGGTCACCATACTAACATGTCTGCCATCCCAAGTCTCACACACGCGGTTCATACTCATTCACAAGATCATAGTGTGTGTAGTGCAGAAGTTTACATGATGACACATATACTCAATACTCTACGTTAAACTGAATCAAGCAATGGAAATAACTATGCAAAATAAATAATTGCCTACTTGGTCGTAAATAACATGTTTAAAATCATAACAATATGTCGTTTGCAAAAAATTTTTTTTTTTTGTATTTTTGCCATTTTTAATTTTTTTAAAAAAAACATATACTTAAAGCAAACAAATGAAAAGAAATTGAACCAGCAAAACATACACACAGAGCAAAAATAAAATAAAATAAGTAGGATACATGCATGAATGAATGGACACAATTAACCGCACATGTATGCACCTAAACATCACATCATAACAAAATTTGAATGCCCTTACCATTAAGAGCACGACCATTTTCACGACCTTTCGAAGTCACTCGTCTTGACCCAAACTTTTTTAGAAGTAGAAGATGATTGAGTTAACCGAGTCATCATCTCAGTTAAATGGCTGATTTGATCGACAAGAAAGTTAACATTGCTGGTAAAATCCAGATTCTTACTTCTATTCTCACGGTTACGACACCTAGGTCAAATGTGTCCTAGTACACCACAGTGGTGACAAATGGAAATGAACCGTGGCTCAAATCTACTCTGTGGTAATTGCTGATAAGTAGGACGATTGACCCTACGCTATTCAGTAGGTCACGATCCAATGGCATGCTTACCTTTGGGTTTTGGATAAGCAATCTTACGAGCTTTCTTTGTAGCAGGAACGAACGTAGTCTTGGATGTACTAGATGTAACATCATGGTTATGAATATAACCCAGACCATGCCTATCACCTGCATGCTTGTTCATCCCAAACAGATTTTCCAGCTTCTGTGAGCCACTCATGAATGATTGGAGTTGAGCATTAGATTTATCAAGATCAGAAGTTAATGATTTAACTTTAATCTCCAAGTTTTCATTGACGAGTTTCAACTCGCTTACTCTCTTGGTCGAGTCCTGAATGTCACTCGACAATTTTTCTCGTTCAAGCTCAAGCTCGTTCACCTTTTTCAGAACAACTTTGCTGACCTTCTTAATTTTAAGACTCTCCTCAAACAATTCACGATAGGACCCATCAATGTCTGTCTCGTCATCTGACTCTTCATCGGACAACTTACTCTTATTCTACCATTTCCCATCCTCAATTTCTCGGTCGGATTCGATTGCAGCAATCAAGGTGAATGCCATGAATTTTGTTCATCCTCACGACCAGATGCCTCATTCTAAGAACAGGAATCCAACTCATCATCACTCATGGTCACAACTAAAGCCTTACGCCTTTCCTTATTCGAGCTCCTATTTATATTAAGACATTCATTCCTATGGTGACCCTAGCATTTGTACTCATGACATTGGATAGATTGAGTCTTCTTAACAGGAGTCCTAGATGTGTGCTTCTCATGTCTACCTCTCGAGAGTTTATAAGAGACTTCACTACTCTGTGCCTGAGGCTTTCTCCTATTCCTCATCACCTTCTGGAATTTTTTAACAAAATATACAATTTCGTCATCCCTAAGTGTCTCAGTGTTAGTGGAATCTGATATGATTCGGGATAGGCAATCACTTGGTTGAGTTTTGGAGTTAAAATTGAAGAGGTTGACAAGCTAAGGTTCGAGTTTTGTGAAGGAGCCGGGAGCCGAAATAAGTTGGATTCAAGGTTTGGAAGACATTTGGAAAGAAAACAAGCAACATGGACGAAAATGGCCATAACTTTCAGCTCGGTTGTCGGAGTTTCGCCCATGATTACATTTTGGAAATGGCACAAAATTCTGCACAAGGTTGCATGGGCTCATAGTACTTTTAGACTTGCAATCACACATAAACAGGCCGAGAACAATTTGTTGAGAATTTCCAATTTTCTCGAGATTCCTTATTTTGTTAGAATTTTAGTTTAGATAAGATTCTTGTAATCTTTAAAGTGATATTTTCATTTTCCATAATTTCCTAGGTTTAGTATAAATAGGAAACTTTATTTCATTGTAAAAAAGAACATTTTTTACGTTATGAATTAAATAAGATTTCTCTCTTTTTGTTCTAGATTGAACATGTACCGAACTTATCCAATATTGTTATATTTGTGGCGTTCAACCCTTAGAACTTATCCAAGGATTAGGCACCCTTTTGGGCTTCATTGGTTTTGTAATCAAGTGGTCATTCAAACTTTATTTTTGTTTGGTTGCTTGGTTCACTAATTTGCGGGTCGAGGTTCTACTATCTACAACCTAAATTTGGGCTTTCCCAGTGTTTTAAATTAATTCATCGATTTTCACGCTGATCCCGTATCTGGGTTCATGTCATTTAGTATTAGAGCTTGTGCACCAGATTTAGATTGTATCTTTTCTTTTGTTTTGAGTCTTTTGTTATTTGTTTTTTATGTTCTTGTGTCCAGTAATATTTTTGAATCTTAGATCCAGAAATCCTAAAAAAGGAGTCAAAAATTATTTTTGGGCTAATCTATCATCTAAATCAACTTTCATTTGTTTCGTTGATCTTGTAGTCCAATTTTGAGTTTATAAAAAAACTGTTTATTCGTACGATACTATAATCCGATTTTTGTTTGATTTATTTGGGAAGTTGACACTATCATATTATCTATCCAAAATCCGTTTATATTCATTACAATCTAAATACAAGAACCATTTTCTTGAATTTATAAAAGCCCAACCAAAGTTGTCCAGTTCAAATTTCTTTTGAGCCTTTGAATTCCAATTCTCACATATCCCAATTGGAGTTTAAGTCAATATGAATGAATGGGTGATTCAGTGATTGGAGAGGTTGTTGGTGGATATGGTGGATATGGGAATTATAATGGATAGACTTGAAATGCGAAGTAGAGATGTTATTGGGGATGGTTGATAGGAATGTAAAATGCGTATTTTCCCTCTTTATTTTATGCGCTCATATGTTTATTTTGTTCCAAATTATACTCATTACGCTCATATTTTGATTTAGGCGGCAATTATATGGATATGAAGTAATTCAAGTGAAAATGGACCAAAATGGAAGAAAGTGATAGTTCAGAAACTAAAGTGCAAATATTCTAAACTTGTTTCTAACCTTGTGATGAACATTCGAGAGTGTTAGAGGTCAATTGAATAAAGAAAGAAGTCAAAGGGATGAAATATAGTCAAAACATTATCACATATCAACTTTCAAGCTGAAAAAGGTTGCACCAATTTTTTAGCCTCATATTGAGAACATATTTTGATATAGAAAACAATCGAATTTAAAGATAGTCTCTGAAGCAAAGTTGTAGCCCTTTGAGTTAGATTTTCAACGCATTTTGAATCGTCTCAATGGATATCGGTGTTGAATGATATGACCAAAACACTGAAAGCTGTCCAGCTGTGTACTGGGCGCCCGCCCAGGCCAAATTGGGAAAAAAATTATGGTTTCCGAATTTAAGTCAACTACCTATGGAAACAACTATAAGTACATATTTTAAAACCCTAGAACAAAACCAGAACGTATAGAACGCCTCCCAACTTTATTCTTCTCTATTTGTTTCTCAGATTCATGAATTGTAACTAAACCTTTACACTTAGTCGAAGGAGATTGAAGACTCAGAACCACATATTGTGAGATCTAAATGGTTTTTCTTAATATAATTCATGTTTTTGAGTATTGCATAGTATTCTACACTTATTTCCATGATTGTTATGTTTAATTGCTAGGAGGCCTACTAGTTTATTATTCGTTATAATCTACCGCTAAGTTAAATATCAAATCCGTAATTATTTGATTCCTTTAACTTGTGAAGCACTAGGATTTGATGATTTTCTACGATAGAGGTTATTAAATTTTAAGAAGAATGTTTAAATAGATTGAATATAACTGTTGGTGTTTGTGGTATCTAGTTCATCGATTTCTCTATTGTGTAAAACCGTTATTAAATTGAATCTTGAGCGCTGGTCTGGGGTTATTTAATAATTATGGTTAATTAGAATGCTGGTTTCTAACTAACTAAAAACAAGGAGAGATAGGAAAATAATTCCAATGGTGAATATTCAAAATATGAATTGAATTATCCTTGCATCTATGATTAATTGTGGATTTCCGAATGTGGATATTGACTTGGATCAATGTTAGTCTTTTGATTGTTTTCGTTAATTTAATTTTCATTGTTATTTATTGTGTCACTTATAATTATTTGCATACAAAAACCACTCAATCATTGTAAGGATCATAAAATACTAAATAACACACTCTTCATGGGATCGACCATTACTTCAACTACTACATTAGTTTTAGAGGTTTAAAGACTATTTTTGGGTACCTATAACAGCACACCAAATTTTGGCGCCATTGCCGGGGAGTGGTGTTAATTTTTTTGTACTTCTTAGTTGTTTATTTATTTTTTGAAAAAGAAAAAAAAATCATAATTTTCTAGGATTTTAGGTATTTTATTGTTTTTAGAAATTTTAGCATTGAATTTTATTTGTCTTTCTTAATCTAGCTTTTCTTTAAATTTTTTATTTGTTCTATTTATTTATGTCCGCAACTCGATCTTCTAATCAAAGTGATTTGCGGTACGATCCAAAAATTGAGAAAATTTTGTGCAGGTTAAGGAGTAACATCCAACAAAATCTTGAAGAAAGCAATCTCAACCCCAACAATCCATTTGCAAGTGATTTTGAGTTTGAAGGAGAAAGAACCATGACCGGAAATAGGACTTTGAAGGAGCTTGCAACCTCTACATTGAATCAACAACATTTATGTATAACTTTTCCTACTTTTGATGCTATTACTACATTTGAGCTCAAATCTGGGCTAATATACCTTTTGCCTACTTTTCATGGTCTTGCAGGTGAATATCCTCATAAACATCTAAAAGAGTTTCATGTGGTCTGCACGAGTATGAAACCCACTGGAATTACTGAAGAACAGATTAAATTGAGAGCATTTCCATTTTCTCTGAAGGATTTGGCTAAGGATTGGCTCTACTATCTACCATCGGGAAGCATTACCACATGGGATGGAATGAAGAGATTATTTCTAGAGAAATATTTTCCAGCTTCAAGGGCATTAAATATTAGGAAAGAAATTTGTGGTGTCAGACAAGATCACGGGGAATCTCTACATGAGTATTGGGAGTGGTTCAAGAAATTGTCTGCAAGTTGTCCCCATCATAAGATCAGTGAGCAACTTCTCATCCAATACTTCTATGAAGGTCTTCAACCCACAGAAATGAGCATGATTGACGTTGCAAGTGGAGGAGCTTTGGTTGATAAAACTCCCGTATGAGCTAGGAATTTAATTGCAAACATGACAGCCAATTCTCAACAATTTGGCGCTAGATTTGATCCCCCTTCTAGACAAGTTAACGAGGTAAATGTCTCATCCATTGAACAACCAATAGCGAGTCTAACCACTCTTGTTCGTCAAATGGCTACAGGTACTATGCAAACAGTGAAGGCATGTGGAGTTTGTCATTGGTAGGTCATCCAACTGATATGTGCCCAACACTTCAAGAAGAATCTGTTGAACACGTAAATGCAATCGGTAGTTTTCCTGGACAACCACAGAGGAATTATGTTTCCCATTCAAACACGTACAACTAAAGATGGAGGGATCATCCAAATCTTAGCTATGGGAATCGACAAGTGAATCAACCTATGAATCAGAATCGACAAAATTTCTGATAATATAATCAGCCATACCCTCCTAGACAATAACATGGCAAACTTCTAACTCTAGTGTGTCTTTAGAAGATATTGTTAAATCCCTTACCACTAACACTTTGGAATTTCAACAGGAGACCAGGGCTAGCATTCAATGTTTGGAGAATCAAATGGGTCAAGTAGCTAATGCCATCATTCGGCTAGAGGCTCAAAGTTCGGGAAACCTACCCTCTCAAACAATGGTGAATCCAAAAGAAAATGAGAGAGCAATCATCCTGAGAAGTGGTAAAGAGGTTGAGATTCCGCTAAAGGCATCGCTTAGGCCGTTGGAGCAAGAAGAGGAAGAAAAAAAGATTGCAAACAAGACTATCACTAATGATACTGAGGTGACTGAGCTTAAGTTTTTACCCCTCTCTGATTATAAATCAATACCCTCTTTTCCTCAAACTTTAGTAGGATCTAAAAAATATGAACGAGATCATGATGAGCTGCATGAGATTTTTAGTAAATGTGAGGTAAATATTCAACTTTTAGATATTTTTAAACAAGTGTCTCGTTATGCTAAATTTTGAAACAAATGTGCACAAGTAAGAGGAAACATAAATTGAAGGGGATTGAAAGGGTAAAAATTGGAGAACGGGTATCTGCAATAATTGAAAAGAAACTTCCTGCAAAGTGCACGGATCCATGTATGTTCACTATCCCTTACATGATAGGCAATACTAAGTTTGAGAAGGCCATGTTAGATTCAGGAGCATCTATTAATGTCATGCCATATTCTGTATACACTTCCTTGAAACTAGGACCTTTAATTGACACTGATTTGATAATTCAACTAGCTGATAAATCTAATGCCTATCCTGAGGGGGTAGTTGAGGATGTTCTCGTGAATGTTAATAAGTTGGTTTTTCCTATTCATTTTTATATGCTTGACATGGGCATAGTAATCATACTACCCTTATCTTGTTAGGAAGACCGTTCTTAAGGATATCCAAAACTAAAATGGACTTTCATAATGACACACTAACCATGGAATTTGATGATAAAACTATTACACTTGATATCTATGATTCTGTGAAACATTGGTGTAATAATAATCACGTTCATTTTATTGATGTGATTGATGAATTAGCACAAGATGTTTTCGAATTTGTTGCTAAAAAAGAATGGGAAGCTGTCAATATTGAGCATCTTGGGAAAGAAAAAGAGGAGCTGGTCTTAAACACTGAGTTACAAAGAACTGGGGTAGTGTTAAATGATATTCCAGAGTTAGGTAAGAGTTTTGGTTTTGTATTACTAGTTTCTATTGAGAAACCTCTACTTTCTGTTTTGCAGACTTCCATTCCAGATTTGAAGTCTCACTTTAATCACTACAAGTATTTATTCCATGGAGGTGGATGAACACTGTTAGTTATCATTCCTAATGGACTTCGTGTACTACAAGGAAGATCGAAGCCAACCATGATAGACCCATGCTAAATAAGAAAACTTCGAGCTGAGCCAAAGACAATAAACAAAGACGCTACTTGGGAGGCAACCCAAAGGGAATTCGTTCATTTTCCCTTTTTTTTGCATTTTTTTTATTTTTGTCATTTTCTTTGCATTACACCTTACATTGGGGATAATGTAAGTTTTAAATGTAGGGAAGAGATTTAGATTTAGGTTGCATTTAGATTGAGGGAGTTAATTTTAAAAAAAATTGCATGATTTTTCAAGAAGAGAAGTTGAGGTTAAAAGATTTTTGGTTGTGTATGCTATTTGCTAGAATTAATTAGGCTTTTGAAGAACTCATAACATGATTGAATGAATAATCCTCCAACTTAGAGTTGATTAGTTGAGTTATTTTCTTTGAGGATGGTAGTAACTAAATTCTGTAGACAAAAGTTGGCGAAATTTTTTAGCCTTTAGATTGATACATCTATAACAGTCTCATTTTTTTGTTTTACGTGTGATATTTTTCCATGGTATTTTTCCATTTTCCCTTTCAGTCATATTGACACATGCATGCACGAACATGATTAAGGCCATCTTTGTTACATAAATGAGCTTCATTAGCCAAATAACCGACCATGTAATTAAATTTTCCATTGTTGAGCCCCTTTGAGCCTTATTGCCTGTTCTTTGTATAAACTCACATTACAAACTTTAAAATGGAAAATAATGTCTTTACCCAAGCCTTAGAGGTAGTAGATTATTGTTGATCATCATGATATGTGTGGGTATGCAAGAAAATAAGTGTAGGGGTATCAAGATTTATGGTATTGCTATTATTGGTGAATTGAAACAAATTTTCTATGTCAATTTAGAGAGTTCCATTATTGGTTTATAAATTGGAGTTTACGTTGTGTAAGAAAAACACAAGAAGAAGAAGGAAAAAAATGAATGATTGAAGAAAAAGAAAAGAAAAAAAAAATAAGCGATGAAGGAGAGTGATTTTAATGTGAGAAAGATCTATATTCATAACTCTTCCTACATCTCAAGAAAGAGTTCAATTTGTGTAGAATAGATGCAAAAATGATGAAACTATCATGTGGAGTGGTTGGTTTACATCTTATGTATATGTTTGAGCTAAGTCTATTTATCCTTACTCCACTAATTTCAATGGCTCTTGAGTCACATACCCAAATATTTCCCACCTTGACCATAAGGCATATTACAACCTTTGAAAAGTCCTTATGATTCTTTTAAAGCATGTGATCTAAGTGGTGGTGAATGAGAAGACATGCAAGCATATGGTAGAACATCTCTATTGGAATGAATTTGAGCGAAACACTTACCATTTTAAACACATGAGAGTTGAATGCTTATATCCGTGAGGATCTACATATTTAGTTTACTCCATCTTCATATGAAAATGCTTGCTAATTGATTGTGAGTTTTGTGGACTGTTTATTCATGATATTTTTTGCGTTTTGAAAAAGCCTAATGGTTCTATGTTCTAGGTATTATGACCTGGTGTTTTTAGGGAATTAAATTTGAGTTTTGCTCAAGGACGAGCAAAAGTTAAGTGTAGGAGAATTTGATAGGAATGTAAAATGCATATTTTTCCTCCTTATTTTATGCGCTCATATGATTATCTTGTGCCAAAATACACTCATGACGCTCATATTTTGATTTAGGCGACAATTCTATGGATATGGCATAATTAAAGTGAAAAGGGACCAAAATGGAAGAAAGAGATAGTTCAGGAACTAAAGTGCAAATATTTTAAACTTGTTTCTAACCTTGTGATGAAGATTCGAGAGTGTTAGATGTAAATTGGATGAAGAATGAAATATAGCCAAAACATTATCACATATTAACTTTCAAGCTGAAAAAGGTTGCACCGATTTTTAGCCTCATATTGAGACCCGATTTTGATATAGAAAACGATAGAATTTGAAGATAGTCTCTGAAGAAATGTTATAGCCCTTTGAGTTAAATTTTCAATGCATTTTGAATCATCTCAATTGGATATGGGTGTTGAATTATATGACCAAAACACTGAATGCTGTCTAGCTGTGTACCGGGCGCTCGCCCGACCCTGAATTTCAATATAGAAAGCAAATATTTTGCCTGGGTGGCCGCCCCATTTTCTACTGGGCGCTCGCCCATGCCAAATCGGGGAAAAAATTTTGGTTTCCGAATTTAAGTCAATTATCTATGGAAACAACTATAAATACATATTTTAAAACCCTAAAACAAAACCAGAACGTACGGAACGCCTTCCAACTTTATTCTTCTCTATTTTTCTCTCAGATTCATGAATTGTAACTAAACCTTTACACTTGGTCGAAGGAGATTGAAGCCTCGGAACCACATATTGTGAGATCTAAATAATTTTTCTTAATTTAATTCATGTTTTTGAGTATTGAATATTATTTTGCACTTATCTCCATGATTATTATGTTTAATTGCTAGGAGACCTACTAGTTTATTATTCATTACAATCTACCACTAAGTTAAATATCAAATCTATAATTGTTTGATTCCTTTAACTTGTGAAGCACCAGGATTTGATGATTTTCTGCGATAGAGATTATTAAATTTTAAGAATAATGTTTAAATACATTGAATGCAACCACTGGTGTTTGTGTTATCTAGTTCATCGATTTCTCTATAGTGTAAAGCTGTTATTAAATTGAGTCTTGAGCGCTGGTTTGAGGTTATTTAATAATTAGGGTTAATTAGAACGCTGATTTCTAACTAACTAAAAATAAGGAGAGATAAGAAAATAATTCCAACGGTGAATATTCAAAATATGAATTGAATTATCCTTGCATCTATGATCAATTGTAGATTTCCGAAGGTGGATATTGACTTGAACCAAGGGTAGTCTTTTGATTGTTTTCGTTAATTTAATTTTTATTGTTATTTATTGTGTTACTTATAATTATTTGCATACAAAAACCTCTTAATCATTGTACGGATCATAAAATACTGAATTACATACTCTTCGTGGGATCAACCCTTACTTCCACTACTACATTAGTTTTAGAGGTTTAAGGACTATTTTTGGGTACAGTACACCAACGTGTTGATAGGAGTTTGAGACATATGAAGTTGACAATTCCACAATTTAAGGGAAGAAACGATCTGAAGGCATACTTGGTATGGGAAGAAAAGGTAGAAGTAGTGTTTAAATGCCATGATTACTCCGGAGGAATAAAATTGAAGTTGGCTATGGACACATTTGTGGATTATGTAATTGTTTAATGGAATCAGTTAAAAAAATCTGGGCGAAGGAATGGTGAGAGATGTATTGAAACTTGGGTTGAGTTAAAGAATATTATGAAGAAGTGATATGCGCATAATTATTTTTATAGGAGGGATCAGTATGAACGAGAGCTTAGGGAGAAGCCTAGGAGATGTGATGGGGATGTGTATCCACTGGAAAGTCGAACATCAATTGAGAAGCATGTTGCTGGTAAATTGGATTATAAGCATGAGTTATCAAAAATTCGTTATCTGATTAAATCTCAAATTAATCACGTGGAGGAATAAAAGAGCAAGAGAGAAAATAGCGAGGTTGTTTATTTTGAGGAAAAAGGGGAAATGCCACAAGAGAGTGAAAAAAAATTGAACGTGAAATTTTAAAAGAGGAAGTAGAGCTACAAAAAGAAATTGAAGGAGAGTCTTCGAAGGTGATAGAGGAGTTGGAAGTAAACCAAAAGGAGGAGGGGGAGGAGTGTGAAGCAGATGAGACTTTGGTGAAAACTAACAATTCCCTCCCTAGTTTGGCTATTTATGTTTTGCAGGTTATCGAAGATTTTATTCTAGCAAACTACCCCATTGGAGTACCACCTGACCCAATGATTGAGCTTCAGTTGAATTTCTCTTATTTTCCAAAAATTGACTTTGTGATTCCCGAGGAGACGACGGAGTCTCAAAGGTACTGGACGAATTTCATATGTAGAGGGCTGAGTGAAGAAGATGATCGAAGGGACAACATTGGTACATTAGAAGTGATATTGTTACAAGAGCATGGAAAAAGTAAAGCAAGGAGGATGCATGGATATTCATCAGATGGAGTTGCTATGGGAGCATCCCAAACTTGCAAGATCAAGTAGTTGAGGTGAGCATACTTTGATCCAGGTGAAGGTGATTGGGTTTACAATTGAAGGCAACGGGTTCGAGCTCAAATGAGGTCCAAATTGCATCCTAGAGGTGATAGATCGTTTCATGTTCTTGCATTAATTGGTGGCAAGGGTCATAATCTGGGCATTGAAGGTACAAATTTGATGACGAGCCCTCTTGAAGAGGGAGAGTATGATATGATCCGGGGTGCGCCACAATTTTTCAAGATTTTAATAATTGTTGGAGGAGAGTAGAGCCAAGTTCGAGACTTCAAAAAGTTGATAAATCTGGTCATTTATATGTTCGAGCAATGGAGTCCATAATATTGAAGACAACAAGCCAATGGTCAAGTAACATGTTGGAGACGGAAGTCGGAACGGGTTGGAAAGCACTCGAATTTTCAATCTCAGTTTGAGACCCATTTTTGGCATAAAATACGTTCGAACTTGAAGATTTGTATCTCTAGAAGATTTTTAGCCCTTGAAATAAGCTTTTCAATGCATTTTGAATCACCTCAATCAGATTGGGAGAGAAAGATATGACCAAAATACTGAATGTTGTCCGGATCCAAAAAACTGTTTTGACGCGAATTTCCTTATTTTTGCTAGAATTCTAGTTTAGGTAAGATTCTTGTAATCTTTATCAATTATTCACATTTTTCCTAGATTTCCTAGATTTAGTATAAATAGGAATTTTATTATTTCATTGGATGCTAAGTTTTGACATGAATTAAATTAAAGAGAATTTTCTCTCTTTTGGCTTCAAAAATTGTGTTCTTCCATGGACATACCGAACTTATCAAGATCCAATCTTCTGGCGTTCAAATATCGGATCGTGGGTTCTTCATTGTGTAATCAAGGGGTTCAATGCATCGTTGTTATCGTTGGGTTCTTTGGTTCACCTTGTTGGGTTCAAACAAGTGTTCATGGCGATTGATTTCTATTTCTTATGTTGTGCTAAGGTCAATTCATAAGTTTGGAGGGATCCTACGAGTTCTTATACTTTAACATTATCAAGGTCCTTACTTTTTTCAATTGTAGTTACCTTAGGTCTAAATCTTTCAGGTAGGGATCTAAGAACCTTATGAACAATTTTCAACTTGGGGATTCTTTCGCCTAGATTAAAACTAGAGTTCACAATATCATTCAACTTAGAATAGAACTCATCAAATCTCTCATCATCATACATCCTAAGTTCTTCAAATCTAGATGTTAACATTTGCAATTTGGAGTTTTTCACAATTTTAGTACCCTCATGGGTTGTCTCTAAAATATCCCAAACTTCCTTCGATGTCTCACACATAGACACTCTCTTAAATGTTTCAGGAGACACAGCCATAAACAAAGTATGCAAACCTTTACTATTCCAATTACATTCATCCAAGTTTGTTTTGGTCCACAAAGAAATATCAGTGAGTGTAACTACACCTGCAACAGTTGTTGTAGGCAGAGTCCACCCATTTTGCACACAAATCCATATACGTTCATCTAATGCCTTAAGAAAAGCTCTCATTCGAACTTTTCAGTAGGCATAATTACTGCCATCAAAATATGGCGGGACAGACAAAGAACTACTCATCTAGACTAAATTAAATAAGGGTCAGGAATTGAAATTAAGCTCTGATACCAATTGAAAAACACGCAGTTCGACCCTAACAACACCTAGAGGGGATGAATAGGTATTTTAATGCGGAATTAAAAACAATCATGAATTAAATAGCAACAAGTCACTTTTAATTCTTATCTAGATGGTTAATCATGCATGTCAAATTATCCTATATTGAATTACCGCAATTTGCTTATCATAAACATTAAAAATAAAGCAGTAAAGAACATAAGAATTGTTCACGGAGAAACCTAACTAGGAAAAACTTCGGGTACTTTGTTGGTCAATCCACTATAAATGATTATGTACTTACAGTCTACCAAACTAGACAATAGCATAAACTATCTGATCTCCTGACTGTAATTCTAACCGCTCTCCTGAATTATGTGCTTTCTTGTACCAATTCTAGCTGTAATAATCACCGCTCTCCTGGAACTCCGCTATCCTACAGTAGCTCCTAACTTGGTATAATCACCTATCTCAGTGGATCACGAAGAACAATCCGTTCTTCACAGACTGAAACTTCAGTCGCATTTCTCGATCTTCAGCGCCTCTGACAGATATGTAGGGAGTTTGGTTTTTTTTTTTTGGTTTTTGGATATTGAATCTGATGTTTTTCTAACCAAAACACTCACATAAGATGAATGTTGAATGATGGAATGAATAGATCTCTCAATGATGAATCTCTCTCAATTAACAATCTTCACCAAACTGTTCTGCACATGTTGTGATATATATAGATAGGTCAAAAAATCAATGGACCGGGAAAAAAGCCTTTAAAATGCGAAAATAAAATTTTCCGTATAAAGCTGTTGCTCGAGCGAAGAGCCAGCGACAGTCGAGTGACAGGGGATCGTTCGAGCGAAAGAGGGGCTACGGTCTAGTGACAATGTTTCTGCTTTTGTAGCTCGACCCAACCCTTGACGACAGTCCAACAAAAATCCGCACTGTTTTCCTCCTTGTTCCAAACTCGAAACCCTAGACCTAATAACCAACTTTTAAACAAATTACACATTATCCTTGAACTTTTACAATCTATCAAATTAAATCCTTTTGTTCACAGAATTTTCCAATTACAAAATCAACTAAAACCTAACACATTGTACGGGTAAAAACTAGTTGAGAAAAAAAATACACACACGCACAGAAAGATGTACACATAGAAAAGAGTCGACAATTTAGAGGAAAAAGATAGCAGCATCAATTTGAGAAATTAATCACATTCCGTCAATTTTTTGATGATGTTGTTCCACTTTTATTTGTTTAATTATGATATTACGCTAGGCTAGATTATTTTAGTGCTAGGATTTTCGATGAACCTTGTATAATGAATATTTAACTCGTAATTTTATTTCTTTTTGACGTTCAAACACATTTTTAATTATTGAATAATTGACATCGATTTAATTTTCTTTACAATTATATGCGCAATAGTTGTATGAGTTTCGTAACTTATTTTACATTCAAAAGATTGAAAATAAGTTAGACTTAGTATTAATTTCATACCCAAAATGGGATTAGTCTAACCAAGATTTTTCATATCAAAATGGTTACAAAGCATATTTTTTTTGTCTAATTTGTAACATGCAAATTCGAACCGGATATCAATAAATCATCCATATGAGGCTAACAATGACATGTAAAATTTCACAAGATCTATAATAGATGCACTTATCACACTCGTTGGTTTTAAAACCATATTTAATCATGTAGGAATCGAACTTTTCATACCAATGCTTAGGTGCCTTTTTAAGTCATATATGAATTTATTCAGTTTACACACTATGCTTTCTTGTTCAAGCTCTATAAAGCATTTGGGTTGATCCATATAAATTTACTCATCTAGACCTCCATTCAAAAAAGTAGTTTTTACATCCATATGATGAATTCGAATAGTATATATTGTAGCCACTGCAATCAAGAATCTAATGGATGTGACTCCAGTTATCGAAAAAAAGTATATAAAAATCAAGATCAATTTTTTGTTTAAAACATTTTGCAACAAGTCTAGCCTTGAATTTACTGAATGTACCATCCATTTCATATTTCTTTTTAAGGACCAATTTACAACCAATAGTTGTACAACCCGGTGGTAATTCTACCAATTTTTTAAGTGTTGTTTGAGATTAGAGAATCCATCTAATCATTTACAGCTACTTTCCAAAATATAGCATTAGGTAATGTAAAAGTTTCTTGTAAAGAAAATGTAGTTTCCTCAGTATTGAAAACATAGTACTCAGAGCCAAATGAGTAGAAGAACTTTGTTGTGATTAAATATTTTTTCATAGTTTTTCACCCCTACTATTTTATATTTTGAAAAGAAATTTATTTTTCCAAAAAAAATAGCATCACTTAACTCTAAATAATATTATTTTTTAGGATTGTTAGCCTTTCCAAAGCTAAACAACCCCAAACCGTTAAAAATCTCAAGTTTAGTTTATACTTTCTCTACAGCTCAAAATGTGTGATTTTCGTTTTCTTGTGGGGCACTCTATTTAACACATAACATGCAGTTAAAATTGTTTCATCCCAAAAATTTGAAGAACCTAACTCAATAAGTAGGGCATTTGTCAAATCAATTAAAGTTCTAGTTTTTCTTTCAGGTACACCGTTAGATGAGAATGAGTATAGGGGATTAGTCTCATGAATTATTCCCAAAGATTGAATAAAAGAATTAAAAGCAATAGAATCATATTCTGGACCTCTATCACTTCCAAGTATATATATATATATATATTTTTTTATTGAATTGATTTTTAACTTCTTGAAGGAAAATTTTGAATTTTTCAAAAGTATCACTTTTATTTTTTTAATAGATAAACATAAGTGTATTTTGAAAAATCATAAAAAAGTGATCAAATATCTGTTCCCTCCATGAGTTAAATTTTTTCAAATTCACAAAGATCAATAATAATTAATTCTAACAATTTGGTATTCTTTCAACACTTACAAGAGTCATCTTTGTATTTTTTGCTTGAGTACAAATTTCACATTTCTTAAAATCATTTTTCAATCTTGGGAGTAACACTTAACTACTCATGATTCCCACATATCTACTATTTATATGTCACAAAAGAGCACGTCAAAAATTCATAGAAGAAAGCATGTAAACAAAAGTGGATGCTGTTTTATTATTCTTAATATTTAATTTGAACACTCCACCACAAGCATAGCCCTTACCCACAAATAAACCTTTTTTAGTAATAACATATTGATTAGATTCCATAGTCTGTCTAAAATCAGTTTTATTAAGAAGAAAACTTGATAGCAAATTCTTCTTTATTGACGGTGCATATAAAATATCTTTCAAAGTTAGCACACCTTAAGATTTGAATTTCAGTTCAACCTCACTGTTGACATGAGAGTATCAATGGAGGATCATCGCTAAGTAACACCCCTAAAATGAATTGTGTAATTAAACCTTTATCTCGTCTTGATAAATAGTTTGGAAACTTTCATCTAACGGGTTAGTAAAAACCTGTCGTGATTATAAAACACCATAATTGATGATTTGTCTAGGATGACATCATCACTTTACCTCATCCAACCTCCTTTCAACACGTGGCATGATTGACCTAAGCACTCGACAGCGCCTATCACAAACATCATGATAAGTTGTTGGGCTAACTTCATCCTCAAATTGAATGCCCTTTTTAGCTTAATAATTTTGACACACCAAATAAGGAACGTTCTTAGCTGATGCCGGAGACCCATCTAGACACTGTAGGTGACGTCACAAAGTTGGCCAATTATTCTATTTTTGGCTATAAAAGGCAACTTATGGTAACCTTGGAGGGACCACGAAAATACGCATTATTTCCACTTCTTGTACTTTAGTTAATTCAAGGCAAAGGTTTTACAATCATTTAATTCTGATGTTCCAGTAAAATTACCTTGTCCTTAATACAAATTAAGTGGGCTAAACTCGTCTAAATTAAGTTCAAATGTCAACAGTCGACGCTAGAAGGAGGGTCTTGTGAAAAAATAACCCACATCTCCCTCCACAAAAAACTTTTCCTTGAATTATTCTGCTTGTTATAAAAAAACCATCTGCTTATTATAAAAAAACCATCATGGCTGATATTTCGACGTCCCGAAATCAGTCCCATACTAGCCCCTATGAAACCAATATTTTAAAGAATCTCCAAAAGAAGAACGAATTAGCCAGGGAGGAAAATCCTCAACTTATTGCCATGAAAGAAGTGATATAACGTTTAACTAACGTCTTTTATCGAATGGAACGGAAGCAAGTCACAACTTCTTCCTTGGCTAAAATTGAGATGCAATCTCCAACAAAGGAAACTGTTGAGCAATCCTCTACTAGAAGAAGTTTACACTTCTTAGAAGGAGAATCATCTAAAAGCAATATGAATGAGGTAAAAAGTCCTTCACTCATTGAGCAAACTATCAAGAGGATAGGAAGTGTGTTTGATAGACTGGGGACACAATGATCACTATCCTCGAAGGACAATCGATCCAACCTTGATCTAGTAGGCCTTATGAATGGCGAAATACCTGAAATAAGTTCATTAAAAAAATGCATAGCTGATTGAATGCAACATACAAAGGTACTTTGGAAGAATATTTCACAAGCCGCCATTTTCCTTTCGCAGAAAACGTACTAACAGAATCGCTGCCTGAAAAATTGAAGATGCCACAACTCACTAGGTATGATGGAGAATGAGACTCTCACAGTCATCTCGACAGATATACCTCTTGGATGGAGTTTCAAGAAGCCAACGATGCCATCATATGGAAAGCTTTTCCCTTAACATTCGGGGACAGGGCACAAAGGTGGTTCTGAAAATTGCACCAGAGGTCCATTAGAAAATGGATAGACCTAGCAGTAGCCATTTAAAGCCAATTTCTAGGTTCTAGGACTAGAACCACCCCAATGAATGCATTGTAAGCAACAAGCAAGGAAATAATGAATTGTTAGAAAGTTACCTCGACAAATTCAATAAACAATCAATGGATGTAGAAAATATATCTCATGATGTAGCCCTCATGGCCGTCTTCTCCGACTTGAGGCAAAAATCAAGGTTTTGGTGGTCTGTTCATGAAGATGGACCTAAGACATATCACGAGTTCTTCAACTGCACTGAAAAATACAATGGCGCAGAAGATACTGCGTTAGAATATGAAGAGGATAAGTTCGACCTCAACCAATCACCTCGGTCTAAGGAAAAAACAATAAAGAAAAGATCTACTCTTGAAACTAGGAAAGGAAAAAATGGGTTTTGGACAATCTCGCCCTTACCCAGAGAGGTTTCACCAATACTACCCTTTGAACGCCTCATTGGAAGAGGTCTTTCTGCAAGTTGGAGCTAAGGTGGTCTTTCATAAACCTCTTCTACTGAAAATGAATAGACCTAGATGTCACTAGAATAGGTACTGTCATTACCACAGGCCGGCTGGACATAACACCGATGACTGTAGAGACCTTAAGGAGCAAGTAAAGTCTCTATCAGACGATGACAATTGCAGGAGTTTATATCTAAGTCTGGAAAAACAATCCAAGCTCTTCACGTACAACCACAAGTTAATCCTCAAGCAATCCCAATAGCTCATCCCACCAAAAACCATTCAAGGACTGAGATAAGAATGTTAGTAAGAGGAAATTAATGTGTTGAAGGTTTTGGAGAGAGCGCAGAAAGCAGGCTAGAGAAGCACAGATATGGAAAAATTATGATATCGAACGACACAATTCCAACCTCACAATTATACAGTATCAGTTTGGATTCTTTAAAGATTATTCCAAAAGAGTCATGCAAAACCAGAGTGATACTTTGGTTATAACCATGCCCGTACTTGGAATCATTATTCAACGAACTCTTGTCGATAATGGAAACTCTGTCAACATTCTTTATGCCAAGATTCTAGAACAAATAGAAATCTAAAAGAAGTACCTACGACCCTACACTAAGAGACTCTAAGGTTTTATTGGAGAAACTATTGAGGCACGGGGACAGATCGCCTTGATCGTAGGACTAAGAGACATTCCCTGTCAAAGAAAAACTATCGTAGATTTTGTAGTGATTGACTTACCATCCAGTTATAACACAATCCTTGGAAGACCTATATTGCATGAGATAAAAGTCGCCACCAACATTTACCATTACTGTATGAATTCCAACCTGGGATGGAGTAGGAATCGTATGAGGTAATCAGGTTGAGGCAAGATCTTACAACGTTAACATACCTAAAACAGGAGTTAACATGCTCCAGAATGAAAATACGATAGATCTAGGGAATTCCTGCTAAAAAGACATATTTCAACTGACCTGCCTAAATAGGCATCTCCGATAAGTATCGCAGAAAAGTTGAAGATAACCATCCACACAATAATGATAGGAGAATAAATCTGTGGCCTTTCCCAAGGATTTTGATAATAGCTTTTCCCATAGCTGGCATCAGCATCTCCCAAATCTTAGTTGCATCGGAAAGCACTTTTAACATTCTGTATGTCAGGACGCTTAGGTAGATGTGGATACCATTGTATTTCCTACATCCATATTCTAACATTGTGCTTGGTTTGAATGAGGCTCTTACCATGGTGAAAGAAAAAATCGTGCTCGCTGTTCAGGTTGAAGAAACTCAATGTCGAGTTAGTGTTAACGCTGAATTCATTGTGTTTGACTCTATCTCACCCTACAACATAATCATGGGACAACCACTTATCTTTCACCAAATGTTAATGTCTCAGTTCACCAATATTCTATTAAGTTCTCTACTCCTCATGGGATAGGAAAAGTTAAAGAAAATAAAGAGATTGCTGAGAATTATCGGATCTTATATCACCAGGACCGAGGCTCCTAACATCTCCTTTCAACATGGCATAACTATTGCGTATCTCGTTGAACCTAACCTCATTTCACTAGACTCCTAATCAAACTCAAAGACAAAGGTGTAGAACCTATCGAAGAACCGAATGAGGTTTTTATCAATTTAGATCAGCCCCTAAGAAGATCAAAATTTGACGTGAGCTACATCAAGCACTCTGTACCGAACTCATAAGCTTCCTCAGCCAAAACTTAGACGTATTCACATAGAGCCATAAACATATGGAGAGAATCGACCTAAAAGTTGCATGTCACCAGCTTAATATCGATCCACGAGTTTCTCACAAGCAATAACGATGAAGGCTACTCAGTGCGAAAAGATATGATGTACTTTAGAAAGAAGTAAATAAGTTCTAAGCAATGGGTTCATCAAGGAAGCTTTCTATCCTACCTAGGTTACAAATCAAGTACTTGTGAAGAAAAGTAACAGAGATTGGTGTGTGAAGAAAAGTAACGGAGATTGGTGAGTATGTATAGATTTCACCGACCTCAACAAAACTTGCCTTAAGGACAACTTTCATCTCCATAGGATTGACAAATGGTTGATGCGACTACATGACATAAATTTCTCAGTTTTATAGACTTATACTTTGGGTATAATCAAATTGCAATGTACGAACTAAATTAGGACCATACCTCGTCATAATTGATAGAAGATTATATGCTACAAAATTGATACCTTTTGTTTTGAAAAATGTTGGAGCTACTTACCAATGCCTAGTCAACTCTATGTTTGCCATATAAATAGGAAAAACCATAGAAGTCTATGTTGATGACATGTTAGTAAAGAGGGTATATGTTGAAGACCACATCCAACACCTCTCCGAATGTTTGGGATACTTCGGGTCATTAAATGAAGCTTAATCCCTCAAGTGCACTTTTGGTGTAAGTTTTGGCAAATTCCTAGGCTACATGGTAAATCATAGGAGAATCAAAGCTAATTTGAAATAGATACGAGCTGTTATGGAGATGAAGGCACCAAGTAAGCCTAAAAAAATTCAAAGCGTAACTTGAAGAATTGCGGCTTTAAGTAGGTTTGTGTTCAAATCTTCAGTTTGTTGCAAACCTTTCTTCGATATGCTTCGAGATGGAAAACAATTTGAATGGACCCAAGAATGTCACAAAGCCTTTGAAGAATTCAAAAGGCAGTTGGCTCAACCATCTCTTCTCTCTAAGCCCAAAACTAATGAAACTTTATCGCTCTATTTGGCACTCTCAGAACATGCTTTAAGTTATGTCCTCATTAGAAAGGAAAACAAGTTAAAACGCCCTGTGTACTATGTCTACTAAGCCTGCATGATGTCGAGATGCACCGTTTCACCATGGATAAGCTTACTTGCGCCTTAATCACGTCCTTATTTCTTAGAATACCTAATTAATGTCATGACCAATTACCTCCTAAGGCAAGTCTTACAGAAACTAGTTACTTCAAAGTGTCTCATAAAATGGGTTATGGTTGGATTAAGAATGACCAAATAATTGAGGATATCCTAGGTAGACTTTATTTGGAAATCTATCATTTGGATCCTTAGGACCAAATTGGGAAGAACCTTATCGAGTTATCAAAATCTTACCAAAAGGATTATACGAGCTCGAAGATATGCAAGGATACCCTCTCTTACATACATGGAACGCAAGACACCTTAAAAAATATTATCAGTAGGACTACCATGTGCACTGAACAATGTAGAATGCCTTTCTCAAATAAATAGCTAGTTATTTCTAGGTGTCTTAATATATATAATTCCTATAAACCTGCTCTTTAGTAGTCGGAACTAAGGTTATAAGTTCTACAACAATTAGTGAAAAATCATGTAAATCTGTTCTTCAGCAATTTGCACTAAAGTTGTAAGTGCTACAAAATTTAGTGAAAAATCATGCAAACCTGATCTTCAGCAATCCAAACTAAGCTTGTAAGTGCTAAACACTTAGTGAAAATCATGCAAACCTGTTCTTTAGCAGTTTGCACTAAGGTTGTAAGTGTTACAACACTTGGTGAAAAATCATGCAAACTTGTTGTTCAGTAGTAAGATTGTAAGTGCTACAACACCTAGTGAAAAGTCATGCAAACTTGTTCTTCACCAGTTCGCACTAGGGTTGTAAGCACTACAACACTTAGTGAAAAATCATACAAACCTGGTTTTCAACAGTTCACATTAAGGTTATAAATGCTACAACACTTAGTGAAAAAGCATACAAACCTACTTTTCAATAGTCCGACTAAGGTTGTAAGTGCTACAACACTTAATAAAAAATTATACGAATTCGCACTACGGTTGTAAGTGCTACAAAACTTAGTGAAAAATCATACAAACTTGCTCTTCAACAGTTCAAACTAAGGTTGTAAGTGCTACAATTACAACCTTAGTGAAATATCATCCAAACCTACTTTTTAGTGGTCCGAACTAAGGCTATGAGTGTTACAACACTTGGTAAAAAATTACACGAACTTTCTCTGCAGCAGGTCGAGCTAAGGTTGTAAGCACTACAATACTTAGTGAAAAAATCATACGAACCCGCTCTTCAGCAGTGCGAACGAAGTACTACAAAACTCAGTGAAAATCTACATAAAATTTTCTTTCGATAAATCAGCCGAATCTTAAAGTATTATGATACTCCACACACAACACAGTGAAACAACAACAACGATAAAACTTGTGATATTTATTAAAGGCGGACTACATGAGTGAAGATAAATATTCCAATATTTGAAAAAAGAAATATGAAAATAACCTAAAAATCCTATACAATAGGAGACTAATCCTTTGAAGGAACTAGAACGATCTTCGATGTAGTATTAATCTTGGTAAGTGAGGGCTTTTGTTCATCCAAAGCTTCATACAAGAAGCCAACATCAAAATTTGGCCTTTCGGCCTCATTGTGTCTTACACCTAGCCAAGCCCATAACATACGCATCTTGGGCTAACACATAGTAAGCAGGTAGATTCTACCAATCTAC
This sequence comes from Fraxinus excelsior, assembly GCA_019097785.1. Classification (NCBI taxonomy): domain Eukaryota; kingdom Viridiplantae; phylum Streptophyta; class Magnoliopsida; order Lamiales; family Oleaceae; genus Fraxinus; species Fraxinus excelsior. Next base: position 28,530,467 of record CM032631.1, on the reverse strand, counting down.
CATCATAGTCAGAGCTCTAACTTTAGCCTCCTCAACCTTCTTCTTCTCCATAGCCATTTGGACCTCGGCTCTATCAGCACAAGCTTGCTATTCGTGAGCCCTTGCTCTCTCTCTATCAACACGAGCTCATTCTTCCTTTGGCTTTTTCCTTTCTTCTTCAACATGGGTTTGATTTTCAGCAGCCTTTTTCCTTTCATTTCACGCACGTCAGCTTTTTATCCTAAGTCTTCATCACTTGAATCTCATCTTCTAACTCTTCTTCAACCTTAGCTTTAGCTTTCAACTCTGCCTCTGCTTTGGCCAGAAGTTTTTCAAAAGCTCTATTCTCTTCAGCAAGACAAGCTCACTCCTCTTCAAAGGCAGAATGAAGATTCAAAGCCTCATTTCTAAGACCCACTACCTCATCAAACCAAACTTTCACATAAAAAAAGCTTTTAAAATGCTCCTAAGTGAGAAAGGCTATATAATTAACATCCTAAACTGAAAATCAATACCTTGTAAGAAATGACCATCATATATAGAATGGATCTTATCTAAGGAGTTGAGCAGTAATTGAAGCTTCACTCGCTAACGTTTGCTCCAAATTATTCACCTTTTTCAATCCAGCTCCTCAAAAGTAGATCAACAAAAGTCTTTATTTGTGGAGGAAAGGCAGAAGTAGTGTTCGAATTGGGAGATGTGGTCCTTAAGAAGTCTAGAAATTCTCTTGGACGATGCCCTATTAGTGTATAATCTCCGACCTCATTTCATTATGATGTGCCAAGGTAGGGTTGATTGAGAAGGCTTGGAAGACACTAGAATTTAAACTGGAGAGGTCGGCCTAACCATACCGTGGGAACGGGCAAGGTTTCGCCTCATCCAGAAAAATAAAAATAGGAACCTCAAATCGAGTTCTGCGTGCGAAGGATATACAGATCCTCATCTTCTTCCTCATCCTCTTCCAAGGCACCTTTTTCTTCACACGTCTAACTCTTTGAACATCTGCCTCTATTTCCATATGCTTTGCAGTTTTGTACCCCAACAATCTTCGCCTTGGTTCTGATCAAATGTTTCCAAGGTCAGATTATCCCAATACAAATGTCAAATAATAAAAAGAGAAAGCTTCATGAAACAAATAAATATGTTACCTAAAGGGGAAGGTAAATATTCAAACCTCGTTTAGTGAAGAGATTGCCTTACTGGAGGAAGTAAAGACAATATCACTAGAACATAAGGTAATGGAGACACCATAGAAGAAGATTGTTGCACAATTGGAGAATGTTGAAGTGGTAGGGAACCTTTATGACCCTCCTCGATATGTTGAGATGATGGTATTTCAGAAGAAAAAAATGACAAAATTGGAGAAATTTCAGGCCGATTTGGAGCAAGGAGACCTGCACTATGCAAATTAGAAATATTAATCAAGTTATTGTAATTTCTTTGATATGAAGGTAGGGCTCTTGTCGCATTTGCAATCCTCCTAGTTCTAAGGGTAATATTGCATGGAATATAATTTACAAAATATAGAAGAATTGATGTTACCTTAGTTTAGCATGAGTAAGCAATAGAAAAATCATACAATTCTCGTGATAACGAACTGGATCCACGTCATCCCTATTCACTTCGTCTAGTCTAAATTTCCAATCCCATTCCACATAAAAGAAAGTCTATTTCCAATTCTTGATTGAGGAATGGATGTCCAACAAAATAGGTCCATCGTGTTAGCCTTCACACTTGTTTAGTACCATCCTCCTTGACAAAAAAAGGTAATTGAAGTCTAGGTGGTGCTACTGTAGCAAGCAACCATATATGGCTTTCCCACCATCGGGGAAGAGCTGGGTTGGGGCAATTTCTCAACTTGATAGAAATTCTCTTATTATACGAGAAAAGAGGAGTCGCAATACGGCATGAAGAATCTCGGATTCAAAGCCACACACCCTTCTGGAGGATCGCATGCCTTATAATCTTCCTTGGGCAAAAAGGCTTCAATGGAATCTAGAATACTATAAGTAACTCTCTATTTTTGAGTTCCTTCACCGTTACAGTTGACCTAATCGTTAAGCATTCTCACTTCTAGGCAGAAGAACTAGTGCCATCAACTGTTGCAACAGTAGCCCTAATTGGGTTTGGGCCTGAATGAGCATATATTGATGACGTGGGCTGAACCAAGTTCAAAAGGATTGAGCTTAGAATTGCACTTACTTCGCGAAAGTCGGAACTGGAAGAAGTACCAGAAGATGCCAACGGTGAAGGAGATGGTGTTGAACTTATCTGTTCCTCCTTGTTATTTTCCCAAGAATGAAAAATTGAGTCGTTTGACCTCATTATATAGAGACAAAATGAATAAGGATTCGAGAAGGAAAAATAACTAGGACGAATGAGTCACAAGCAAAAAGGGCTAAAATCGCTAAGCGTTGAAGTGTAAAAATCGGGGATCTTTTGCTTCTTTTATAAGAGGAGAATTCGAAAGGCACCTCCTCCCATCCATTGTGAAAAAGATGAGAGGAATCTTTTCCCAAATGTTGTCTCCGAGATACGCAGAATCTCAGTTTCCATAACCCTCCAAATGAAAGCATCCTCATTAAACCACCATTTTTAAAATTTTTGGAGTAACCTTCATTTATTAGCTACCACGTAGGAGCAAAAGGATTTCAATTGCGCTTTCTCAAGTCTAAAAGGAAACTTTTTGTGAAGCTAAATTCTGAAATCAAGCATCAAAGTCAAAGACTGGTATCGCTAGCAATCCCACCTTTTGGGACAAACTATTGGCATGGGAGTATTAATAGAGGATCGGTCGCTAAGTAACACCCTTAAAATGAATTTTGTAATTAAACCTTCACCTCATCCCAATGAAACTTCCATCTAATGGCTTGGTAAAACCTACAGTGATTATAAACACCATAATTAATGACTTAACTAGGATGATGTCATCACATTACCCCGTCCAACCTCCTTATGACACGTGGAATGGCTGACCTAAGCACCTCAAAGCCAACCAATTACAGTGTTGCAATGATTAAGAATAACAACACCCATCTCAAACATCATGATGAACTATCGGGCCGACCTCGTCCTCCAATAGAAGGCCCTTTTCAACCGAATGATTTTGGCACATTATATAAGGAAGGTACTGTAGCTGACATTGGAGGCCCATCTAAACATTGTAGGCGACATCACAAAGTTGGCTAATTCTCATAGTTTTTACTATAAAAGGTAATTTATTGATCTCTTGGAGGGACTAGGTGATGATTTATTTTATTCTAATCGATTTTTTACTGTCACAAAGTCAGCCAATTCTCTTATATTTTGCTATAAAACGCGATTTATTGTTCCCTTGGAGGGACCACAAAAATACACATTTTTTGCACTTACTTTAGTTAATTCAAGTCAAAAGTTAATACAATCATTTCATTATATTGTTCCAGTAAAATCACCTCGTCCTTAATACAAAATAAGTTGGTTGAACTAGTCTAAATCAAGCTCAAATGTCAACACTCACCACTCTCGACAATATTTGTTTTGTTAGAATCACCAAGCAGGATGATTTTCTCTTCCTCGAATGGAGTATAATTCTTGAACTAATCTTTATCATAGTAGACATGCCTATTAGCACCAGAATTTGGCCACCACCCTTCAACATATTGTACCATGTTAATGTCTGTAATGTGGCTCTTCGATTACATTAGCCTGAGGAAAATGCTGTTGTTTTCAAAATCTGCAATTTTGAGTATATGCCCACTTTTTTTGCAGACAAAACATGTATTATAAATTTGATTTTGAGAAATAGGGCCTTGGCTCTTATTTTTTTGGTTTGGATTTCCCCGATTGTGAGGTTTACTATAAATTTTCATATTTTTCTTTCTTGGCTTCAAATGACCATTTCTAAAAAACTGATTATTGCACAAGTGATTATTTGCAGCAATTAAATTTACCTACATGCCAAAATTTCCATTTCTTTCTTGTGTCATCAATGCATATTGGCTTCTAATTCCCTCTATACGGAGGCAAGTGATCAAGGTCTCTAGAGACGTCGTTTTCTGCTTATGGCGCATTGACTTTTGGAACTCTTTCCATGATGGTGGTAGTTTGCCAATTATTGCAGCCACAACAAGGTTGTCCCCAATTTTGATGCCTTCAGACCTAACCTCTACAATAATCATTTGAACATCTTGTGTTTGTTTCGCCACAGATTTTCGATCCACCGTTTGATAGCGAAAGAAATGACTAGCAGCGTATTTCTTTACACCTACTTCAGTCTCATATTTATTCTATAAAACTTTTCACATTTTCTTTGTTGAGGAGTAAGTGGTATTGTAATAATCATAAAAACTATCCACTAGGAAATTCAAGATATAACATAAACAATTGCACTCATCTCTATAATATTTTTCTACCTTCCCTTAATGAGCTTGAAGTTCCTATTCGTTCATATTGTCGGTAAAGACCTGTTTGGGTTCTTCTTAGTGAGGATGTAGGAGACTTTGAGAATACTGAGGTAAAATAGGACTTTGTTCTTCCGTCGTTCGAAATGGGCTTCCTTAAAATGGAAGGAATTGTTGAGATCTCCGACGTTGTCAACGGGCTTCTCAGGTACTAACTCCATTTGTTTAAATCTCCTTAAAATTATTGGTAAAAATCTAATTAATTAAAATGGAGTTACAAAATAAATAGGAAAAGAACGAAGTCGAACGGACTAAGGCACGTATATCTCGCCCTCTTTAATGAGATTCGAGTCCTCTGTGGTTGAAGCCTAGAACACAATGCGACAGAACTTCTGTATATTTTGTCTCCTCCAGGATATAATAGCCCGACTATTCATCGTATATCTCAAACAAACTCTACACAAGTAGTTGAGCCCAAAGATCCACTAAAAGAAAAACTTTCTTCGCTCAAGAATCTTGCAGTGAGAAATGAGTGAGAAGGGAAAAAGGGAAGCTGATGGAATTGTGATTGTTGTGATGGTAGATGAATGACTAAAAAATGGTACTATTTATAGGTAAAAATAAGCTGCTCAAAATAAAGAGGCGTCATAAACACACAAAGGTTAAATGACCATACATATTCAACTCCCATCTTTTTACCTTTTATTTTCAAAACATCCAACCTCTTCACTTTTCTAACTTCCAAACCCTATTAAACTATTAGAGAAAAATGCAATGAATGAAATAAAATATTAAAATGTACCAACATTTGTTGTGTTATAAATCTGGATCACAAGATAATGATGATAATGAAATAAAGGTGAAGAAAATAAGAACACAAGAAGTTTAAAGGAGGAGAATCCACTATAATCAATTGTTTTGTACTTACAATATCAAGATTTCAATAATCCTAATTGAGATCAGGCTCTAAAAAATGTTCTCTCTCTTTTCTCTTGATGTTATGATGATAATATATATTACAAGTCGTGACATATATATAAACCCTAGGAACAAGTTGTAGAAGAATATGAGTCCAAAAATGCGTCAAAAAGCGAAACGGGCCTGGGCAGGATAAACGCCTCGCTCGAGCGACAAACTCTCGGGTTGTTTTTTATCGAGATGCGTCGACTTTTTCTTCCGGTTCATAATTTTGATCTTTTCATAACCACTCCAATTTAGATTCCAATACCTACTAGAATTTGGGTCAAACCACAACAAATCTCCACCTTAAACCAAATTCCAACACAAGAAATTCCAAGTCACAACTCCAACAATAAAAACCACTCCTCCTCTTCAAACAAGTCTCAATGGACTAAATCAATGACAAACACCCACTAAGTTTAAACAATATTTAAACTTAGCAATAGAAAGTAGTTTTGTCATCATATGAACATGATTATCACTGATATCAACCATGCTCACAACAATATCACTACGAGCAATCACATCACGTACAAAATGATAACTCACATCAATGTGCTAAGTCCTCTCGTGAAACATCTTATCCTTAGTCAAGAAAACTGTACTCTAACTATCACAGAATAATGTAAACATTTGCAAGTCCTCACTAATTTCACCAATCAATCCTCTCAGCTATATAACATCCTTATATGCCCCTGTAATTGCCATATGTTTTGCTTTTGTTGTAGACAAAGCTACTGTATTTTGCAAAGTAGCTTTCCAGCTGATAGCACATCTACCAAGGGTAAACTCATACCCTATAAGTGATCTACTCTTATCAAGATCCCATGCATAATCTGAATCCACATAACCGATGACTCCATCTGAATTTTTACCAAAATGCAAACAAGCATTTGAAGAGCCTATCAAGTAATTGAAGATCCACTGCACTGCTTTCCAATGTTCCTTTCTAGGATTAGCCATATATCTACTAACTGTACTAACTGCATCTACCAATCAGGTCTTGTACAAATCATAGTATACTTGAGTGAACCAACTGCACTAGTGTAAGGAAATCGAGACATATAATCAATGTCTTCGGACATAAGTTAGATGATAGTTTGAAGTGGGCAGCCAAGGAATATGACAACTTTAACTTTCACCATATTGAATCTTTCAAACATCTTCTCAATATACCCCTTTTGACTCAAATACAATCTACCAACCTTTCTATCCCTTAAAGATCTCCATTCCAAGAATCATATTTGTTGCACACAAGTCATTCATTTCAAACTCCTTGCTGAATTGTAATTTTATTTTTCTGACCTTTACTTTATCCTTGGCTGCTATGAGCATATAATCAACATATAATAACAAATACGTAGTTGATCCACCACTTTCCTTTTTGAAGTACACAAAACTATCATAATTACATCTATCAAAACCATGAGTAGTCATGAATGAATCAACCCTTTATACCACTATCTCGGTGACTGATTCAATCCATACAAGGATTTCTTAAGTAAGCACACAGTCTTCCTTCCCTGAAGCTATGAACCCTTTGGTTGTTGCATGTAGATGCTCTACTCAAGTTCTCTATGTAAGAGTGTTGTCTTGATATCCATTTGCTCAAACTCCAAATCATTCTTAGCCACCAATCCAAATAAAGCTCGAATAGAACTATGCTTCACAATTGGTGAGAACATATATGTAAAATCAATACCCGAAATCTGACTATAGTCTTTTGCCACCAATCTAGCCTTATATCTAGCATCCTTAATCCCTTATGTGCTTTCCTTTCTTTTGAACACCCATTTACAACGAACTAACCTTTTTCCTTTAGGTATTGTCACCAAGTCCCAAGTGTTATTTTTGTTCAATGACTCCATCTCCTCCTACATAGCAATCATCAATTTGCTAGAATCAATACAATTGATTGCCTCTATATATGTAGAGGCTCCTCAGTAGAATCAATGTCTTCAACAACACTTAAAGCATAAGCAACCAAATATATTTTCCCATACTTCTGTGGAGGTCCAATCTATCTGTGAGGTCTGTCCTTAGCTATTGAATAATGTGGTGCTGGTGGTGTAGGCAAAGTAAGTAAGATATTACTGTCTCTCAACCCTGAACTGGACTGATTTGTAGTAGACTGTTCTGTAACACGTGATTGTTTCTCTGAACCAATTGCCAACTCCACCTGAGTTGAGTAGTTTTGCTTCTCAGTTTTATCAGAATCCTTAAGAGATGAACCACTGACCATAGCAAATTCATCAAATACCACATTCCTACTAACAACCACATTTCTTGTCTCTGGACACCACAACTTATACCCCTTCACACCTGATTTATACTCAAAAAAGATGCACTTTCTAGATCTAGGCTCCAGCTTCCCATTATCCTCGTGAGCATAAGTTGGACACCCAAAAATTTACAAATTAGAATAACAAGAAGGTTTACCAGACCATACCTTATCTGGTGTCTTTTTATCAATAGCAACTAAGGGTGAGCGATTAATCAGAAAACAAGCTGTAGTAGCAGCAGCTTTAGCCTAAAAAGACTTAGGCAATCCAGAATTTGTAAGCATACAACGAACAATTTTCCATCATGGTTTTGTTCATCCGTTCTGCTACACCATTCCATTCAGGAGTTCTAGGCACTATCAAGTGTCTCAAGATGCCTTCATCCCTGCAGAAGCTATTGAATTCATCTGAACAAAATTCCAAACCATTATCAATGAGTAGATATTTCACTTACTTTTCGGTCTGCTTCTCTACCAATGTTTTCCACTCCTTGAAGGTCCCAAACACATCACTCTTTTGTTTCAAGAAGAATACCCAAAGTTTTCTAGAGAAATCATCAGTTAATGTCAACAAGTAATAATAGCCACCTTTAGATGGTACCCTAGCTGGTCTCCAAAGATTTGAATGGATATATTCAAGTGTTCCCTTCATGTTGTGTCTTCCTTTAGTAAATCTGACTTTATTCTATTTTCCAAAGACACGATGTTCACTAAACTCTATTTTGCTAGTCTTCTGCCCATCAAGAAGTCCCTTTTTACTCAGCTCCTCCATCCCATTCTCACTCATATGCCCAAGCCTCATATGCCAAAACTTTGTCACTTCATCATCTATCAAAAAAGAAGTAGAAATTGTTGTATTACCAATCACGGTGGAACCGTATAAAATGTACAGCTATGTAGAGTTTTTATGCCCATTCATGACAACAAGAGCACCCTTGCTCACCTTCAAAACTCCACCTTCACCGATGTATTTGTAGCCTTTCGAGTCAAGTGCACTCAAAGATATGAGATTTTACTTCAATTCTGGAATATGTCTTAAATTTGTAAGTGTTATGATAACCCCATCAAACATTTTTATTCCAACGAACCAACTTCAACAATTTTACAAGACGCGTTGTTTCCCATAATCACAGCACCTCTTGAAACTCTTTCATATATAAAAAAACAGTCCCTGTTAGGACACATATGAAAAGTACAAGCTGAGTCAAGAACACATTCATCACTAGATTTAGTATCTCCGTCAAAAATCACGAGAAGCTCTCCACCAGTTTGCTCATCTTCCACAACATAAGCCTTTGTTGTATTAACATGTTGCTTCCCTTTTTTTGTAGCACCAGCAACTGTAGTTCTATTTTTCAAAGCAAAGCAATCAACTCTAATATGCCCATTCTCTTATAGTAATGGCATGTCTTTTCAACATGTCTAGGCTTCGATTTGTCCCTCATATTTCTGCTAAAATTCCTATCTTGATTCCTCTTACGCACAATCAAGCCTTTAGCATGATTTCCAAATCCTCCACCAAGATGCCTCATCTTTTTCTCAGATAATAAAGCATCATAGACTTCTTTCAAGGTGAGACTATCCCGACTATAGAGAATAGTATCCCTAAAAGTCACATATGATGGTAGTAGCGAACACAACAACATCAAAGCTAAGTCCTCCTTGTCATACTTAACCTTCAATGTTTCCAAATCAGCCACGAGTTCTTTGAACATAGTTAAGTGATCATCCAATGACGTACCTTCAAACATTCGGTAAGAATACAAGCGTTGTTTCAAGTGTAGTTTACTGGTCAAGTTCTTTATCATGTAAAGTTGCTCCAACTTTAACCATAATGCAGCGTCACTCTTCTCTTTAAGAACATCTTGAAGAATCTGATTCGATAGATGTAGATGAATTTGAGATTGGGCTTTCCAATCCCTATGCCGCTTTTCATCAAGCGTCTAGACAGGCCTCCTATCAAAGTCAAGCAAAACTTCCTCCAAATCCATCTGCTCCAACAGCGCTCGCATCTTCACTTGTCATAATATAAATCTCATGTTTTTATCCAATAATGGAATATCATACTTCATTGTCGCCATGCGGAATAAGCAGCATTGTGCTCTGATACCACTTGTTATGAAATTCGGATCACAAGATAATGACGATAATGAAATAAATGTGAAGAAAATAAGAACACAAGAAGTTTAGAGGAGGAGAATCCACTATAATTAATAGTTTTGTGTTTACAATATCAAGAATTCAATAATCTCAAGTGAAATCTAGGCTCTCAAGAATGTTCTCTCTCTTTTCTCTTGATGTTATGATGATAATATATATTACAAGTCATGACCTATATATATAAACTCTAGGAACAAGTTGTAGAAGAATATGAGTCAAAAAATGTGTCATAAAGCGAACGGGCCTGGGCCGGATAACATGTCGCTCGAGCGATAGCCCCTTGCTCAAGTGACGGGGCGATGGCGGGCGACAAACTCTTGGGTTGTTTTCCACCAAGATAACTCGAGCAGCTAGCTAGCGCCAGGCTAGCGAAAATACGGTGATTTTTCTTCCGGTCCATAATTTTGAATTCTTCAAAACCATTCAAATTTAGACTCCAATACCCACTAGAATTTGGGTCAAACCACAACATGCTGCATCAAGAAATCTAGTTTTTGGTGTAATTATGTCTTCTTCTCTCGACATTGAGTCTTTTGAATTGTTGATTCACGAACATCAATCTATCTCCTTGGTTTTGTCATGATCAATAAACTACCATAATACCATCTAATGTACGGGAGCATGAGAAATAAAGATGAACACTTGATCAACAAATCATTGAGTCTTGCAATTACCCATTCAATCGAAAATTTTAAAAGAACTTGCAATTCTGTTGAAGTTTTAATCAAAACATAAACCAACTAAAACATTGTTTCCGCGGCTCCTCATACTCTAATTGTCGAACCTAATTTGAAAATTGCACTCTTAGTCCCTACACATGTAACTAATAATAAAAGACATCTTATTACATTTAACTAAAAAGAAATAGAAAAAAATAACATGAAACTAAAATAAAGTCAGTCTAGTTTCATCAGAACTAAAGAAAGTGTTAGAAAGGACACCAATTAGAGGATTGTAGGATGTAAGATCTGCCATTCAAGACCCTGCTCCACTTTAATAACAACATGAAAACACTTCCAGAATCAAATTATGAAGAATCAGAAAATTGTAGGCTATAAGATGTACTCATTCTCTGTATCAGCTGATAAGTCTGAGTCCCATGCATATAAACTAGAAGAAACTCCGTGGGCATTCTATGCTTGAAACCCTTATTGATGCATATTTATTTTACAAACCCTTTTTTACAAAACCCTTAGAGTAGGTAACGTTGTCGAAGAGAAAGATGCTTAAAATTGTGTTAAGAACTCCATTGGTGGTTCATAATATTGCTAGAAATAAACTCATTACCTTAGCGTTTTGGACTAATTTTTTTGATTGGGAGAATCTCATGAACTTCATATTCAATGGAAAGTTTTCAGTATTTTTGAACCGCCAAATATCAAAGACATATGTTGGAAATTCTTATTGATACTGTACTTCCTTGACAAGAATCATCTCATACTATCTCATTGATAAGGGTTTCGTAAAACCAGAAGGTGCCATAGCCATATGCATGCAGTACCATGGACTATTAAATTACTCTTTTACTCACAATAGACAAAAGTTGGAACAACACTTATTTTTGGAGAATTTCCTATGAAGGACCATATAATTTCTAGTTTCTTGGATTATACACACTAGCTTTATGTCATATTTCACAATGATTATATTATAACGTAAGAAAAAGCATTTAGATAGGTAACTTTTGCATCAGATGTCAACTAGTGGACAAACTTCGGCTGCCTCAATAAAGCACGTCTTGCCAAGCTTTACACTAAATATAAAAATGATGTGGAATTATCATCTGGTAGAGGGAATTGTTCGACTCACATCACAACTACATCAAGGTAATAGATTTATCATTACCTTCTCAAAATGTTTTTGAGTTTGATCATAATTCGATCATGGCCTATTAACATTTTAAAAGGATTTGATTCTCCTTTGATTGAACTTATTGATAAGGAAATTCAAAGGAAATACTAAGAGAGAAAGACAAATAGAAGTAAAAGCATATATCTCTGATCAATCTTTTTCATTACTTCCATGCCAGTTCTTGATGGCATCTGAAATTGCTTGCTTCACCATTTGGGCATTGATGTAGTTTTCTTCGTCTTCTTCATTCTGGGAGAAATCAAGACATTGATCAAAGTAGTCAATAAAGGATGTTCTGTTTTATTCAAGAAAGCCATCCAGCGTTTCTGACATCGAGAAAATTTAAAAGTTTAAACTATCAAAGACAATATATCTTCGTTTATTTAAATTTATTGTCTTGAGATTGTTTGATGATGTGTATACATGCAATCTTAAAATGAAAACTGAACAAAATCCAAAAAATCTTACTCCTCCTCCAAATGCCTGTAAATGAAATCTATCTTGACAAGAAACCCTAGCTTCAAGAACATCGAGACCAAGCTCCTCAAAAGCTTCCAATAAGAAAACAAGCAATCCAGAGCAGCTTTTTGCTGAATAAACATTCACTAAGAAGCCCTTTTCTAGGGTTTCTACTGTAACTTGCTGCACATAACATATCAAATATTAAAGCTCTTAAATCTTATTACCATGTCTTCTAGCTCTAAGTAAAAAAGTTGATTAAAAACTAAGAAAGTTTCGGAGAATTTACGGGCCACGAATTCTGGTTGCTTTCACTTGCTACGTCTTTATTCAGTCTTTCTACTTTCTGCTTTAACTCTGTAATATAGTTTGATGCATCCACTACGATTGATGTTTCATTAATCTGCCAAGTCAAGAAATTAAGAGTTAGAATTATCTCAAATTCTCAAGAAAGTCTAAAATATAAAATTTCAAGAGATACCTAGATTAATTGATATATGCTGGAGTTAATGAAAATGAAAATCTAGAATTATTCAAAATAATACGTGGATAGAAGGAGAACATCTTATTAAACAAGTAATTTTCAAGAAATAATGAAAAGATAAAGATATAATGGTTGAAAAAGGAAGAAACTATTAAGAGTAGTTATTGACAATAAACATATAAAAGGTTTTTCATAAGATGATAATCCGATTATATGTGTGTGTGCCCGTGCGCGCTCGAACTGGTGGAAGAGAAACAATTAATGGCTGAAAAGAGCAGTGTATTTACTGCATGAGAATGAGTGATCGAACGGAGAAGCTGCAGGTTATCGTGCTGTGAGTCTCTCTTGTGCTCTCCAGAAAACATGATTTCCAATTCCACTTCTCTTTTTACAGTTTAATTTCTATCTCTATCTCCACCTTCTTTTTTTTTTTCTTTCTATCTATTCTTCTTTGTGTTACTTCTTTAAGTTCTGAAACTACAACCTTTTAAAGAGGAGATGCTCCTCTCAAATCAATATCATCTCTTGTTTGCTTCCCATGACCCGCAGTCGTCGGTTTCCTACAAAAATAAAAAATAAATAAATAAATAAAATAAAAAAATAAATTTGAATTATACTACTCGGAATACTAAGATACTTGTGAAACTACTAGGTTGCCCTTTCTGTAACTTCATTTTTTTCTTTTTTCACTGTTATTGTAAGAATATACTTGCATTGACATTAACAAAAGTAACTGATAAGTTTCACAAGGGTGTTACCTAGTTGCACCTACTAATTATTAACTTAGACAACCTCTCAGTGAAAAACACAAGTGTTTATTTTCATTAACGTGGTTTATTAAGATACCTAGAAATGTGATGCCGTACAAAATAGCGATTATTTTGCAGGCTGGTTTCAGCAGATTTTAATAGGGAAGAACACAAGAGAAAACAAGAAAATCCTTTTTCAATCATCTAATATCGGAAAATAACCCACAAGTTGGGTTATATAGCTGCGAAAATCATAATTAACGAAATTTTACAAAAAATAGCAAAATCCCAATATTCTTACCAAAAGGAAATACGTAATAAAAGAAATAATATTAAAAAAATTTGGCTTAAATCGAGTTCGTAATCTATGTTAAAAAGGCAATCGAAATACTACCAAAAAGGGAAAAACATAACTAAAATTGGGGATTTGGAAGAGAAAATAGCAAAATTTTCTCTCAAAACCAATGCACACTGAGCAAGGCCGGTGATCACGACGTGCACCCCGAAAAGAGCTATCCGAATTGGGGTCATGAGCGCAATCCTGATAACCGTAGCTAAAGTTATGGCAAAATGCCAAAACGCCTCCAAATAGGAAAGATCGTCGATTACTTGCCATTTTTATGTTAATCTGTCAACTCATGGTACGTCAGTGCCATCAACGAATTATCTGACAACTCGACTTCGCTGACTCAGATCCTCCTGCATCAAAATGGAAGAGAAGAAGGTAATGGAAACACATATTCTTGCATTGGAATTAAACAAAAGTGATTATTTTTAGTTCCACCAACTGCTAAATAGTTTTAATTTTTTAGCTTATAAAGATTTCTATTTCTTAAATTTTTATATTGCTTTATTGCAATGTTATACAAAATTGACACTTCTTTGGTTATTTATATATCCAAAGTCCCATTCCCCACAAAAGTGGAGAGCGTTAAGACTAAGCAATTAACATCTTAAAAGATGCTTCTAGGCTTCCTTATATATGACCAGAAAGAAAGAAAAACCAAAAACAAAAATGTCAAATACATTCCTATCTTCAATAGAATGTAGCTATCGAGGAAAAAAAATTAATATACGTAAGTGTCAATTTTTATTTGCAAAATATAATAGAATAATGTGCATAAGCCACTGTAAATAGTAACAAATGCGAAAGAGACCTTCACTCAATGTACGATAACGACGAGAATAACTAAAGCTCATAAACATTATACTCCCGATCCCTGCGCATATCAAAAAAAAGGTTAAACCCCAACCTTGAGGGCCCTCCATCGCCCCGCCCCTAGAGCATCGTGGATGAGATAAATCGTGGAATGTGTCTCAGTAGGTCAGGGTACAAGAGTTGTCATACTGGTGACTACAAAGATGATCCCTGCGCATATGAAGTTTAACTTTATTGTAACTTTAGTTGTAGTCATGCCGAATCCCCACCTAATTGTGGTTTTTTTTTTTTTTTTTGTTATTAATAAAATATGACATCTGTACTCCTTTAAAAAAAAATCATAGTCTGAGGGTGTTCTTCAATATTCAGCAGAATAATAAAAATAAATAAAAAGGTGATGGATAAAATCGTAAAAGCAAGAAGAAAGGACATTAATCAACAGTTTATCATAGTAAGGAGGGAGGGAGGGAGAGAGAGGGAATGAATGAATGAACATAGGATGAGCTCGTGATCATAGTTTGGAATGCAATGGTGAAACATATATGAATTATTATGGGCATATATTTGTTTGTATATCCTATATTATCGAAACAAGTGAAGGAATGCGTCAAAATAAAATGTTTAATTTGTGAAAATATTGAGAAGCTTCCAAACACTCCTCACGGGGAATTTGGAGCTCCTCTCAATAACAGCCGTCACCTTTTGTCTTCTCTTTTCCTCTCTCTTTCTACACGTGCTATCTTCAGTCCACCTTCATCAATTTTAATTATTAAAACTCACCCTTTTTATTTTCTAATAATAATTATTTATGAGTCATGGCAAAATCTAGGTCACCGTGACCCTAAATATCAGAGAGTTGATATCGGAAACTATTTGCTCTCGTAAAAGGAACACCAGCTTGAACAATTCTGTCGCCGTCTTCCAAAACGATTGAAAATGTTAAAAAGTAGGCATAAGGCAAGATTGACCTTCGCGGAAAGAATGATTCACTCGGATTGACACGAGATTCCAAACACATTGCATTGTCAGAATCCATGTTGTATATTTGAAAGAGGTTGACCTTCCATGTACACGCTAGGTTGTAGTATATTTTTTTTTCCAACCACTACGGGGATGGAGTATTAACTCATAATGTATAAAATTAAAGTACTACTTAGGAAACATAGAGCCTCGATGATGAAAAACAAAGAACAAGGCAAACTTAACAAGTCCAAAAGACTAGGAGTACGAGTTAGCTTGGGAAGAGACCTCAAAGCCTAGTATATAATAAAGTTGAAATAAAAACCTCAAGACTCAAAGCTATTAAGTTGCTCTTTGTTGTATTTATGCTTTTTACTTTATGTTCTAACAGGAATCTCAAGCTATTCTAAAAATTGCATGTGCAATTTAAAAGTACTTTCGAATAGAAGTAGAAACGACAATATACAAAGGTGAAGTGACACCATGCATGAATTAGAGTGAATCTCTAACTTATCACTTCATGTATCTAATTTTCGAAATTGATTAATGTTTTCTATCTTAATGAAGGTAGAGGGAAAGCATCTAGTCAACTAAAGGGTTTTTGTTGGTGGCTTGATTAGTTTCAAGGAAAAAAAGAAGAGTTCTTGTAAGTTTCAAGGTAACGCATAGGAACGAATTAAATCACATGGTTCTATTTCTCGATCTTTCTGCATGAAACAACTCATACCAAGCAAAATGGACAACTGTGGTGTGGTGTGGCCTGACTCAACATCATTTTTCATTTTGACTAGAATCCGAATTTGCGCTAGGAAAATCAGACCAGTAACGATTTCATCATGTCTTGTCTATATCATAGTGTATCGTGATAAATTAAGAGAGAGATGGAAAAATGTTACAACAGTATATTAGCAGAAGAATATTCAAGATATATATAAAGGGTCAGCATATTACACTTGACAGAGTTGGACACGACAGCAAAGAAATGTTCACATACCTCATTTTTGTAATTACTTCAATAATAATTAGTTGGGTTTCGAGTTTAGTGGATAATTGCTTTGATCACACGTAATAATATAAATGAACTATATGATAATATTTTAAATGAAACACTCTAATGATGTTAACGTGTGAGAGGACTCTGGATAATAAATATAACAATAAAATAAGGTTTATTTGATTTAGATCATTGATTAAGGATTGATTAACTATGTTGATTAAAAATAATTGTTTTAAACCCAACTATACCTAGAGGTGTATAATGCAGAATCAATAAAAAGTAACAAGTAAGTTAAAGTAACAAGTCAGTTATTGTTTCTAAATAATTAACTTTAATGTCAAATTAAACCCTAATTAACAATCATGCAATATTGATCAAAAACAGAAAAAGTAAAGAACACCAATGTTGGTAGAGAGAGAGAGAGAGAGAGAGAGAGAGAGAGAGAGAGAGAGAGAGAGAGAGAGAGAGAAACCCTTGAAGAAATTTCGGCAAACCTTGCCAAAAATATCTACTCGAAAAGATAACTTACAGTTGGTTCATACATAACTAAATCTTGGTAGAATCTAACCATCCAACTTGTAAATCACCGTAGAGGCTCTTCGATTGTGCAACATATACTTTCTACAACTCTGAATTTCTTTTCCCGAACGAACCTAGTTTTGGAACAACTGGAACTCAAGCTGTCTTTTCCTAACTTCAGAACTCTAAAGGCTTATTAGTGATGGTAAAAAAGTTTTTGTGTTTGATCTATTGATCTTTGGTTCAAGCAAGAGATATATGGAATCAATGTTTGATCTTTAATAGGATATTTCTTAAATGAAATTAAAGCACGACCAATAATACAAGATATTTGGGAATTTGGAATATGAAGTTTTGATCTCGTGGTTGAATAGGGAGATCTTTGAATGTGTAATTGATCTTAAATAATGTGATCTTTAGTATAAAATAATGATTCAACATACTTTGGGACGAATTATGACTGGGTATATATAATATGTAGAGATTGAGTTTGAATAGAACTCCAAAATTTTATGAAAATGCCGAACAATGGTTGGCCAGATCAATATGTCACTCGAGCGATGCCTTCACACTTAACGAGTGGTAAGTTCGCTGCTTAAGCGTGCAGTAAGCGGGTGACCATTCATCGAAAAACACGCTCGAGCACTAAGATGTGTCCAACAAGTGGTTTTGCGGCGACTTTTTCTCCTTTATCCACATCTCTACCTCCTTCAAAACCTATACTACCAATCCCCGACTCTTTGACTTTAATTATAATTCAATTAACAATGATTTTGAAAATGGGAATCGATAGGTGTGGACAAATGACCAGAACAAAATATAATCAAACCAAACCGAGTGGTTCAATTTATTTATCATTTTCTCTCCTTTCAATTTACAGAACAACTCTCACACTTGGAGACCAATAACTATCGCCTACCGTCTATTGTCATGCTCAGCCACCAGCGTTGCATGAATTTCCGAAACTGAAGCATTAACCTTTAATTCTTCTTCCCTAAATGTTCTTTTTTTCTCTCAATCAGTATTAAAACTAGAACCAAACCAAATAAAACCAGAGCCGAATGGTTCGATTCCGATTTCATTCCATATCTTAAAACAAACCATTTGGCTCCATTATAAAAAAAAATTATTAGTTCATGATTCGATTCAATTCTCTTGGAACCAGAACCAAATGGAACTATGTCCACCTCTAGGAATAGTCAATCACTATTATGACCTAACAAACTTCATTTTTGACATTCCATGACAAAATCATTTATTTCAAAATCAAAATCAAACCAACCTAACACTATTAACCCAAAGACTTAATTCCCAAACTTAAACTTAAAAGCTTGTCATACATATTTCCTGAAACACGTGAAATTAATCGACAATATCACGTGTAAAAGTAAGAGAAAACTGACAAGTAAAACATATAACTAATTTATATAAAACAACGCAAGTAAAATTTGTGTAACACCAAAACATGTAATACTACGTGCATCAATAACTTAGAAATGAAATATATGATATCGATATCAATATCAATATCAACAAAAAACTAAATACAATATCAATATTAAAATTACATCCATAAAAAATATCCGTGACTCCTCCTAAATCAAATATCTCTAAGACAAATTAAACATTCCATCCAAGGTACCTTCATTGTGTTGGGCTTACAGTGCTTTTTTTTTCCCAAGAAGTCTTAATTTGAATAGCTCGAACGATGTAACCTCCTCTTTGGCAAATAAAGCATTAGTCGGCTCTCCATGCTATAAGGTGGGCTCATTAGCAACAAAGTGAGGCTAAAAGAATCAATCAGAGCTTGAACCATAGAATCAAAGATTTTCCCAAACTCTTCTCAGTCTGAGTAATGGTTTGACATTGATAACTATAGCAGCATAGGTATTCCGAGCTTAATTAGACTAAGCCTCTTGAGGCAGAATGGGTGGTCGGGATAGTTCAAGAGCAACAGTGACTATGCGTGGAAATCAAGGCACGGTCCTAGAGTACACAAACTGGACCTTCATGCTAATCACGCATGACGCGGGTCCCACACAGGGGTGGGGCCAGCACTCGACGAGCCCCGAAGGTGGCCCGTGCTGGATCCGTCGGGAACAATTTTTTTTTTTTTTGATAGTAGATAAAAGTTTGAGGTTCTATATCTGTTGATTCATTTTATTTTCAAATATTGCTTGTAGCACAGTTGGTTATATGTATACATAGAAATTTGAGGTCCGGAAATCAAATCTCTTTAAAATCAATTTATTGTATAATTTTTCTAATTCTACAATTTTTAACAAAACTAATGCAATAGGGAAGGAATTCGAACATGTGATCCCTTTTTAAATTTTTGAATACTTGACCATCATGACACTTGTTGAATTTTGAAATTAAATCTAACATAATAATATATATTCTGTTTTAGTGGTTTTAATGCAATTGTAAGGATTCAAACATATGCTCTTCTTTCGATTTATAGGAACCTTGACCACTATGTCATTTGGTGAACATTGTTCATATATATAATAAAATCATATGTTTAGTTTTAGCAAAATAATCGTTATATTTAATTTTTAATATTTTTATTACGACTGAAGGACAATGGTCAACGATCGTCTATACTCACTCAAAATTCTGGATCCACCACTGATCCCATGTTCGTGAGATGTTGAGTTGGTGGGGCCACCCTGATGTGGCTAAGGGGCATGAGGGACAAGCACATGGTGGAGTGTGTGTATGCAATGACATGCCTCACTATGAACAGTGTAGACGATCGTCTAAGGCCCCGCTTTCTTGAGGACTCCAAATTATGTAAGGTTACTTGGTTAGTTGAAGAAAAAACGAAAAACTATATTTCTGAAATTCTTTAGAATAAAATTATCATATACAAATACAAGAATGACAAAAAGCTTATCACATACATTTATTTATTAGGGAAATATATGACAACCATTAATTTATCTCTCTATATCACAACCATTACATCAATGTAGCTAATGGGTCTAATCTTCCTGCCATTGTCACACCTTTATAGGTTTCATTATTTCTCCCTTATCTTCAAAACGGATAATACAGAGGCCGATCTTTAATTATTCTTCTCATTATAATAATAATATTATTATTTTGCATCTTAATCTCATGATAATAGCCCTTTTAGATGTTGAGTAATGCTAATATAGCTCTACTGGGATTACAACTTCAATTTAGGTGGATCTAAATGATAGGTAAAATTAAATGACTTATTTAATTTCACATTTCATTTAATGTCACATTAATGTCACATAGACTGGGGTTGCAACTCCAATCGGCTAAATAGCATTACTCTTAGATGTTTGTTGAAGGTATAAACGCTGCAATATTTATTGGGAACATAAGAAAACAACAGATAATTTCATTGTTAGATGTGGAATTTTTTCGATTGGGTTGTGGTGCCATAGATAGTCGTGGAAACATAATTCTCTATTAACTACAAAAATTTATTTGTGTAATTCTATTCTTATGGTGCTAGAAGCATTCCCTGGAATCTGACTAAAATATATATTAGTTTGGAGGAAGAAAATTTCTGACCTCTCTTTTTCCATTTCATTCAATTGGTATTTGGGTGGAATGAAGATAAAGAAAGTAGAGGGGAGAAAAGAACATATGGAAAAAAGTCCAGTCAATTTTATTTATTTATTTTTCTTTTTGGTGCATTATTTTACTCTTCATGTCTCATTTTATGACCAAGTGGCTACGCTTAGGATTTTATTTCTACATATTTCTTGTCAATTTTTGCACGGAGCGAAATAGATTTATTAAAGTTTATATTTATATTTTGTTTTGTTCTACAGTTGAAATATTTTCTATCCAAGTTGATATCTCTTACCAAATTCTATTGTTCTTCAACTAATTTAAAGTTTAATCTTGCGTTGATTTTGTTTTATGTATTAATGTACAAAGTATTTGTCTAGACATGAAAAAAGAAAAAAAAAAATTGAAGAGTTTATTCAATCTTAGGAGCCATGTACAAGTTTAATATTAATAATAAAATGGAAAGTCCGATTAAAGATTTAGGACTTGTCTGGCAACAATTTTTCAAAGATTTTGAGCAATTTTTGGACCATTGTTGAGTTGAAGTATGAGAAAAAGGTCAACAATTGTGGTTGGGAACGATAAGAAAATGGATTAAAATTTGGCAAAAAAAACAGCTCCTTAGTTTATGAAGAATTTGAAAATGAAAAGATTCAAAGTGAAGATAATATAAATAGAGAGCATGAAATTTTAGTGGATTATGAGCAAGAAAATTTGGAATAAATTGAAAAATGTGTACCTTTGCATTTAGACATTAGTGGTCCATAAACTTGGAAAATTATTGATCAAGATTTGATAGACTTGTTAGCGAAATGAGGCCCCGGAATGATGATGTTACTTTTTCCAAAAGATTCAATGTAGCAAATTGTGAGAAAATGTTTGCCAAAACAGACTAAAAAGACGATTGAAGTATTTGACTATATAAAAATGATAGACTGTTTTTCAAATATGTGAATTGCTTACAAAATATTATTGATTATACATGTTATAGCTGTGTTTGTCGATATGTACTGCTCAAAGTTGAGGTTGATAAAATACTATTTTCGATTAACAATGTCACAAGAATGGTTGAGTGGGTTACCATGTTATCCATTGAAATAGAAGTTCTAAAACAAATTGATCATAACAGTGTAATTTTTGACCTTTTATCAAAAAATTATCAAAGAGTAATATATAGATTCCATATTTGAAGTTAGTATAAGGCCCCCCCAAATATCATAATCGACCCTGTTTTTATGTATATACTGTAGTGGCAATATATATCACGAGATGATATCAGTATGTGCAAACAGTTGGTTACTGTAAGTTGGCATAATTCCTTGATTGAACATTGTCTCCGTCTCTCAAAGACAAATCATGTACCACCTATTCACATGGTGCCCTCTTTAATCATTACAACAAAACAATACACTCCATACATTACTCTGCTTCAACCTTACGTCTTGTCTTTCCATCAAATATTTATCTATTTGCATGGTACTTAATAATTAATTAGGTGTTGTATATGGTAATTAATCTTAATTTTTCAATAAGCGTGACTAGAAAAAGTTTTTGATTTTATACCGAAGAAAAGGAGATTAATGATTCAAGGCATCTAGCTTTGACTATAGTCATCATATTCTCATAACTTGTTTTTCTTGGTATTGGTATTGTCAAATATTCTAAGATTGGATTAGGTCTTAATTTTTTGGGTTTCAAGTTTCTTCTTCAAATGTCAATTTTTTATTAAAATGAGTAGCACAATCCTTTATATATTGTATACTAAGCCCCCATTGCTCCACGTTATAATGAAATGAATAATAATTTTTTTTTAAAAGAACATTTTTTGGGTTTACGTGCAATATTATTTTATTAGAAAATGTGATTTATAAGAAGAGAGGGAAAAATGAATTATAATTTAATTGGAGAATAACATGGGCCAAACGGGGACATAACCAGTGTAAAACTTTATCTCTAATATGCTATTGAAAGATAGTGATATCGTTTGATCACGCCACATAGCTTGTTTGGCTCTAATACTATATTCATGAATATTTAGATTACATTTTAAAAGTTCGACATTATTAAAAGAAATTGTCAAAACCCTTATACCATAAATGGTGTTTAGCATTCATATATTTCACCGAGGTGAGACACTTATAGGCTGTTTGGGAGCGATTTTCTTGCTTGAGAGAATTGATTTTGGAGCCGTTTTTGTTGACCGTTACTCACACCACTTTTTGCCAAAATGTTGAAAATCAGACCGTTGCTAGTCCACAACGGTAAAAAAAAGCAATTGTAATCCCTCCCAGACAAGCTGTTAATATAATTTAATATACTTCTTATCTACATGTACTCGTCAAATAAACGAGTTAAGAAGTAAACTACAAGAAATTTCATTTTTAACGACAAAAACTTTAGTAGAAAAAGTCATTTCTGGTGTACCTTGAACTTGAGAATGAATATTATTCCATTGTAATGGCTACGAATGTTTAATCTACATCCTTTCTTTTTGTTATCTCGTCTGTCCATGGTCAGTACATATGTATAGTATTGACTCTCAAACACATAAATATCCCTTTACATTATAAATGTTACTTTTGTAAAGAGCAGTAGTGGCAATGTGGATTCTTTGATAATTGCTCACGTGAGCTGCTCTTCGGGAAAGTACATTCACATGCCAATGTTACGATTATAAATAAAAAATAAATTATTTTACTATACACAAAGTGAGAAGAAAATTAGCTAGAAAGGGAGTGAGAACGAATATTTCATGATAAAGTTTTTAAAACGTTACTAATAATATTAATTCGACGTATTACGATGTTTCACATTTCGTAATATCCACCAATAAAAATCGTTATAGAGCTCATTTACATTACATTTTTTTTATTCATTAGCATTCTACTTGTAAATGTTGTCCGACACCATGTCTCTCCATCCGAAGCTCTTTATACCACTAGGTTCCATGATTAATGAAGTTAAAAAGTACTCCACAATATGCCCCCGGGGCACATCTCCAAGTGGTAAAAGGGGAAGGTGGAAAAACTCCAGCTTTGCTTGAGACTGCTGCGTCAAGGGTTCGAATCCTGAAATATGGATTTGGCCATTGGGTAAGTGCAAGTGTGCAAGCAGCCTTCTACCTTGTACCCTTGTTGGCATAACCTGCGATTTACCTTTTTCATCAAGGTCTAGGGCAGGGCAGGTGGGGGCCGCCAGGGTTGCGATTCAACCTTTAAAAAGTACTCCACAATATAAAGTAGATGGAAGAGATTTTCAAGTCATTTTCATGAATTAAATAATTAGTCGATTTTTAAAAATCAATAAATAAGATTAATGATTTTTCCTATTGTAATTGCACGTGAAATTCTAGTATACCATCCTACAAAATCTTTCCTTTATAAGAACCCTAGCGTGCGTGCAAAGAATCCTGGAACTTTGACAGCTATATATTTTTGTCTTTACCCTTTTCACTAACAAAGTTCAATGCTACATTCCCTATATTTAATGATGCACGTTTAAGTATTTTAATATAATAAAAATCTCCGAGATTTGCACCATTTTTATATGTATAGATAAAGTGATATGAATCGAATAATTGTAATGAAAAATTTCACGTGTCGGACATAAGTTCAACTTACACGTAATAATTAGGAGACATGTTAAAGACAATATTACATACTTAGATCAAAACGACACGTTTTGTACAAATTACCATATTTCAACCGGGCTCGGCCCGTCGACTTGAAAACTCAACTGAAAACCAATCGAACCGACAGGTTCTCATGAAACTTTTTATAAAACATTGAGCCCAGTATGCTAGATGTTGGCTCCTTAAATATTGTAATTGTAATTATATAAAGAAATGGATTCGTTCATTATTATTGAAAATTACGTAATTTATTAACTAAGTTTGACCTTACATGAGGAATTACGCTAATTAAAGCAACAAGACACTTTTAATTAGTATTTAAATGGTTAAGCATACAATCCAATTTCTTTAAGTTGAATTACCGTAATTGTAATATTTGAAAAACAATAAATAATATAAAGTTTGATGATGGAGAAATCCAATTGGGTAAAAAGTCCGAGACTAAGTCAATTACCTCCACTGTAGACAATATGGATTACATTTCGTTCCCAACCTAGCAAATTTTACTAGTTCCCGATATTGTAGTTCCTGTAATTTTCAAGATTCGCTGTTCCTCCAAACTCACGATCTGCTAGCGTAGATACTATCTAGTCAATCTGTTAAATCTCCCAATCTACCTTTTGTCGCTTCCAAGATCTGCTATAAATTTCAAACTCTCGATCTTCTTCAATTGTCTCTTCCAAGTGGATGCCCATGAATCACCTATTCATGTTCTTCTTGCTGCGCTTGTAGTCCAATCTCTCTCAACCTCCAGAATCTTCTGAAATCTAACTAAGAAAGTACATTCCTCGAAGTGTTAAGGAAGTCAGTGTTTTGATTTCTTCAATTTGATATTTTCCCAAAGTTTGGTTGCCGGATCTCAAGAATGAATAATTTCACCAATGAATTTTGTTCTTAAATCTCTTAAAAGATTATATGAATATGAGGCATAATAAGACAACCATCAATTTTCGTGCAAGAGCATTTGTAATTATAGTATGAGGTGTATGAGTAGTATGGACCGTGTAAAACTCTCTAAAATCGCGAACTAAGTGTAGCCACATAAATACGTCGCTCGAGTGTAGGAGCCTGTCGTTCGAGTCAAAGGTATGTCGCTTGAGCGATGTCGTGCGATAAGCAGACGACAACGGTTCTGTTTCTGTCGCTCGAGCAGTGACCGATGTGAAGCCAACGAAATTTCAGCGCCGCTTTTTCCTTGTTTCCAAACTCAAACTCAAACCATAGACTACCTAACTCAACTATACAAAATTGTACTTCACTCCTTGACTTTGACACATGTTCAATTAAGTTCTTTTTATTCACAGAATCACCAATTACAATATTGAACCTAACAATTATCTTCTTCCTAAATCTACACATATAAATACCAAAAATATTTCCATTGAATATTACAAGATTATAAAATAAAAATAGAGACATTAAATTAACAAAGTTAGTTCACAATATGCATATGTTCAGGCATGAAAAAGTAATTGTTGATTGATCCGTTTGATTTCCTACAAGTGTACGGTATCGCGAACGAGTAATAAGTGATAAATAGGGTGTTGTTCCCATAAGGACTGTGTACTTAATCTAGAATCAATTAATTTCAATTTTAATCGAATATAAATTTTTATTGAAGAATTTACACTAAATTATTTAATTAAACTAACTATTTTATTGAGCAGTTCATAAAGTTTTTGTAAATTTCGATATGATATTATTAAGACCTTGAATGCCCCTTATTAATTTTTTTAATGCAAATCAATAATAGGACAATATGTATACATTCGTGTTGATCAATGTTCCAAAATGCATAACTCAACATCAATTAAATTTATCATCTTATGTGATCTTCCTATAAATCTATGAAAGATGCGAATATGAAAGCATGCATTAAAAACGCTAGAACATCTATAAAAGTTATATAAAACATATTTGTATGTCTTTATCTCATATCAGACTTTACAATAATTTTTATAAAGTGATATCTATCATATTATTTCTCCATAAACCAATAAAATTTACAATCACTCCAATAAGTGATCAAGTAATTGAAAAGTTATTAAATTCTATAACAATCATCTAAAAATAAACATTTATTGAGCATCAAATTATTGAAATTATATTAAAAACTTCATAATAAAGGTTCAGCAGTATCTTAGTAATTGAAAAATTAGCCTAACGTTACAAAACTACAAGAAATCATAATTAATTTGTAAAATATCACCCTTTAATTAATTGAAGAAGAAGAAGAAGAAGAAGATGGTAAAATCTGGAAATCTTGAATCTCTTCAATAATTTCTTAATGAATTCAAAAGCCTTCTCTTCTTACCCAAAAACAAGCTTTGATCTCCAATTGATGAATATCTTGCTATTGTCTCTTGATTTGCCCAAAAGTGTGTTGATTTTTGCCTTCCTTCGATGTGGCAAATTATGAATTTATGAGTTGGGATGAAATCCCATTAAAATTTGACTTGGAGAATAATTCTAGCAAAATCCGAAAATTGCAGTCAAAGAACCCAGAATTTGCTTGCGCACACATCGGTACAACATCCATGTGCGCGCCATAGAGCCAATTGGCTCTCGGGTTGTGTTAGCGATGGAGTCTCGTGCGTGCCGGCTTAGTAGTTCCAGCTATTTGCCATTTTGGTCCCCGAACTCGACTCTTGAATCTTTTACATCCTTTTCTATTGCATTTTCTTTCATTCATCTTCATTTTGCATCCAATTGCACCTTTCTTCTGTTACCCAAAAAACCAAGTTTTGATTGTCAAAGAAATGATTTTTGCAATAGCCTTGTGACTTGCTCAAAAGACATGATTTTTGCCTTTATTCTACGCGATAAATTGATGAAATATATGAAAGAGAGGTTCATGAAAAATGTCCTTAATGATCTGCCCACGTTCAGTATTTAGGATTTATAGGGGTTCAAAATAGGTCAAAAATCGAGCAAAAATTGAATTCCAAATAAAGTTTGAATCAAATTAGGAAAATTGCCCGACGGTTGCGTGCATGCCATAGAACCAAACAGCTCTCGATAATTGAAAAGTCAGATCCCGCGTGCTCCATAGGTGAATTGTGGGTTATTTGCGAATGCAAGTTCCAGCTTTCTGTTTGTATGTGTTTCGGTCCCAAATTTGATTCTTTCTCCGTATCTTCTCTTCTTCCAAATCCAATCCTTCAACTAACTACATCCAACTGAACCCGTAAATCTTCAATCTTTATTTTGTGGTCCAAATCCATTATTGAAAAGTTTCAATTGAGTCCTCAAACTTTGAATTTCACTACTTTTTCGCCATTTTCGCTTGTCTTTCAATTCCATGTCCAATCATCGAGTTACACCTAATAAACAAAATATATAATAAATTAAAACTAGGCTATAATTTATCAAAAGAATAATGAAATGTCAATATTTTAAAGTCCAAATAAACGTAAAAAATAGATTTATCATTGACAAACAATTTAAAACTTTAATTTTGTCTTGAAAAGAAATTTTAACATTGAGAAACTTTTGCACGAGTTTACAAGTGTTGATCCACCGGTCTGATTAGTAACCAGTAACCCATTACATCAACAGGGTCAATGTCGGGGTTTAAAAATTATGGTTGCAAACACCAAGCTCCATCCATGAACCAAAAGTACCACAAACATACAAAACTTATCTATAAATTTCATCAAAACATTAATACACGAATAGGAAATTTATGGTCACCATTTATTTCATATTCAATGGAAATGAATATTTGGGTAGTGCTAATTTATCTTACTTTAGAATCACACAAATCATTTTCTACAAATAGCAACATATTGGCACTATTCGAATAATTTTCTACAAATAGCAACATATTGGCATTATTCGAAAATGAGAACAAATAAATAAGCTAAGTTCATGTCACGGGGTAAAGTTGTATAAACTAATTTTTAATGAAAATATTTGTGGAAGAAAAATGTTTTTGTGGTGTACTGCACACGACATGAAGGTGTCCTTGTCTACTCTTATTCACATGTCATAGGACCAGCAAGATTCACAGGATGAAACAACTGAACCACACAAAATCAGAATGCCAAATTATTAATAAGCCAAAGCCAACTCAAACAAAACTTTTCAGTTCTGTTCTACTTTGGTACCTTCTTGTCATATTAGGATAGTGTTAATTGTCTCGTCTAAAAATTTAAGCAGTTAGACACGAAAGAACCATTTGTTTATTTAAATTTAGTTTTCAACTCACCGCCTCACATGCACCTTCCATTCTTGAACCAATAACCAGCTTTCAACTAACCTAATTTATTTGTCTCGTTCGTGTCTGATCTTAGGCCGTGACTGACCGTCCATGGTCGAACCTTATGGAAGAACCCTTCGGTTTTGGGGCAATTGGATTCTCAGTGGTCTAAATTCGTACGAACTGCATTAGAAGGTCTAAACTCCAGTATTAAGTTATTTTTAATATCAAACCGGAGATGATTTGATCTGTGAGAGCCTCAAATGCAGATATGCACATGTATTTTCTGATGCACAATCAAGACTTGTGTGGAAATTTTGACATGCTGTGGACCTATCAGATAAAATACTTTCAATTATTTGAATGACGTGGAAAATTCCCGGCGGCTCGCCAGTTTAACATACAAAACGTTTTCAAATCCTTCAGCATATAAAATAAACTAATCATGTCTCAAATGCTGCCTTTCTGTGTCAATATTTAAGCACACGAGTTTTATTTGAGTACAGTGAACCAAATTATGTTTCGTCCAGCCCGAAAAGCTCACGGTGTGACATATATGATGAAATCAAAATTATGAGATTTGTCGGCGGTTAGTGTGTGGACCTGTTTTATTATTCTCTCGTGCGCGCGTATGATGTATGTTAGGGTTTTATGGTATTATTCGGAGTAGCTGCTAAAACACATCTCATCTCTTGTATTATCTTTGATATGGTGGATATCTCCTCGTGATTTTTTTTTTTCCTTGGATTTCCATGTAAATCCATGTGTTCTTCTTCTTATTTTCTCTATTGCCTATTTTTGATTAGTAGGTTATAAGTAGAATGGATGCAGTTAGAAAACAAGATAATGGAGAGGGTAATTCAGCTCAAGATATCTCGCCTTATCATTAATAGTGTATATATAGTTACAAGGAGAATTGACACGACCCGTCCCAAGTTACCCTAATGGACCTGACACGTGTCGTGCACCGATGGTAGATACCAGCTAAATGCCGGACCCACCACCAAGGCAACTATGACCCATTCTAATTGTGACTCATTTTTATAAAAATTTTGACAGAGTTTCCCCTGTAATATGGACTAAACCACCTAAAACCACAATCAATATACTCAAACCAATACACACAGATCAAAACAGGGCACGCCAGCCCCTCACATCTCAAACTATTTACAATACAATACTTGAAGGTCGACATTTACAAATACTTTACAAACATATATCCCAAATGTACTCAAAATACTCAATATGAAATGAGCCCATGACATGGATACATAAATTACAACTTTAACTTCCTGACAACAAATGCATGTACCCTCAAAAGAAGTATGTACTGAGTAAATTTGACAAAATGAGTCATACGTAAATAGACAAAATGTGGCTCTACACGGTGGATCACTAGGCTCTGATGCTGCTCAACTCAGCTACTATCTGATAAGAAAAAAATTGACAAAACATATGAGATTTTAACTCAGTGAGTGGATAGTATGTAAATAAGAATATTTTTCTTCCATCTATACACACTTCCTGAAAATTCTTACTCTTTTGAAACCTTGAGAAAGTCGAAAATCTGATAACAATCTTAAAAAAAAACTGAAACATGATAGCATCATACAATCTTTCATTCTTACTTCCAAATAAATAACTGTAAAGTATAATGAATAAAGTTAATCTCATATATACGAAAATATCTAAAACAATTTTTGTTGTTCAATGCTATAAGTTGAAAACGTTATACTGAAAACTGAATATTCTGGATTCTATGATCATCAATCCAATAAACTGTAGGAATACTGAACTATCACACCAAAAAGGTACCCTGAATATCCTTACTCATGTATCGATGAACACCGATATACATAGCAAAGCTATCCTATTCTGTAATTCTTTAATTCTGGTCATACGCGCGCAGAGCTATAATCTGGTCATACACTATGGAAACACATTCACAATAGTGCAGAGCGGGTAAAATCACCATAACTGATCATACACTGTGGAAACACATTCACACCAGTGCAAATTGGGTAAAATAACCATCTGATGTCATACACTGTGGAAACACATTCACATCAGTGCAGACTGAGTAAAATCACCTGGGTACTTTCTGGTGGTTTTAAAATAACTTTAAAATATACTAAAATATGTAATTTGAATATAACATGCTAGAGAATTGATATCACTGAACTGAATTTAACTTTAAAAGAACTGACTATAAAATCCATTTAATTCTGAAAGTCATGTTGTCAAATCAAATATATCGAATAATTAACTTTCTCATATGATATAAATTCAATAAATATTTATTTCTGGAAAATAAATTTCCACTCACTCAAAACAAGCTACCGTCTAAGAAGGTTGGTAGGCTTTTCCAATTTCTTCGTCACCATCTGAAATATCATACAAGATAATTAATACAATCATGATCGAGTCAAGAAACCTCTAATAGGGCATGCTATAGTGCTACAACTAAGTTTCTCGATACTTGAATAAATGTCTCAAATTATTCCTTTAATCAAGTGGGACCAATTACTCTTTCTAATCCGTTTATTAATAACCACTACACCAACATAACCTCCAATTCAAGAATAAAGACAATTGTTCACTACAATCTAGTGAAACTAGTAACCAACACAACAATCAATTTAACATGCATATAGTTCCATAATCTCATGTTTCTAGTAAGCATTTCATCAATACAATACTTCCCACTAACAAAACTTATACAAACATTAACTAAAAATCTAGGGTTACCTTAATATAAATGGAGACTAAAAACCTCGTAATCTCAAGCTCCAATAGTACTTATATCTCATAAATTTGAAAATTTAACCACAATTTAAACCTTAGAAATTTAACATAATATACCTCTATTCCTAAAAATATAACGAGGAAAACAAGAAAAATTCGAGTTCAAAACATCCACTTTACCTTCTTCTCCTTTTCCTTCTCTTTTTTCTTCCTTTTTCCCCTTTCTTCCTCTCTATTTTCGGTCTTTCTTCTCCTCAGTCTCGGTCTCTATCTGTCCTCTGCGTGTGTGAAATAGAATGAGCAATTGGTAGTGGACAAACCTAAATAATGGGCATTTTGCAATAAAACCCCCTTAACTATCCATAATGAATAAGTAAGTCATGCACTTAACATTCTCATCCATATTAAATCTTTGTATTTTAATGCTTGAAAAGTGAAGTCCCAACTCAATAATGTATCCATATAAACCCCCAAATATTTTATCCGTTGCAAAATAAGCCCCAAGAAAATGATTTATTCCAATTAAGTCCTAATTGACCTTGACTTGACAATTCAACCATTGACTATGACTTATAAAAATTGGGTTATTCCAATCTTACCTCCTTAAAAGAATTTCGTCCTCGAAATTCGATGGACATCTGGCTAATCAGTGAATAGGTAAGGATGCTGCTCACGCATCTGTTCCTCATTTTGCCACGTAGCCTCTTCTACTGTCTGATTTCTCCAAAGAACCTTGACAAGTGAAATTGTCTGATTTCGCTGAATCTGCACATTTCTATCAAGAATTCTCACTGGCTCTTCTATATAGGTTAAATTCTCCTTCAACTGAATTGGCTGAGACTCTAGTACATGAGAAGCATCGGCAATATACTTGCGAAGCATAGAGGCATGAAAAAAATCATGGATCCTGGATAATTCATCAGGCAAATCCAATCGATATGCAACTGGGCCAATCCGCTCAGTAATCTGATAAGGTCCAATATATCGTGGACTCAACTTCCATCGCCTGCCAAATCTCAACACCCCTTTCCAAGGTGACAATCTCAAAAATACTTTATCTCCAACTGCAAATTCAAGATCTTTCATGCGCCTATCTGCATAACTTTTATGTCTATCCTGCGCTATCTTCAAATTGTCTCTAATCAATTTCACATTTTCTAAAGACATTTGCACCAATTCAGGGCCTACTAACCTCCTTTCACCAACTTCCTCCCAACATACTGGCGTTCTACACTTCCTACCATACAAAGCCTCAAAATGAGCCATTTCTATACTGGAGTGATAACTATTATTGTAAGCAAACTCCATCAAAGACAAATGAGTATCCCAGCTACCTTTGAACTCCAAAATACAAGCCCTTAACATATCCTCCAGAGTTTGTATAGTCCTCTCTGACTGGCCATCTGTCTGAGGAAGAAAAACTGTACTGAAATGTAATTTAGTACCCAAGGCTTCCTGCAAACTAGGCCGAAATTTCGATGTAAATCGAGGATCCCTATCTGACACAATAGATAATGGAGTACCATATAAGCTCACTATCTCATCTACATACAACTTGGCCAACTTATTTAAAGAATAAGTAGTCTTGATCGGTAAAAACCTGGCAGTCTTGGTCAAACGATCCACAATAACCCAAACACCGTCATGACCATTCTGAGTACGAGGAAGACCAAATAAAAAATCCATAGTAATGTGCTCCCACTTCCATTCTGGAATAGGCAATGGCTGTAAAAGTCCTGCTGACTTTTGACGAACTGGCTTTACTTGCTGACAAATAAGACATTTGGATACAAATTCGGCTATCTCTCTTTTCATACCCAACCACCAATAATGATCTCTCAAAGTGCGATACATTTTAATACTACCTGGATGCATAGCATAAGCAGAATTGTGTGCCTCATCTAGAATCTCCTTCTTCAATTCTGGAATATCCGGAACGCATAATCTATTACCCATAGCCAATGCACCATCATCTCTGATCACATAGTCTGTTCTTAACCCCGCACTCACTTCTGCTTTCAACATTCTTAATGTCAAATCTTGAGATTGAGCTTCTATAAACTTATTAATTAAAGTAGGCCTTACCTGAAAATAAGCTAATACGGCCCCTGAAGTACTAGCTGACAATTGAGCATTCAACTTTTTGAACTCACAAATCAAAGAAGCACATACCGCACTGGATGAAGAGTGTGAACTAGTCTTTCTACTAAGGGCATCTGCAACTATATTAGCTTTCCCTGGATGGTAGTCAATCTTGCAATCATAATCTTTTATCAACTCCAACCACCTTCTCTGCCTCAAATTCAATTCCTTCTGATCAAAGATATACTTCAAACTTTTATGATCAGTAAATATTTGACATTTCTCACCATAAAGATAGTGCCTCCAAATCTTTAGTGTTAGGACCACTGCAGCTAACTCCAAATCATGTGTTGGGTAGTTTAACTCATGCTTCTTCAATTGTCTTGAAGCATAAGCTATAACCTTTCCATTTTGCATCAAGACACAACCCAGTCCTAGGCGTGAAGCATCACTATAAATCACAAACTTTTCACCAGGAGATGGAAGAGTAAGTATAGGAGCATAAACTAATCTCTTCTTCAACTCTTGAAAGCTCTTTTCACAATCATCAATCCACACAAATTTGAAGTTCTTACGGGTCAAACTAGTCAGGGGAAGAGCAATTTTAGAAAAATCCTCTACAAACCGACGGTAATACCCTGTTAGCCCAAGAAAACTCCGCACTTCTGTAACATTAGTAGGGCGTTCCCATTTCATCACAACCTCAATTTTTACAGGACCTACGTAGATGCCTTCTGCTGAGATAACATGACCCAGAAACATAACTTTATCCAGCCAAAATTCACATTTTCTAAACTTAGCATACAACTGCTTATCTCGTAGAATCTGTAAAATGACTCTCAAGTGCTCGACATGCTCATCACGGCTGCGAGAATAAACCAATATGTCATCAATAAAAACAATCACAAATTTATCTAAATATGGGTGAAGCACCCTATTCATCAAATCCATAAATGCTGCTGGGGTATTAGTCAACCCAAATGGCATCACCAGAAACTCATAATGGCCATACCGCGACCTAAACGCAGTTTTCTGAATATCAACATCCCTAATTCTGAGTTGATGGTGCCCTGAACGCAAATCAATCTTAGAAAATACTGTAGCAGCTCGAAGTTGGTCAAACAAATCATCTATACGAGGCAAATGGTACTTATTGTGAATAGTCACTTTATTCAACTGCGTGTAATCAATACACAATCTCATCCATAATGGGCAAACCTAAATAATGGGCATTTTGCAATAAAACCCCCTTAACTATCCATAATGAATAAGTAAGTCCTCCACTTAACATTCTCATCCATATTAAATCTTTGTATTTTAATGCTTGAAAAGTGAAGTCCCAACTCAATAATGTATCCATATAAACCCCCAAATATTTTATCCATTGCAAAATAAGCCCCAAGAAAATGATTTATTCCAATTAAGTCCTAATTGACCTTGACTTGACAATTCAACCATTGACTATGACTTATAAAAATTGGGTTATTACAAGAATATTCAAGAGTGTACAAGGAATTTTTAGCTCCTCAATTCAAGGAAAATGTTGGAATAAAGTTACAACAGAAAGTTATTGCTAGCATTTGATATAACAGAAGACTCTCCAGCAAGGATCACCATTGGCAAGGGCTGATGAATTGGTTGCAGACTGTGTAGCTAGAATTATGCTGGATTGGTAAGGTAGTTAACTCTTGACAATTTCAAGCTGGACAGCAATGGAGTGACTCCAACCAAGGCCGTACCTGTGTTTCGCGGGGCTTGAGGCGAACTTCAGAATTTGGGCCCCTAAGCCATAGCAGACAATCATCTTTTTCTTTTAAAAGAGTCTACGAAACTAAATTTGTTAACTTAAATTCAACAATAAAGCAACAAAGAAAACTAAAATATTCAAAACATTTATTTTGCAATCAAGTAACAATACGAAAATGTTCTAACCAATCACTTAAATACAACTCGTCTTGCAGTTTCGAGGCAAAAATATCAATCAATTTTGTATAGTCGAGTTGTTCAACCATTTCTTTTTCAATGGATAAAATAGTCAATCCATTCAATCTTTCCTGTGACATAGTTGAACGGAGATAAGTCTTGATCAATTTCAACTTGGAGAAGCTTCTTTCTGCTGATGCAACTATAACTGGTATAGTGAGCAAAATCTTGTAAGCAATGCTAGCATTTGGAAAACAACCATCCATTTTCTTCAAGTAATTTAGTACATCAATAGCTCTTTTTGTTTCTTCAGGTAAATAGCACTTCAAAACTAACAACTCTATACGGTATTGATAGCATACAACAACTTATAGCAAATGACCATGCCAAGTAAGAACTCAAAATTCTCAAGTTCATGTGTTGCTAAGGATTCAGTGTGACTCTTCGTGTTAGCATCTTCAACAATGTTTGCCAAGTCAAGTAAAGCGTCTCTTATTCGTACACATTGCTCCTTTATCGGCTTAACACTTTCCACATGACTCTCCCAACGTGTTTGTGACAATGGCTTAAGTGTCAAACCTTCAACCTTATCTTTAAAAAGTTTCCATCTTTTGGGAGAAGAAGAGAACAATGTATAGATACATTGTATCACTCCAAAGAAGGACATAGCTTTAGAACAACAACTTGCCATATCACATATTACTAGATTAAGGCTATGACAACCACATGGAGTATAGAAAGCACTAGGATTAATTTCAAGTAACCTTTTTTGTACACTTCTATGTCTCTCGGTCATGTTAGGTCCATTGTCATACCCTTGACCACTTATATTATCAATATCAAGCTCAAGATTCATTAACACATTTTTAAGCTCATTGAAAATACCAAGTCCTAATGTATCATCCACCTTTAAAATTCAATCCAATATTCTTTAACCATCGACAAGTCTGTTACATCGTCCACGCATCATATTACTAGAGACATTTGCTCCTCATTACTCGCATCTGGAGTACAATCAAGGATGACAGAAAAATATTTTGCATGTTTCACTTTTGTGATAATTGCACTTTTGACCTCGCCTGCCAAAGTTTGTATCAATTCATTTTGAATTTTAGGACCAAGATATGTATACTGAATCTCACGTGCTTGAGCACGTCGAATGTGTTCTTTCATTATTGGATCAAACTCAGCAACTATTTCTATCATTTGCAAACAAAGTCCATTGTTCTCAACATAAAGTTGCTCACAATCTCCTCGAAATGCCAAAGTATTTTTAGCGAGCCTTTTTACGATAGCAATTATCCTCGTTAACACTTGTTTCCAATGCTCTCTTTCTTTGTTGATGGCCTATTGTACACTTTCATCAATTACATGTTTTGTTTGAAGCCTATTTTCCAGTTCCATCCAACTAGTCATGCAACTTATATGCTCCTTAGATACTTCATGATTTGTAAGGCGTCGATGCACGTTATGCCAATCTTCGTATCGGTCATTACCCAATTGACCAATAGTTTGCATCATTTTTCCTGTCTTAAACAACTTACAGCAAAAACAAAAGATCTTATCTAAAAAAATCGAATACACTAACCATCTTCTATCGGTTGTCTGCACATTTGCAAGTACTCACTTATATTGTGATGATTCAAAATGTCTGCCTTGATTATCTTTGGGAAACACGATATCATCGACACTTTTCGGACTCATTTCAACTAAAAAATCCCTTGTCCTTTGATCAATATGAATATTCTACCAATTTCCAGGATCCTCAAAATTCAAAGTAAAGCAATTCGCTTGATTTAAATCTTCTTCTTGAACATCATTTTCGTCAGTCTGCTTTGGTTCATCCACATTGGAAAGTTGAATCATTTCCTTGGCTTAACACTTTCTACATTGGAGCAATGTGACTCTTCGTGTTAGCATCTTCAACAATGTTAGCCAAGTCAAGTAAAGCGTCTCTTATTCGCACACATTGCTCCTTTATCGGCTTAACACTTCCCACATGACTCTCCTTTTAAGTGTCAAGCCTTCAACCTTATCTTTAAAAAGTTTCCATCGTTAAGGAGAAGAAGAGAACTATGTATAGATACGTTGTATCACTCCAAAGAAGGACATAGCTTTAGAACAACAACTTGCCATATCACATATTGCTAGATTAAGGCTATGACAACCACATGGAGTATAGAAAGCTCTAGGAGTAATTTCAAGTAACCTCTTTTGTACACCTCTATGTCTCCCGCTCATGTTAGCTCCATTGTCATACCCTTGACCTCTTATATTATCAATATCAAGCTAAATATTCATTAACACATTTTTAAGCTCATTGAAAAGACCAAGTCCTGATGTATCATCCACCTTCAAAAATTCAATCCAATATTCTTTAACCATCGACAAGTCTGTTACATCGTGCACGCATCGTATTACTAGAGACATTTGCTCCTCATTACTCGCATCTGGAGTACAATCAAGGACGACAGAAAAATATTTTGCATGTTTCACTTTTGTGATAACTGCACTTTTGACCTCGCCTGCCAAAGTTTGTGTCAATTCATTTTGAATTTTAGGACCAAGATCTGTATACGGAATCTCACGTGCTTGAGTACGTCGAATGTGTTCTTTCATTATTGGATCAAACTCAGCAACTATTTCTATCATTTGCAAAAAAAGTCCATTGTTCTCAACATAAAGTTTCTCACAATCTCCTCGAAACGCCAAAATATTTTTAGCCAGCTTTTTTACGATAGCAATTATCCTCGTTAACACTTGTTTTCAATGCTCTCTTTCTTTGTTGATGGCCAATTGTACACTTTCATCAATTACATATTTTGTTTGAAGCTTATTTTCCAGTTCCGTCCAACTAGTCATGCAAATTATATGCTCCTTAGATACTTCATGATTTGTAAGGCGTCGATGCACGTTATGCCAATCTATGTATCGGTCATTACGCAATTGACCAATACTTTGACTCTTCGTGTTAGCATCTACAACAATGTTTGCCAAGTCAAGTAAAGCGTCTCTTATTCGTACACATTGCCCCTTTTTCGGCTTAACACTTTCCACATGACTCTCCCAACGTGTTTGTGACAATGGCTTAAGTGTCAAGCCTTCAACCTTATCTTTAAAAAGTTTCCATCGTTTGGGAGAAGAAGAGAACAATGTATAGATACGTTGTATCACTCCAAATAAGGGCATAGCTTTAGAACAATAACTTGCCATATCACATATTGCTAGATTAAGGCTATGACAACCACATGGAATATAGAAAGCTCTAGGATTAATTTCAAGTAACCTTTTTTGTACACCTCTATGTCTCCCGCTCATGTTAGCTCCATTGTCATACCCTTGACCTCTTATATTATCAATATCAAGCTCAAGATTCATTAACACATTTTTAAGCTCATTAAAAAGACCAAGTCCTGATGTATCATCCACCTTAAAAAATTCAATCCAATATTCTTTAACCATCGACAAGTCTGTTACATCGTCCACGCATCGTATTACTAGAGACATTTGCTCCTCATTACTCGCATCTGGAGTACAATAAAGGATGACAGAAATTTTTTTTGCATGTTTCACTTTTGTGATAATTGCACTTTTGACCTCGCCTGCCAAAGTTTGTATCAATTCATTTTGAATTTTAGGACCAAGATATGTATACTGAATCTCACGTGCTTGAGCACGTCGAATGTGTTCTTTCATTATTGGATCAAACTCAGCAACTATTTCTATCATTTGCAAAAAACGTCCATTGTTCTCAACATAAAGTTTCTCACAATCTCCTCGAAACGCCAAAATATTTTTAGCCAGCTTTTTTACGATAGCAATTATCCTCGTTAACACTTGTTTTCAATGCTCTCTTTCTTTGTTGATGGCCAATTGTACACTTTCATCAATTACATATTTTGTTTGAAGCTTATTTTCCAGTTCCGTCCAACTAGTCATGCAAATTATATGCTCCTTAGATACTTCATGATTTGTAAGGCGTCGATGCACGTTATGCCAATCTTCGTATCGGTCATTACCCAATTGACCAATACTTTGCATCATTTTTCCTGTCTTAAACAACATACAGCAAAAACAAAAGATCTTATCTAAAAATATCGAATACACTAACCATCTTCTATCGGTTGTCTGCCCATTTGCAAGTACTCGCTTATATTGTGATGATTCAAAATGTCTACCTTGATTATCTTTGGGAAACACGATATCATCGACTCTTTTTGGACCTATTTCAACTAAAAAAATCCATTGTCTTTCGATTAATATGAACAATCTTCCAATTTCCAGGATCCTCAAAATTCAAAGTAAAGCAATTCGCTTGATTTAAATCTTCTTCTTGAACATCATTTTCGTCAGTCTGCTTTGGTTCATCCACATTGGCAAGTTGAATCATTTCCTCGGCTTAACACTTTCTACATTGGAGAAATGTGACTCTTCGTGTCAGCATCTTCAACAATGTTAGCCAAGTCAAGTAAAGCGTCTCTTATTCGTACACATTGCTCCTTTATCGGCTTAACACTTTCCACATGACTCTCCCAACGTGTTTGACACAATGGCTTAAGTGTCAAGCCT
Source organism: Fraxinus excelsior (assembly GCA_019097785.1). Classification (NCBI taxonomy): domain Eukaryota; kingdom Viridiplantae; phylum Streptophyta; class Magnoliopsida; order Lamiales; family Oleaceae; genus Fraxinus; species Fraxinus excelsior. The sequence continues at coordinate 28,490,821 of CM032631.1, read as the reverse complement.
TCAACCTTATCTTTAAAAAGTTTCCATCGTTTGGGAGAAGAAGAGAACAATGTATAGATACGTTGTATCACTCCAAATAAGGGCATAGCTTTAGAACAATAACTTGCCATATCACATATTGCTAGATTAAGGCTATGACAACCACATGGAGTATAGAAAGCTCTAGGATTAATTTCAAGTAACCTCTTTTGTACACCTCTATGTCTCCCGCTCATGTTAGCTCCATTGTCATACCCTTGACCTCTTATATTATCAATATCAAGCTAAATATTCATTAACACATTTTTAAGCTCATTGAAAAGACCAAGTCCTGATGTATCATCCACCTTCAAAAATTCAATCCAATATTCTTTAACCATCGACAAGTCTGTTACATCGTGCACGCATCGTATTACTAGAGACATTTGCTCCTCATTACTTGCATCTGGAGTACAATCGAGGACGACAGAAAAATATTTTGCATGTTTCACTTTTGTGATAAATGCACTTTTGGCCTCGCCTGCCAAAGTTTGTGTCAATTCATTTTGAATTTTAGGACCAAGATATGTATACTGAATCTCACGTGAATGTGTTCTTTCATTATTGGATCAAATTCAGCAACTATTTCTATCATTTGCAAAAAAAGTCCATTGTTCTCAACATAAAGTTGCTCACAATCTCCTCGAAACGCCAAAATATTTTTAGCGAGCTTTTTTACGATAGCAATTATCCTCGTTAACACTTGTTTTCAATGCTCTCTTTCTTTGTTGATGGCCAATTGTACACTTTCATCAATTACATGTTTTGTTTGAAGCTTATTTTCCAGTTCCATCCAACTAGTTATGCAAATTATATGCTCCATAGATACTTCATGATTTGTAAGGCGTCGATGCACATTATGCCAAACTTCGTATCGGTCATTACCCAATTGACCAATACTTTGACTCTTCGTGTTAGCATCTTCAACAATGTTTGCCAAGTCAAGTAAAGCGTCTCTTATTCGCACACATTGCCCCTTTTTCGGCTTAACACTTTCCACATGACTCTCCCAACGTGTTTGTGACAATGGCTTAAGTGTCAAGCCTTCAACCTCATCTTCAAAAAGTTTCCATCGTTAAGGAGAAGAAGACAACAATGTATAGATACGTTGTATCACTCCAAAGAAGGACATAGCTTTAGAACAACAACTTGCCATATCACATATTGCTAGATTAAGGCTACGACAACAACATGTAGTATAGAAAGCTCTAGGATTAATTTCAAGTAACCTCTTTTGTACACCTCTATGTCTCCCGCCCATGTTAGCTCCATTGTCATACCCTTGACCTCTTATATTATCAATATCAAGCTAAAGATTCATTAACACATTTTTAAGCTCATTGAAAAGACCAAGTCCTGATGTATCATCCACCTTCAAAAATTCAATCCAATATTCTTTAACCATCGACAAGTCTGTTACATCGTGCACGCATCGTATTACTAGAGACATTGGCTCCTCATTACTCGCATCTGGAGTACAATCAAGGACGACAAAAAAATATTTTGCATGTTTCACTTTTGTGATAACTGCACTTTTGACCTCGCATGCCAAAGTTTGTGTCAATTCATTTTGAATTTTAGGACCAAGATATGTATACGGAATCTCACGTGAATGTGTTCTTTCATTATTGGATCAACCTCAGCAACTATTTCTATCATTTGCAAAAACAGTCCATTGTTCTCAACATAAAGTTGGTCACGATCTCCTCGAAACACCAAAATATTTTTAGCGAGCTTTTTTACGATAGCAATTATCCTCATTAACACTTGTTTTCAATGCTCTCTTTCTTTGTTGATGGCCAATTGTACACTTTCATCAATTACATGTTTTGTTCGAAGGTTATTTTCCAGTTCCATCCAACTAGTTATGCAAATTATATGCTCCTTAGATACTTCATGATTTGTAAGGCGTCGATGCACGTTATGCCAATCTTTGTATCGGTCATTACCCAATTGACCAATACTTTGACTCTTCGTGTTAGTATCTTCAACAATGTTTGCCAAGTCAAGTAAAGCGTCTCTTATTCGCACACATTGCCCTTTTTCGGCTTAACACTTTCCACATGACTCTCCCAACGTGTTTGTGACAATGGCTTAAGTGTCAAGCCTTCAACCTTATCTTTAAAAAGTTTCCATCGTTTGGGAGAAGAAGAGAACAATGTACAGATACATTGTATCACTCCAAAGAAGGGCATAGCTTTAGAACAATAACTTGCCATATCACATATTGCTAGATTAAGGCTATGACAACCGCATGGAGTATAGAAAGCTCTAGGATTAATTTCAAGTAACCTCTTTTGTACACCTCTATGTCTCCCGCCCATGTTAGCTCCATTGTCATACCCTTGACCTCTTATATTATCAATATCAAGCTAAATATTCATTAACACATTTTTAAGCTCATTGAAAAGACCAAGTCCTGATGTATCATCCACCTTCAAAAATTCAATCCAATATTCTTTAACCATCGACAAGTCTGTTACATCGTGCACGCATCGTATTACTAGAGACATTTGCTCCTCATTACTCGCATCTGGAGTACAATAAAGGATGACAGAAATTTTTTTTGCATGTTTCACTTTTGTGATAATTGCACTTTTGACCTCGCCTGCCAAAGTTTGTATCAATTCATTTTGAATTTAAGGATCAAGATATGTATACTGAATCTCACGTGCTTGAGCACGTCGAATGTGTTCTTTCATTATTGGATCAAACTCAGCAACTATTTCTATCATTTGCAAAAAAAGTCCATTGTTCTCAACATAAAGTTTCTCACAATCTCCTCGAAACGCCAAAATATTTTTAGCCAGCTTTTTTACGATAGCAATTATCCTCGTTAACACTTGTTTTCAATGCTCTCTTTCTTTGTTGATGGCCAATTGTACACTTTCATCAATTACATGTTTTGTTCGAAGGTTATTTTCCAGTTCCATCCAACTAGTTATGCAAATTATATGCTCCTTAGATACTTCATGATTTGTAAGGCGTCGATGCACGTTATGCCAATCTATGTATCGGTCATTACGCAATTGACCAATACTTTGACTCTTCGTGTTAGCATCTACAACAATGTTTGCCAAGTCAAGTAAAGCGTCTCTTATTCGTACACATTACCCCTTTTTCGGCTTAACACTTTCCACATGACTCTCCCAACGTGTTTGTGACAATGGCTTAAGTGTCAAGCCTTCAACCTTATCTTTAAAAAGTTTCCATCGTTAAGGAGAAGAAGAGAACTATGTATAGATACGTTGTATCACTCCAAAGAAGGACATAGCTTTAGAACAACAACTTGCCATATCACATATTGCTAGATTAAGGCTATGACAACCACATGGAGTATAGAAAGCTCTAGGATTAATTTCAAGTAACCTATTTTGTACACATCTATGTCTCCCGCTCATGTTAGCTCCATTGTCACACCCTTGACCTCTTATATTATCAATATCAAGCTAAATATTCATTAACACATTTTTAAGCTCATTGAAAAGACCAAGTCCTGATGTATCATCCACCTTCAAAAATTCAATCCAATATTCTTTAACCATCGACAAGTCTGTTACATCGTGCACGCATCGTATTACTAGAGACATTTGCTCCTCATTACTCGCATCTGGAGTACAATCAAGGACGACAGAAAAATATTTTGCATGTTTCACTTTTGTGATAAATGCACTTTTGACCTCTTTTATCACTTTTGACCTCGCCTGCCAAAGTTTGTATCAATTCATTTTGAATTTAAGGATCAAGATATGTATACTGAATCTCACGTGCTTGAGCACGTCGAATGTGTTCTTTCATTATTGGATCAAACTCAGCAACTATTTCTATCATTTGCAAAAAACGTCCATTGTTCTCAACATAAAGTTGCTCACAATCTCCTCGGAACGCCAAAGTATTTTTAGCGAGCTTTTTTACGATGGTAATTATCCTCGTTAACACTTGTTTCCAATGCTCTCTTTCTTTGTTGATGGCCAATTGTACACTTTCATCAATTACATGTTTTGATTGAAGCCTATTTTCTAGTTCCATCCAACTAGTCATGCAACTTATATGCTCCTTAGATACTTCATGATTTGTAAGGTATCGATGCACGTTATGCCAATCTTTGTATCCGTCATTACCCAATTGACCAATACTTTGCATCATTTTTTCTGTCTTAAACAACTTACAGCAAAAACAAAAGATCTTATCTAAAGAAATTGAATACACTAACCATCTTCTATCGGTTGTCTGCCCATTTGCAAGTACTTGCTTATATTGTGATGATTCAAAATGTCTACCTTGATTATCTTTGGGAAACACGATATCATCGACACTTTTTGGACTCATTTCAACTAAAAAATCCATTGTCTTTTGATCAATATGAACATTCTACCAATTTCCAGGATCCTCAATATTCAAAGTAAAGCAATTCGCTTGATTTAAATCTTCTTCTTGAACATCATTTTCGTCAGTCTGCTTTGGTTCATCCACATCGGCAAGTTGAATCATTTCCTCGGCTTAACACTTTTTACATTGGAGCAATGTGACTCTTCGTGTTAGCATCTTCAACAATGTTAGCCAAGTCAAGTAAAGCGTCTCTTATTCGCACACATTGCTCCTTTATCGGCTTAACACTTTCCACATGACTCTCCCAACGTGTTTGTAACAATAGCTTAAGTGTCAAGCCTTCAACCTTATCTTTAAAAAGTTTCCATCGTTAAGGAGAAGAAGAGAACTATGTATAGATACGTTGTATCACTACAAAGAAGGACATAGCTTTAGAACAACAACTTGCCATATCACATATTGCTAGATTAAGGCTATGACAACCACATGGAGTATAGAAAGCTCTAGGATTAATTTCAAGTAACCTCTTTTGTACACATCTATGTCTCCCGCTCATGTTAGCTCCATTGTCACACCCTTGACCTCTTATATTATCAATATCAAGCTAAATATTCATTAACACATTTTTAAGCTCATTGAAAAGACCAAGTCCTGATGTATCATCCACCTTCAAAAATTCAATCCAATATTCTTTAACCATCGACAAGTCTGTTACATCGTACACGCATCGTATTACTAGAGACATTTGCTCCTCATTACTCGCATCTGGAGTACAATCGAGGACGACAGAAAAATATTTTGCATGTTTCACTTTTGTGATAAATGCACTTTTGGCCTCGCCTGCCAAAGTTTGTGTCAATTCATTTTGAATTTTAGGACCAAGATATGTATACTGAATCTCACGTGAATGTGTTCTTTCATTATTGGATCAAACTCAGCAACTATTTCTATCATTTGCAAAAAAAGTCCATTGTTCTCAACATAAAGTTGCTCACAATCTCCTCGAAACGGCAAAATATTTTTAGCGAGCTTTTTTACGATAGCAATTATCCTCGTTAACACTTGTTTTCAATGCTCTCTTTCTTTGTTGATGGCCAATTGTACACTTTCATCAATTACATATTTTGTTTGAAGCTTATTTTCCAGTTCCGTCCAACTAGTCATGCAAATTATATGCTCCTTAGATACTTCATGATTTGTAAGGCGTCGATGCACGTTATGCCAATCTATGTATCGGTCATTACGCAATTGACCAATACTTTGACTCTTCGTGTTAGCATCTACAACAATGTTTGCCAAGTCAAGTAAAGCGTCTCTTATTCGTACACATTACCCCTTTTTCGGCTTAACACTTTCCACATGACTCTCCCAACGTGTTTGTGACAATGGCTTAAGTGTCAAGCCTTCAACCTTATCTTTAAAAAGTTTCCATCGTTTGGGAGAAGAAGAGAACAATGTATAGATACGTTGTATCACTCCAAAGAAGGACATAGCTTTAGAACAACAACTTGTCATATCACATATTGCTAGATTAAGGCTATGACAACCACATGGAGTATAGAAAGCTCTAGGATTAATTTCAAGTAACCTCTTTTGTACACCTCTATGTCTCCCGCTCATGTTAGCTCCATTGTCATACTATTGACCTCTTATATTATCAATATCAAGCTCAGGATTCATTAACACATTTTTAAGCTCATTGAAAAGACCAAGTCCTGATGTATCATCCATCTTCAAAAATTCAATCCAATATTCTTTAACAATTGACAAGTCGGTTGCATCTTCCACGCATCGTATGACTAGAGACATTTGTTCCTCATTACTCGCATCTGGAGTACAATCAAGGACGACAGAAAAATATTTTGCATGTTTCACTTTTGTGATAAATGCACTTTTGACCTCGCCTGCCAAAGTTTGTGTCAATTCATTTTGAATTTTAGGACCAAGATATGTATACTGAATCTCACGTGAATGTGTTCTTTCATTATTGGATCAAACTCAGCAACTATTTCTATCATTTGCAAAACAAATTCCATTGTTCTCAACATAAAGTTGCTCACAATCTCCTCGAAATGCCAAAGTGGACTGAGTTGAGGAAAGTAGCGCGGGGATGAGGGAAATTGTAGGGAAGGCGGACTGGCGATTGGCGTTGGAGGTGGCACCGTAGCGGTGTAGTGGGGATTGGGGAAGAAAGTCGTGATTCTGAAGAAAATGGTCCTAAAAAAAAATGGGCCCTCCAAATTTTTGGGCCTGAGGCGGCGGCCTCTTAGGCCACCCCTCAGGTCCGGCTCTGACTCCAACCTTGTCTTTCAAGAAGAGAAATCTTGAGTGAGTGATGCATTTAGTTAGCAAGTCTGCTATATCCAAGGGAGGTACATGTTTGACTTCTAATCCTTTCCCAAAAACTTTGTCTCTAGTGCAGTGGATGTCCAATTCAATATGCTTGGTTCTCGCATGGTACACTGGATTGGCTGCCATGCACTGACACTCATATTGACACCATAGAATTGGAACTGATACATGTGGCACTTCAAGTTCCTTAAAGAGAGATTGGATCCTAGCTATTTCTGAGGATGCTGAATCAAGGGCTCTATACTCAAATTCAGTACTTTATCTAGCAACTACGTGATGTTTTTTTGAAGACCAAGCAACCAGACTTTCTTCTAGGTAGATACAATATCCAGCAGTTGATCTTCTATCATCCGGGCATGAAACCCAGTCTGCATCTGAGTATCCCTTTAAATCAAGTCTATCACTTCTTTGTATCCAAAGTCCCAGATTTATAGTTCCCTTTAGGTATCTGAGTACCCTCTTCAATGCTTGCTAATGAATTGATGTTGGAGATTGCATGAATTGACTTAACTTGTTCACAACAAAAGTGATATCCGGTCTGGTATGAGAGAGATATTGCAGACCTCCCACTGAACTTATGTAAATTGATGGATTCTTCAATGGTTCTCCATCAGCCTTTGACATGGTTTTACTTGCTAGAATGGGAGTTGGACATGGCTTCAAGTTTTGCAGTTCAAATTTCCTCAGTAGTTCAGCAATATATCTTGATTATGTCAAGCGAAGGCCTAAGTAATGCCAAAATACTTTGATTCCCAGAAAGCAGTGAAGTTGTCCCATATCTTTGAGTGCAAAGCTTTTGTTTAGTTCATTTATGAATCACTGCAGCATTTCAGTATCATTTCCTGTTACTACAATGCCATCTACATAGATGAGTGCAAATATGACTTGTTTCTCATTTTTAAAATAGAACGGTGATGTGTCAACTACTGATTTTTTGAACTTCTAGTTCATCAGTGTTGTCTCCAATTTGTCATACCAGGCCCTAGGTGCCTGTTTCAACCTGTAAAGTGCCTTTTCTAGTTTGCAAACATGATTAGGTTTTGATGAATCTATAAAGCCCTCTAGTTGATTCATATATACCACTTTCTCAAGTTCACCATTCAAGAAGGCATTATTGATATCTACTTGTCTGATTGTCCATCCCTTTGAAATTGCCATAGTTAGTATGACACTTAAGGTTGATGCTTTAATTACAAGACTGAAGGTTTCATAGAAATCAATTCCAGGTTCTTGATGAAAGTCCTTGGCTACCAATCTTGCCTTCAGTCGTTGAACAGATCCATCAGTGTTGTGTTTTACTTTGAAGACCCACTTATTTCCTACTATGTTGTAAGCTGGAGATGGTGGGACCAACTTCTAGGTCTTTGTTTTCATTAGAGCATTGAACTCTTGCTCCATAGCTCTCTTCCATTCTCTGCTCATCATGTCTTCATCCACACTTTTCGGTTCCGAGATTTCAGAATTATTCCCAGTTAGTTTTCCCAAATTACCTTAGGTTTGAAGACTCATACCTTTCCTCTTGTGATCATAGGATGTTCTATTAATTCCTAGCTATCTGCTGGGGTCTAGCTTGCTACTGATTTGTTGTAGGATTTGATTTACAACGTTCACCATTCTATGGCAACTCAGACTCAAGCTCATTTTCTGCACCTTAACTTGCTGCTTGGCTGCTGATATTTCTGATCATATCATTACTTTTATTTTCATCTCCATCATCATTCATACTGTCACTTGAGCTTGAGGGTGTGTGATACACATCATAGGTGGCTTCAGGTAGAGTTGCATCAACAGGACATGAGCTAGGTTCAATGTTGCTTTGCTGATGTGGGAATTGAAAGTAGGATATCATCAATTCTGGTATCACAGAGTTTTGTTGATTTTGGGTAGAAAAAAATTACTCAAAAGGAAACTCAAGCTCATTAAACACAACATGTCTAGAAATATAGATTCTCCCTGTTGAGTTTAAGTATTTATATCCTTTATGAGCTTCACTATAGCCAATAAACACACATTTTGTTGAATGAAAGCTAAATTTGTGCTTTTGATATGGTCTTAGACAAGGGTAGCAGACACAGCCAAAGATTCTCATAGACTTGTAATCAATTTCTTTTCCAAATAGGGCCACGAGGGTGATTGCATTTTAAGCACAGGTGTAGGCATTCTATTAATAAGGTAAGTGGCAGTTTGAAAGGATTCCGACCTATATTTCAAGGGCATTTTCGCTTGGGCTAAAAGAGTGAGACCTGTTTCAGTTATATGTCTATGCTTCCTTTCAATTCTACCATTTTGGCTTGATGTGTATGGACAATAATGTCTGAATTCAATGCCTTTTTGGGTTAGGAAATTTTTAAAGACTCTATACTCACTTCCCCAGTCAACTTGCAGTGTTTTTATTTTCCTTGCAAGTTTGTTTACAACAAACTTCTTGAATTGAATAAAAACACTCAGTGCTTCAGATTTTTGCTTTAAGGGATAGATCCAAGTGAACCTACTAAAATCATCTAGGAATGTTATGTAGTATTTGAAACCAGAAACTGATTGGATTGGTACTGGTCCCCATAGGTCAGTATGCGCAAGTTCAAGAGGCATTTTGGCATGTGAAGATAAGGGAGCAAAGGGCAACAGATGGGATTTACCAAATTAACAGGCATCACAGAAGGATTTGCTTTCATTCTCATTTAAGTTTTGATTACAAATTTTGAGCACTTGAGACATTACTTGGCTAGATGGATGTCCAAGTCTCTCGTGCCATACATTAGCTTGATCATTCAAAGATTCTTGACTAGACTCTACACTGGGACTAAAAAATATGGTGTTGCAGAAATGTTTATTTGAGACAATAGATGACTAAGAGTGACATTTAGTGTTTTGGTGAGGAAAGTCCAGTTGATACAGCCCTCCTTTAAGCCTCCCTTGTAACATCACTCCCATTGTTAGCTTGTCATTGACAAAGCAGCAGTTAGAATAGAATTCTATATAAACATTGTTATCAGAGGTTAATTGGGAAATAGTGATGATATTTTTCTGAATTTCAAGTACATGCAGTAGCTTATTTAATACAAGTGGTTTGCTATTTAAGGTGGGAAGGTGTGCCATGCCAAAATGTCAAATGTGCAGTCTATTACCATTTCCAACCATGATTTCTTCCTTACTAGTGTACTCATTTGCTGTTGTGAGGTTTTTCTTATCTGCAATGATGTAGTTGCTAGCCCCAGTGTCAGTAAACTAGGCAGGGTCATTCACAATACTAGGTGATGCTACAAAGGCTGCTGGTGAGGAATTGTAGCTTGTTCTTTGATTTGGTGGTGCATTTGTGTACCTCTCATCAAACCTGAAGTTACAAATATTAGCCTTATGTCCAATTTTTCCACAGACTTGGCAGGTAGGTCTATCTCTACCATTGAAGGCTACTCCTCTGTTTCTACCTCTTTTTCCACCTCTGAAGTGGCTAGAGAATCTTCCATTGGAGATTGGTCCAAGATTTCTGAAGTGATGATAATTTGATCCTGACCTCTGGGAGAAATTAACTGAAGTATGATCAAGGTTAATTCCTACCATTTCATTTCTCATTGTGTTGAAATGTTCCAGCCTACTTTCAAAGGTCATTAATGTTGAAGTAGTTTACCCTAGGAGATGTTATCTCTACTGTTGATTTGAACAATATTGAGAGTGTAATCTTCATCCAGACCAGCCAGGACTTGAGTAACCAAGTCAGAATGAGAGATAACTTTCCCAACAATTTCCAGATTATCTATCAGGAACTTCACTTTGTTAAGGTATTGATCAATATTCATAGTTCATTTTCTTGTCTTTTGAAGTTCACCAGTAAGAAATGTGATCCTGGACTTGTTCTGAACTCCATAATTTTCTTTTACAGTTGCCCACAGGTCGTTTGAGGCATTAGCACCCATGAGTCTTGTTGACGTGGAGAAATGTATAAGCAAAATCCAAGCCAACTTAAGAAATGGATACGAATTTCGATGAATATTGATCGATTGATTTAGAGATGCTTATGACAATAATCATCTCTTTCTTTCCTATTATAGGAGATATTTGAAATATAATGTGAAAGGTAAGTATCTTTTTTCTTTCTTGAATCCATCTCCTTAATCTTCCATTTTCTAGGCCTTTTATTGGAGAAATCTACATGCATGCTGTATTCCTGTCTTGTCAATCATTATACAGAGCTGAGGAAGTACACTTGTTGGCGTAAGGGGATTGGTAGCCGAGCTCAAGTTTGTCAGTTAATCATGATTTACTGGTACAGGTGGTCCCTAACAATTAATGATTACTTAAGGAGAGAAGCTAACACTTTTGATTGGAAGATAGTGTGGGAACTGACGTGGGGTTTATACACATGTATCTTCCTAATTGGTGATTTGTATATTCTATCAGTGATTTTCAATCATTGTTATTGTTCTATCTCGAAGGAATATACAAGCTTCCTGGATAAGCAACAAAGAACCGAACTGAACTCACACATCTGAGCTCGCATTTTCATCTCGTTATCGGATATATTAATTCGGACTAATTGACCTCGGAGGTCGGTGTCAACAGTTATCCCACAAGTCAGGTCTTGTTTAGGTAAGGGTCTGACCTTTTCTCAAAATGTCTTGGCACAATTTCCAATTTTCGCAATTATTGTCCTTCTTAAATGTCAGGGACACATGTCACTTCGTGAGTTGTAAAACGCCTTCCTTTTTCCAGAAGCGTTGATTAGCAGCCGTCAATCGTTTGACCTTCATTCCAACGGTTTAGATTTTGCCTTTTAACATTCTCACATTTTCAAATACCCTTTTCACTTTCATTTATTCCATTTTAGCATTTCATACTTCTTAGATTTTTGCTCTATGAAATCTTTCGGCTTTTCCCATTTTTCTAGAGTGAGGTCGTCACCCAGGTATTCTTTTTTCGATTAGAATACCTTTTTGTATTTATTTTTCTCTTCACTTGCTTACATGAGTTCAGACAAATCTCGTGTATAGTCCTGGGGAAATCAACAGGAAGAATCTGCACCATCTTTGTCCACCCCATCTTTTAGTTCTTCCCCTGCTAGTTCGGACTGTCAGGAAGTGCTTACGCCTATTCCTATCATGTCATTTTTTCCTTCACCTCCTTCTCCCATCACTACATCAAATTCGCCTAGGAGTATGGAGCAAAGACCTAAGATAAGAGAGGAGGGAGCACAAGAGAGCGGTAGTAGAGAAAAAACGTAGGGGACAAGTACTCTTAGGTAGGTAATAACGGCGGGCTCTTTGGCTTCCATTAGGTCTAAGTACAATATTCTCCCTTCTGTGGAATTAATTATTCCTTCCCCCTCTGACCGAGCTGATAATCCTTCCACATGATGTGTTGCCCTTAATGGAGCTATTTTCCAGGCCGGTCTAGGCTACCTTTTACAAAAGTTATTAGGTCGTTCTTCTCTTCTTGGGGAATAGCCTCTACTCAACTGTGCCCAAATGGGTGGAGGACATTAGTTGTGACCTTAATTTTGTGGAAACAGTTAGGCCACTCTGAACTAGAAGTATCCCAGTTTAATTCCCTTTTTACCTTTAAGGAGGATGGGAAGAATACGGGTTGGTGGTATACTGGCGTCAGGCCCAGAACGGGAGGTCCACTAGTTTTAGGCACTCCTTCTTCGATTAAGGGATGGAAGGAGGAATTTTTTTATGTTGTGGGGGATTAGCAATTCCATGCTGATGAGATGGATATGGAGGACATAATCCATACCCTTTACCATTCTCTTTGTAAGTGATAATTTTCACTGTCTTCCCGCTACTTAGGGATGGCAAAAAAGCTCGGCAGCTCGCACGGCTCGGGCTTGGCTCGAAAAAAGCCCGAGCCGGGCCGGCCCGTGGCTCGGGTCGGCCCGCAAAAAAAAAACAAAAATTGTCAACTTATTCCACTCATCATGAAACTAATAAACTAATTATAAGTGACAAATTTATCTCATAATATATCACATAGATTATTTTGAAAAATGAGTGATATTTGTTGTTTAATATTTATTGTATTATTAGTTTTTTACTGTTTTCATTTCTCTAAAATTCTAAGTACCTAAATATTTAAAGTAAGTATTTTCTCATTTACACAAATGTTTATTATTCTATATTAAGTGAAATTATTAGTGATATATATTGCTTAATTACATTTAAAAATTTAGCTAATTTCATCAATGGTTACTAAAATTGGTAAGAAAATTTAAATCGATCATTAAAAAGATTTCTTACTTTGTTATAATGGATAGTTACTCATTTATAAATCTAACATGTTATCCGACATAAGCCTATAAGGTGCCACAAAAAAAAACCCGAGCCTGCTTGGGTCAAAAGCTCGGGCCAAGCCTCATTTTTTTTGGTCGGGCTCGGCTCGGCTCGGGCCCAAAAAAGCTCGGCTCGGCTCGTTGACATCCCTACCGCTACTTAGTGAATTCGGGATAAACCTAACTTCCTTCCTTTCTGTTTTTACAATTTACCGACCTTGCCACTTGAGTTCAGAGATCTAAAGGCTGGCCGATTCGATCCGAGCTCTTTCCAACAGAGAAAGGTCTTGCAAGTTCGTCATCTCAAACGATAACTTATTTCAGGCAGGGCTACTTCGAGATTTGCCTCCGACCTCGGCGCCAGTAGAACTGCTACCCAGCTCCTCCTTTCGTAAGTTAATTTTTTCCATATTCTCCTTGGCTCATTTTCGATTGCCAGGCTTTTACCTTCTTTCCTTTGCACGTCTTAGGCCAGCATTCAGACATGTTGGGTTTCCGTGCGGCCAGGGCGGCTAAGGCAGCTGAAGTGGAAAAAAGAAAAAAAGAGGAAAATGTAGCCAAAAAGCTGGGCTAACCTGAGGAAATTGAGATGGAGTTTGAAGCGGAGCATCATTTAAAGAGACATTGTTTGATCGATCTCCCAATTGCTCATGCTTCTGCTTCGCCTCCGAGCTCGCCCATAGCTCCATCCATCCCAATCGTTACTGCTATCTCGTCTTCCAAGTCCCAAGAGAGATGTCCTAACCTTCAAAGGCTAGACGTTGAAGAATTGGTCGGGCGCCGACCTGAGGTATTTTTGGACTTCCTACGAGCTCTTTCTCCAGCAAGGGAGTCAGTGGCTGCTTTTCCTTCTCCTCTCAGGGAATTTGCCGTCCTCATGACGAGGAGCTGGAATGATAAGGAGCAAGGCTTCTTATCCAACATGCCTATCGGAGAGAATGTCCTCTCAGCACAGCTCTATTGTCACCAAGCTGTTTTGCACATGTCTTCGGTGGCTGATAAGGTAAATATTTTCTGTGCTGAGCTTCAATAAGGATTTTCTTTCTTCATTTAAATGTTTTTAATTCTTTCTTTGTGCTTCCCAGGTTAAGGCCTAACTTGATTCTATGCTGGAATTCAAGACCAAAGTCGATAAACTTTTTGCTGAGGTAGAAGTTGAGAGATTGGCTTTTGCTGAGGAGAGGTGGAGTTATGAGGATCGCCTCAATAAGATAGGGGAAGAGCTCAACGCCAGCCTTACTACGGAGCATAAGCTGCTGGATGACAATAAGGCTCTGTAGATCTGGGGTGACAAGGCAAATGTTCGAGCGATCTTGAGATGAAACGGGCTGATGAGGCCATAGTTCAGGTGATGGCCATTAAGAAAGAAGCCGAACTGAAAGTCGCCAATGCAGTGAAGGAGTGGAGACTCTCCGACTCTTGATGCAATAGCTCAGGAAGCATATGTCCTGGCTATTGGTGAGATCATCAAATTTATCAACCAACAAATGCCGGACTGGGATACTACTTTCTTGGCGGACGCCCAAAAGGAGCAAGAGAAGGAAGCCAAGCAACTGATGGAGGCAGCTGAAGCCCAACGACCTTCGGCTGAGGAAGATGATTCTTCCCCAGATCCTCCCGCATCTTAGCTTTGCTTTATATATATATATTTTTTGTTAAGTCCCTTCAAAAACTTTTGTAATGTTTTTTTTTTGAAATTTCGTTTTTCAACTTTCTTGGTTTTAACAATTATTTAAAAGATGACTTTAAAAGATAAATTTCACGAACGAAACTTGCTTCAGCCCAAGTGTTTACAATATTCTCGAGCTTAGGTAAAGAGTTGCACTAGGTGTTGTGGTACCTCTGCAACCTTAGTTCGACCTATTCCGCGAGCAGGGCTTTAATAATTCATTTTAGGAATTGCACTAAGTATTGCAACACTTACAACCTTAGTTCGACCTGCTTCGTGAGCAGGGCTTTGATAATTCCTTTTTAGGAATCGCACTAAGTGTTGCAGCACTTACAACCTTAGTTCAGCCTGCTTCGTGAGTGGGGCTTTGATAATTCCTTTTTAGGAATATTACTAAGTGTTCCAGCACTTACAACCTTAGTTCGGCTTACTTCGTGAGTAGGGCTTCGATAATTTCTTTTTAGGAATCGCACTAAGTGTTGCAGCACTTACAACCTTAGTTCGGCCTGCTTCGTGAGTAGGGCTTTGATAATTCCTCTTTAGGAATTGCACTAAATGTTGCAGCACTTACAACCTTAGTTCGGCTTGTTTCGTGAGCAGAGCTTTGATAATTCATCTTTAGGAATTGCACTAAGTGTTGCAGCACTTACAACCTTAGTTCGGTCTGCTTCGTGAGCAGGGCTTTGATAATTCCTTTTTAGGAATCGCACTAAGTGTTGCAGCACTTACAACCTTAGTTCGGTCTGCTTCGTGAGCGGGGCTTTGATAATTCCTTTTATGCAACGCAATCTGGGAAACATAATTTATTTATTTATTTATGAACAACCACACGTTACAGTTGTCTGCTGGTAGTATTTTTAAGGTGTTCTGCATTCCAGGGGTGATACAAAGGTCTTCCTTCCATGTCTTCTAATTCATAAGCTCCTCTAAGTAGTACTTTGCTTACTTTGTAGGGGCCTTCCCAATTGGGGCCTAAGGACCCAGCATTCAGTTCTCTTGTGGCCAAAAAGACCTTTCTTAGGACGAGGTTACCAACCTCGAACTCTCATTTTCTCACCTTTTGGTTGTAGTACATCGTATTGCGTTGCTTGTACACTGCATTTCTGATTTCAGCCGTGTTCCTTTTTTCTTCCATTAAATCTAGTTCTTCCAGCAACACTTGCTCATTTTTATCCTCATGATATGTCAAAATTCTGACTGAAAGGATTTCGATTTCGAGGGGAATAACAACTTCCACTCCGAAGGCTAAGGAAAAAGGAGTTTCTCCGGTGCTATTTCTAGTGGTGGTGCGATAGGACCATAGCACGCTGGGAAGCTCCTTTGCCTATCCTCCCTTAAGGGTATCAAGTTTCGCTTTCAGCATATGCTTGATAATCTTATTGATAGCCTCCACTTGGCCATTAGTCTGTGGGTGATTCGGTGTAGAGAAATATTTCTGTATTCCCAGCTCTTCGCAGAAGTTTGTAAAGCGAGAGTTGTGAAACTGTTTTCCATTATCTGTTATAATGGAATGAGGTATCCCAAATCTACATATGATTGATTTCCATATGAATTTAGTAGTCTTGTGCTCGGTGATTTTGGCCAATGGCTCGGCTTCAACCCATTTGGTGAAATAGTCGACTGCTACAATTGCAAATCTCGTACCTCATTTTCCTACGGGCATGGGACCGATTAGATCGACCCTCCATTTTGCAAAGGCCATGGTGCCATAATATAGTTTAGCTCCCCGGGTGGGAGTTTGATGTTTGAGGCGAACCGCTGGCACTTCGCATTTTTTGGTGAATCCTAGCACGTCATTTTTCATAGTTGGCCAAAAGTATCCTTGGTGCATGATTTTATGAACCAATGACTGTCCTCCAGCATGATTCCCACATATGCCTCCATGTACTTCATCCATAGCATGTAGCGCCTCCTCTTCATTCAAGCATCAGAGCAAAGGTATAGAATATCCTCTCTTATATAAGACATCGTTGATTAGAGTATACATTGCCGACCTTATTCGCAGTTTCCTTGCCAGGATGGGGTCCTTAGGGCATGCGTCCATTTGTAGATATGAAATAACTTTATCCATCTATGTTTATTTGAGGTCGGTCGTCATATGAACATTTTCAGATTTCTCAATGGCAGGGCGATGGATTCTTCTTATTGGTATACTATCAAATCTTTCGATCCCTTCGCTTGTGGCCAACTGAAAGCATTAGCGTGCCCATTCTGAGTTCATGGAACTCATTCCACCTTGATACTTCAAAAATTCTGTAGTTCCTTTTTGATGAAGTGGAGATATCTATTCATCCTTTCCTCTTTAGCTTGGTAAGCTTCATTGACCTGATTTACCAGTAGCTGTGAGTCACTGTACGCAATCAAGGAGTCGATCTTCATTTCATTCGCCATCTTTAGGCCAACTATGAAGGCCTCGTATTCGGCCTTGTTGTTAGAGGCATTGAAATCAAATGGCAATGCTTCGTAAAATAGTTGTCGATCTGGACTTATCAACATGATTACGGCTCCTGCCCGTTCATCCGTGGAGGATCCATCAACAAAGAGTTTCGAAGGTGAGAGATGGAATGGCTCTCCTGTTTTGTCCGAGCTGAACTCAGCGATGAAGTCGGCTAGCGCTTGGGCTTTTACGGAGGCTCGTGGCTTGTACTTTATGTCGAATTGATCGAGTTCAACTAACCATTTTACCAACCTTCCTGAAGTATCAGGCTTTTGTAGCACTTGTCTTAGTGGATGATTAGTTAAGACGTCAATGGGATGTTCCAAAAAGTATGGTCTTAACTTCCGAGCTTCTATGAGTACTGCGTAGGTCAATTTTTCCATCTGAGAGTAACAAGTTTCAACATCATGCAAAGCCTTGCTGACATAGTAAATGGGGTGTTGTATTCCTTCTAAAACGGCTAGGTAGAGAACTAACGTCTCTCCCGTTTTTGGTTTGGACAGTATGGGTGGTTGCATCAATTGCGATTTTAGCTGGTCAAAAGCGAGCTGACATTCTGATGTCCATTCAAACTTTTTCCCCCTCTCAATGTATCAAAGAAAGGTTTGTTCTTATCCGTTGATTTTGACATGAAGCGACTGAGGGCGACTATGTGTCCCGTCAGACTCTGAACTTCCTTAGGCCTAGCTGTGGGACGCATTTCGATAATGACCCTTATTTTTTCCGGGTTAGCCTCGACCTCTCTACGGTTTACCATATACCCTAAGAATTTTCCCGATTTTACACTAAAAGCACACTTGTGGGAATTAAATTTCATTTTGTATGTCCTCAGGATCTCGAACATTTCAGCAAAATGTTGTTGATGGTTTCTTGTGTTTGCGCTTTTAACCAACATGTCATCCACATATACCTCCATGAATTTTCCAACATGGAATTAACCAAGCATTGATAGGTGGCTCTAGCATTCTTGAGGTCAAATGGCATAACTTTGTAACAATAGAGACCTCTGTCAGTGACAAAGGTTGTGTGTTCTTGGTCATGTTCATACATCAGAATCTGATTGTAACCTGAATATGCATCCATAAACTGAGCAGGTCGTGTCCAACAGTAGCGTCCACCATCTGGTCTATTCTTGGCAAATGGAAGCTGTCATTAGGACAAGCTTTGTTTAGGTTGGTGAAATCGATACATACCCTCCAATCTCCATTATTCTTTTTGGCCAACACAGGATTGACAATCCACTTTAGGTACTTCGCTTCTCAGATAAACCTATTTTTGAGCAGTTTCTGCACTTCCTTGTTTAGAGCTTCATACCGTTCTAGATTTAGAGATCTTCATCGTTGCTGTTTAGGGCACACCAAAGGGTCAACCCCTAGCTTATGGCACATGACTTTTGGGTCAATTCCTTTCATGTCAGCGTGTTCCCAAGCAAAAACGTCGAGGTTTTCATGGAGGAAGCTGATGATTTGATCTTTCAATGGAGGTCGGAGTTCGTGACCTATCTTCAGCTCTTTTGGTGGGCTGCATGTACAAACCTTGATGACGTCCAGTTCTTCCACAAGTTCTCCCTCCCCCCCGGTACTTTTAACCCTGGGTCCAATGAGTTCGGTAAGGATTCCATTTTGCACACCATACAGATCTCCGGAGGGTAATGAATTCTTTTTTCCTCTAAATCAACCACCACTTGACATTGGCCAGCACTTTCTTTGTTTCCTTTAACTTGTCATGTACCATAGGGCGTGGCGAATTTGATGGAGTAGTAGTACAGGGACACTATTGCCCTAAGTTTAAACAGTAGAGGTTGTCCCATGATTGCGTCATAAGGGGACTTCGAGCTCAAAACCACGAACTCCACATTTATTTTAACTTGACGAGGAGAATCTTCGACCTCAATAGGGAGTTTAATTATTCATTTGGCTTCGGATAGGATACCGTCAAGTCCCATGATTATGTTTGGATATGGCTGCAAGAAACCAAGAGGAATCCCACTTCTTTCCAACGTGTCATCATAAAGTATTTTGAGGGAGCTCCCAGTATCCACCAAAACTTTGGGGATGTTAATTTTGGACAAAAGTATTGGGACCACCAGAACTCCAAGGTAGGGGTTTGGATCCGCTTCTTTTTCTTCAAACAAGAGTTGGTCATCGGTCACCTTCTTGCGATATTTCTCTGAAATATCGATCTCAGTAAGGTCAGCCGCTATGGGTCCTTTGAATTTTGGGACCTTGGTATGCTGACAATGTTGATTCTTCAACATTTGAATTTGGGGACTAAGGAGATCGACATTACAGGCTCTTGCTTCAACCTGATTTCCACGTATCATGCCTAGTCCATTTGGAGTTGGGAACTTTATGCAATAATGATATATCGAAGTCGCAGCCTGCAATTCGTAGCAATGCCTCTTCAATATAGCATTATAATTTGAAGGGAGATCCACAATAATGAAATCAGCTAGGATTCTTCTATGGTAAGGGGGTTCGCCGAGCTCCATATTGAGTACTATCTGCCCTCGAGCTTCAATGAGGTCTCCAGAAAAGCCCTACAATCTTCTGGAGTACGGTTGAAGGTACCGATCTTGTATGGCCATTTGGTTCAGAGTTTGGTAGTAGAGTACATTAACTGAACTCCCATTGTCCACTAAAGGTCGGTGTATTTGTACACCTGCAACATTCATGGCGATGACTAACGCATCACTTTGGTTCTGTAAGATTCCTTGTGCATCTTTTTCTAAAAATCCAAACCATTCAAGCCCGGTGGAGTGATGACTTTCGTCACCGGACTTTTCACGCTGTAATTTTGCGAAACATGTGCATCCCGTGCAAACTTGCGTCTAGTTCTTCGCAAACCTTCTAAGCATTGATTTCCACTTATCAATGTTCGGATTTCAACACGGGGTTGTGGGTTGCGAACTTGGGACCCTTTTTGAGCTTCCTGAGCTACTCCTTGTTGAAATATGCCCATTTTGGGGCCCTACCGATTGATTATACACCCACTAAGGTTGCGGAGCTTTTCTGTGGGATGGTCATTAAATTGCACGAGCTTCCTCGCACTATTGTCTCGGACAGAGACCCTATTTTTACCAGCCAGTTTTGGAAGAAGTTATTTAAGATGATGGGCACTCTGCTGAAGATGAGTTCCGTATACCATCCCCAAACCGATGGGCAAACAGAGGTGTTAAACCGCTATTTAGAGCAATATTTGAGAGCTTTCACCGCTGATAATCCTAAGCTCTGGAGTTAATATTTAAATTGGGCAGAATATCATTACAACACCAACCATCACTCGGCCATTGGAATGAGTTCATTCCAGCGTTGTATGGTCAACAGCCACCGACAATTCCAGTATATGTACTAGGCTTTACTCCTGTGCTAGCAGTGGACGATGCCCTCTCCACTTGAGATGCTATACTGCAATGTCTCAAACAGAACTTGATATAAGCTCAAAATCGCATGAAACAAATGGCTGACAGAAAGTGAAGGGATGTAGAGTACCATGTGGGAGATTTAGTATTGGTTAAGCTGCAACCGTACCAGCAATCGATCGTAGCAAAGCTTCTGAATTCCAAGATTTCTCGTCGTTACTTCAGACCATTTCAGATCATTGCTCGTGCAGGACCTATCACTTATACTTTTGAGTTACCTCCAGAAAGTCGGATCAATCCTATCTTCCATGCCTCGCTACTTAAGGAGTTCAAGGGAGCCAAACTGGCAACTAGCCATCCCCTTCCAGAATTGAGCAAAGCAGATCAATCAATACTAACACCTTCGGCAATCTTAGCTTCAAGGGTCACTCATGTACATGGCAAACCTGTGAAGCAAATCCTGGTACAATGGTCCCACGGTCCATTGGAAGATGCTACGTGGGATAACCTTGAGGAGTTTATCCAGCTCTATAATTTACATGACCTTGAGGACAAGGTCATTTTCGATGGGGAGTGGAGTGATAGTTAGGTCGTACTAGAGTTCACTGACATTAGAATTCAAGAACAGTTTGAGCAATGGGCCAAGGCTGAACCCCAAGAAGAGAACAACGAGGATAAAACGAGCACAGTTGAGGGTCATTTTGGTGGCGGGGACAACAAAAACAGAGGAACAGCAAGAAAAATGTAGAAGAAGGATCTAGCGAAGGAGTGAAGCCAGAACACGTAAGATTTCGGGTTGGCTTAACGATTTTGAGCTTAATGGAAAACGTTGAGCGAAGCAGAAATTCCGAACAGTTAGATGATTCTGTTATGGGAGTTGTTTTTCTTTTTTGTGTTTAATTTTCTGTGCTGGGATTATCTTGTAAGCAAAGGGGTATATAAGGGGAAATCATTTGTAATGGATTTTTTATGCTGAGAATTGAAGCTTCTTTGGTGGAGTTTAGCACTGACTCGAAGAGTGTATTATCCCTCATTATTGTATCATACTTCATTTTAGAAAATATAATTCGTAAATCAATCTTCATTAGCGGAAGAGTTCAGAGAGGGTTTGTAACCATATATTTAACTTCGAAGAAAGCAACTTATCAGTACAAATCCTAGGTAAATTTCTCACTTTTTATTGGATATTTTTTTTATTTTATCAAAATTTATTGTAATGCATACATATTGTTGTGGCACATTCTCATGATGGCTACATGAACTACATTTCTCTCATATCCAATGGTTTGCTAAAATTTATATTTTGTAAGTTGTATTTGTCCTTGTAAACTTGGATCTTTTGGAAATTTAATTTATCACAATATGTGTCTGATGTTCCCAATTTAATGTGCTATATGTGATATGTATAATGAGATGTTTTCAATTCAAAATATGTTACTATTTCTTTTGTTGTCAACAATATCTATTCGAAATTGTTTCAGGTATACTATTTTATTATTTTTTAACATATTTTTGTAATTGGATTATTTGAACTAAAGTTAGTGATAATAGTGTAATTATTACGTTTTTCACCCATTAATATTTACGTTTCTATGATTACTGACGCCTAAATGCACGAAGTACTTCTATATCTTGGTTTAGGTTGCAAATGGGTGAAAACGGTGGAAAATGGAAGAAACAAGTGAAAAAGGACCATAATGGAAGAAAGTGAAAGTTCAGGGACTGAAGAGCAAATACTCTAAACTTGTTTCCAACCTTGAGATGAAGATTCAAGAGTGTTAGAGGTCAATTGGATGAAGAAATGAGTCAAAGGGGTGAAATATGGCAAAACCATTATCACATATCAACTTTCAAACTGAAAATGTTGCACCGATTTTTAGTCTCATATTGAGACCAGTGTTTGGCATGGAAAACGATCGAATTGGAAGATGGTATCTAAAGAAAAGTTGTAGGCCGTTAAATTAGCTTTCTAACGCATCTTGAATCATCTCAATCGGACATTGATATTGGACGTTATGACCAAAATATTGAAAGTTGTCCAGCTATTTACTGGGCGCCCGCCCAGGCGCTCGCCCGACACTGAATTTCAAATACAGAGAGCAAGTGTTTTGCCTAGGCAGTCACCCCATTTTATATTGGGTGCCCGCCCAGGCCAAATCACGGAAAATTTTCCAATTTCCTAATTTATGTCAAACTCTTATGGAAACAACTTCTTTCTCGACTTTTCAACCCTAAAAAGATCTCACAATGTCCTAGAATGTCTCATTCTTCATTATTCATCATTCTTTCATCTCTTTT
This sequence comes from Fraxinus excelsior, assembly GCA_019097785.1. Classification (NCBI taxonomy): domain Eukaryota; kingdom Viridiplantae; phylum Streptophyta; class Magnoliopsida; order Lamiales; family Oleaceae; genus Fraxinus; species Fraxinus excelsior. The sequence goes on along the minus strand of CM032631.1, from coordinate 28,468,095 downwards.
TGCTCAAGAAACTCATGAAGAACTAAAACTTTGGTGAAGCGAGGGAGGAACTCAATCGGATTCGGTGATTTTAACACTTTTCATTCATTCTTTTGAGTTTTCATGTTGTAAACAATTCAAGATTTAGTTTTCTCACTCTCGTGAATTTATTCTGAAATTGGTTTAATAATGACGAGATTGTTCATGGATTTAATCATATTTCTTCCATTGTTGATTGCATTACTTATTGAATTCCAATTTCAAGAACCTATGTTGAGATTGATTTAACTTTTACTCAATTATTCATAGATTTAGTCACTCTCTTTCTATCGAATGATTGAACTAGTTGTTGAATTTTTACCTCAATTATTTTATTGGTATGATTATTTACTACTTTATGCTATATGTATAGGGTCGAATTGTAATCTAGTTTCAATAAATAACGGTGGGAAATTGTTAAAGGAAATTTAATTCTTAGGATTACTTTTGAAATTAATTGGTTTGAACGATAAATTCTTCGATTAGAGCGCCAAGATAAAAGCCTCTAATTGTGTTATAAAAATGAATGATTGATGTTAAATGATCCGATCTGAATGAGGAAATTCCGATGTTTCACTACCTTAATTCATTGATTTTAATTCCATTATTTCAAGCATTGATCTTAATTTCCCTACATTGAGATTTTATATACATTTTGAGAGAACGATCAACCTTTTGGAACCTTTGACAACTTTCCCATCTCCCTATGGATACGACACCCCAAAGCTACATTACAATACCGCATTATTCTTTGGACGTAATCAAATTTTGGCGCCACTTCCGAAGAGACGGCACAATTAGTTGAAGGATCCTCTAGCAAAAGAGTGTCTTCGCTCCCTTTTTCTATTTCATTTTTAGTTAGTTCATTATCCTTCTTTATTATTTATTTTTCTCACATCATTTCCTTTTAATTCTGTTTTATGAGCAGGTATCGAGACGAGCGTAGAAGATTTGTGAAAACGCCTCTTATAGAGTTTGAACATCTTTTTAACCCTGTTTTTGATTCTGCATCTATTAACACGAACACCATATCACATAACACAATGTCTGATAGTGAGCATGATGCACCATATAAAACTTTACATGATTACCTGCACCCCACGCGTACATCTACACCTTCATGCATTATGTTTCTACCCAATATGCCACGCGTAGATTTTAAACTTGGAATGATTCAACTTATTCCCAATTTCTATGGACTTGAAAATGAGAACTCGTATGTACATATTAGGAAATTCGATGAGGTAGTAGCAACCTTCCACAATCAACATGGTACTATGGATGCAATTAGGCTTAAATTCTTCCCATTTTCTCTTACGAAAAGGGCAAAAAGCTAGTTGTATTCATTGGAACCACGTTCGATTGGAACTTGGGCTGAAATGACCTAAGCGTTCTTTGGTAAATACTTCCCCACCACAAAACAATTGCGTTGAAAAAGCAAATCTCTTCTTTTATCCAAAATGAGAGTGAAACTTTATATCAAGCATGGGAAATGTATAAAGAACTCCAAGCTCTTTGTCCCCACCATGGTTATGAGAGTTGGCGTATCGTGAGCTATTTCTATGAAGGGTTAACACCTAGGGAGCGTCAGTTTGTTAAGATGATGTGTAATGGCGATTTCCTACAAAAAGTTCCAGATGAGACTATAGGATACTTAGATGACTTAGCTGAAAAAGCCTATACTTGAACTGGGCCTAGTGCCACTGAGAGTACTAATAGGTCAGGACCCGCAAGTAACCCCACTAGCACATGAATCTATCATCTTAGGGAGGAAGATAACCTTCGAGCAAAAGTAGAAGCCCTAACTAAAGAACTTGAAACCCTACGTGCTAAATGCTCGAAACCTATACAGAATGTATCCCGTGTTGAGTCCAGTGGAAATTGTTTTGTGTGTCGTCGAATTGATCATCCAGCGCAAGAATGTATCACCTACGTTGAGATGAGGGGAGTGTATGAAGAACATTGTAATGCCTTAGGTATGTACCAAAAACCATATGCCCATTTCTTTGAAACCAATAATAAAAGGTGGCGAAATCATCCAAATTTTAGCTAGAAACCTGATAATCAACAACATGCCCAACCAAATAGAACCTACACTACACCATCAAGTCAACCTACATCTTCTAGAAATTCCTTAGGGGATACACTACATGCTTTTATAGAGGCACAAGGTAAAACCAATCACAAATTTAAAACTATGATTACCCAAGTTGTTAAGAAAAGCAAAGAGATGAAAGCCCACTGTCCAAACTGACCAATGCTTTAGCTGTAGGGGAACGTGGAAAATTTCCAGCTCAAGCCTAATCAAATCCTAAAAGACAACACATGGTACAAACTTCAGGCTCAAAACAAAATTACCTTAAGGAAGTAAATGTCATAACCACTAGGTCCGGAAAGACTATAGAACCAACCAACAAGTCTAGAGACGAGGAGAAAAATTCTAGCAATTCGAAAGAGGATAGACCTAGTGAAGAGGTAGTAGAGATCCCAACTAGAGTACCTTTCCCTCAAGCTCTTAAGCCTACCATGAAAGCCACCGGGCAACACAATGAAATTTTGGAACACCTTAAACAGGTGAAAATCAATCTACCATTTCTGTATGTGATTGCGGGTTAATTACCCTAATAGTCACTAAACTTTGGCAAACGTTTACACCAGGTTACTGAACTTTAAAAACTACGTGGTTAGTCACTGAACTTTCGAAAAATCACCCCATTGGTCACTGAACTTTAAAAATCACCTCATTGGTCACTAAATTTTGCAAAACGTTTTCCAGATGGTCACTGAACCCAGTAACTATCTAGGAAACTTTTTGCAAAGTTCAGTGACCAATGGGGTGATTTTTTGAAAGTTCAGTGACTAACCACGTAGTTTTTAAAGTTCAGTGACTTGATGGAAACTTTCGGTAAAGTTCAGTGACTATTGAGGTAATTAACCCTGTGATTGCCCAGGTCCCCACATATGCTAAAGTTCTTAAGGACTTATGCACCGTGAAGAGAAAACATCATGTTAAGAAAATCGCTTTCTTAACTGAGCATGTTAGTGCTATAATTGAACAAAGGGTCCCACATAATTATAAAGATCCTGGTTGTCCCACTATTTCTTGCATAATTGGGAGCCATGAGTTTACACAAGCCCTTCTTGACTTAGGAGCTAGTGTTAACCTCATGTTGTATGCTATCTACTCATTGTTAAGCTTAGGTGAGATAAAACCTACATCTATAATCTTACAATTAGGCTATCGGTCCATTGTTAGGCCTAGGGGAGTAGTTGAGGATGTGTTAGTTCAAATTGATAAATTCTATTATCCCGTTGATTTCTTGGTACTAGATTTGAAGGTTGATGTGAATATTAGCTCTAAAATTCCCATAATTCTTGGTAGACCCTTTCTTGCTACTGCTAATGCTCTTATTAATTGCAGGAATGGTCTAATGGAGCTATCTTTTGGGAATATAACTTTAGAAGTCAATGTTTTCTTCATTGCTAAACAACCACATGAGGATGATGAGTGTCATCAAATATTTATGATTGATGCACTCATTCAAGAGGAGACACCCGCAACTACTGATTTTGATCCATTGAACTCATTCATCTTAGATTCTAAAATTTCATATGTTGTTGATGATGAGGAGTATACTAATATTTGTGCTATTTTTGCAAAAATGCAGGATTCTGGAGCATCACCATGGCAGCCAAAGTTTGAAGAGTTGCCAGAAAGGAGTAGAGGATAGCAACCATCAAATATTGAGAGTCCTAAACCAGAGTTGAAATCGCTGCCACAAGGATTGAAACATGAGTTTCTTGGACCAAGTGATATATTTCCTGTTATTATATCTTCAGAATTGGATGCATCACTATGTAAGCAACTTTTACATGTCTTGAATGAACATAAATCTGCATTATGGTTGACTATAGCTGACATCAAGGGTATTAGTCCCCTAATTTGCTCACATAGGATTCACATAGAGGACAGAAATAATCCTAGAAGAGACCCACAACGTAGGTTGAACCCCACAATGAAAGAGGTAGTGAAAAATAAAGTGCTAAAATGGGTTAGTCCTACACAGGTAGTCTCTAAGAAGTCAGGAGTCACAGTGGTGAAAAATGAACTAGGTGAGATGGTCGCTACAAAAATAGTAACTGGATGGCGCATGTGCATAGACTATAGGACATCAATTTGTTTCATGAATATAGACCACCATTTGATTTTGAATCTTCTTGCAATCTTTTTTACATTGAATTTTGAACCAGGATTTTGAGTAATTTGATAGTTCCAACAGAAAATCCATGAGACTTTGAGATTCATTGAAAATTGAAATAAAAGATTTTCTTGAGGCTTTAAAAAAGGTTTTGCTTCTTTTTTGAAATGTTCGAACCCTTGACCAGTAAGACAGCATCGTCGATGCCAAAATATTCGAACCATGTTTGAAACCATTTTGGAAAATTATTTGAACAAGCCTGGTTAAAAAGAATAAACCAGGAATGTGAAACTAGTCTAAAGAAAAAGACATTAGACCACGTATCAATGTAGTCAAAATAATTGAAACGAGATTCAAATAAAACATTTTTAGAAAGATTCATTTTCTTCTCATTCCATGGGCTGGTCCCTCAGTCTTCATAAGATCAAACCTTTTGAATAGAAATTTTTGAGAAATCAATGTAATTTTGTTTTTTGATTATTTGCAGTATGAATAATAACAACTGATCCTATTTTGACGAGAATAGTTTCATAATATTCTCTTGATTTTTTTATATTTTTGGTAAAAAATGAAATTTTGAGGTAAAAAGTCTTGAAGACATTCATCAAGGGATGAGTATCCATGAACCCATGAAGTTTCCATTTTACAAATGGGTAGAAACAAATATTTGTAAAATAATGAAAGATAATTTGAGATGGATTAATTTCTGGTAATTTACCAGATCTTGTTTGGACAGCTTTTTTGAAGTTTGGGGGTTCCTTTTGAGTAGAAGCCTTTTGAGTAGAAGTTAATGTAGTTTTTTGAGGATTTGTAGATGAAGAATGAGAATTTGAGATATAATCATTAATCGTAAGTAAAGAAATTGAAGATTTTTGCTTATTCTTCTTCTTAGAGGAAGAAAAGAAATACATAACTCAAAAGTGTTTCACTCAACATCTTCTTTTGCAAGAACTCTCTAGTTAAAAAAATCTGCAAGATAGTCAGATTTTTCTTGTACATATAGAATTTTGAAATCAAAGCAAGATAGAATAGTTTGTCATCTTGCAAAAATTTGTTTTGAAACAAGGTTTTTAACGCCTTTTTGTAAAACGTCTTTTGAAGCTTTACAATTAGTTTTCAAAATGAATTCTTTATTAATTAAATCATCTTGAAATTTGAAATACATAAAACAATTGATAAAATCTCTTTATTGATCGTAGAATAATTTCTTTGAGGGCCAGTCCAGATTCTACTGCAAAATCTGACTAACTGTTCTTGTTTTGACCTCTTTGGAATCTGGTTTAGTACTCCACCATAGCATATATCAAAGGACAATTATTGAGGCTTGTGAGTCAAGTATTGAAGACAAAGTATGTTTTTGACAGTTGCTTTAGCTTTTTGAACAGCTAAAATATGCTCGTGACTCCAAAGATCAGGCTTCTTTTGTAATCTTTTGAAAAGAGGGGCACATATCAGCCTAATATCTTTAATAAAATCTAACACGTAATTGACACAACCAAAAAATCGTTGAAGACTATATTTTTCCAGGATTTGATCAAAAAATTTGTCAGCAAACTCAATACTTCGTTGAATAGGAATAATAGTTCCTAAATGAATATCATGTCCTAAAAACCTAATATTCGTTTGACACAAAACAACCTTTTTAGCAGATACTACTAAGCCATTTTTCTTAATAATTTGAGTGAATGTATGCAAATGCTTGAAATGCTATTCTATACTTTCAAAAAATATTAAGACATCATCAATGTAAACAATGATAAAATTTGAGAATAGATTGAAAATATTATTCATGATTTTTTGAAACTCAGAATGAGCATTTTTTTAGACCAAAAGGCATAACATTTCACTCGTATCGTCTTCTTCTTTCATTTGAATTTGCCAAAAACCAGATTTCATATCAGATTTTGAGAAGATACAAGCTTTAAATAATCTATTCAGAAGATCTTTGTTTTGAAGTAAAGGATAACGAATTCATTGAAGAGCTGAGTTGAGATGTCTATAATTAATTACAAGTCGTGGAGCTCCATGCTCGATTTCAGCAGAATTATTGACATAGAAAGCTGAACAACTCCAATGAGATTTGCTTGGCCGAATAAGACACTTTTCAAGGAGATCATTAATTTCTTTGGTACAATGATCAAGTAAATCATTTTTCATTTGAATTGGTCTAGATTTGATAGGGATGTTGAATTCTTGGAAATCATAATTGTATGGAAGGGAAATAATATGTCTCTTTCTATCCCAAAATGCATTTGGAATAGTAGAGCAAATTTCTCTTTCAATTTGTTTTTGAAAAGGTGAAATTTTTTCTTTTATTGAAGATTATTGCAACTGTTTTTCAATTCTTTTGAATTTGATTTCTTCTTTAAGAAATTGAATATGTTACTTTGTAAAATTTATATTATTAACGATTTTTGAAATCGTTGCTCCTTTTAAAGAATTAACATCTTTAAAAGATGGCGGATTTATGAATTTGAAAAATATTTCTTGATCAAATTTTTTTGTAAATAATCATTTATAATCTGCTTTAAAATGATAAATTTGAACAATGAAAGGTGTACCAAGAATATCTTCTTGATCTAAATCTTTAACAAGATAAAATATATTGTTGAAACAAAATATTTTAGTTGCAAACATGTGCTCTTGAAAGTTTATACTGAATATTGAGTTTTTTACTGCTGGCTCCATACAGTCACTCAGTAGTTTTTTTTCAAAATATTTGGTAGGAATTAATCCTTCCCTAATACAATTTTGATTTGCACCAGAATCAATAAGAACACGTGTTGAAAGTTTGAATTCTTTGTTAATGATAATTGTCATATGACAATACCATTTTTGTAGCTGAATTCGATTAATAACATTAACCTTTTCAGCTTCAGCTTCAGCTTCTTCTTATTTATTAGAAGAATGTTTTGAATGATCTTCTTTATCATATGGATGAGGTGAATGATAGTTAGGATGAGAAGCATGAGAAGTATAATTTGAGTCGGATTCATCAGAAGACTCTGGAGAAAGATGACCAGTTTTAGATTTAAAAAGTACTACTTCCATTCGTACTTCTTTCATTTGCTTTTCAAGAATAGCAATTTGAAATTTCATTTGATTAACTTCCATCTTCAAATCCGAAGTAGAAGCCTTCTTTTCTGAAAAACGATTCATAATATTTTGAAAAATGACGGGTTCTGGAGTAGAGGATAAAAGTAGAAGAGTAGCAAATTTCTTTTTGAGCTGAGGATCTTTAATTTGTTCAACAATGTCTTGAATGAGTTCTTTTTCTTTAGTAAGAACATTAATGGGTTTACAATCACAAATTTCTTTTTCTTGGCTAGAAGAAGAGGAGTTAGAAAAATTATCTGACTCATAGTCAGAATCTTCCTGATGTTGAAAACGGGTTCTAGTTCTGAATTAGGTTCTTCATCAAAATTGGAGATTATATTGAGAAGCTGAAGTTTAATATCTTCATCCATTTGAAGATTATTGATCTTATCCTTAATAGGACATTTATTTGAATAGTGTCGAGTGTGCTTGCATTTCCAGCAAGTGACATCATTTCTATTTTTAAAACATTTTTTCTTTGGAAATTTTCTTTGTGGAAATTTTGAATATTTTTTTATTATCTTTTCGTGAAATTCTTTTCAAAATACTTTCCCTTCTTAGAAAATTCTCGATTCTTTCTTTTTAAAGGAGGACCAGTTTTCTCATAGCCATATTGTTCACAAAAATATTCGAGTTCTTTACGACTCTCAGTTCTTAATAATTTTAATTTGGCTTTGAGTTTTAAATCATTACAGAGAGCTAATACTTCTTTATTGATAATAGTGATTATCTCTCCATAAGTAAGATTTTGATAACCTTCATTATCATATTCTCTTTTGATAGTGTTTTTAATTTTTTCTGCAAAAAGTTTAGGGAGTCTAGATATAAATCTTTCTTTCCAAAATGACTCATCACAATCTTGACGAAGCATAATTCTTGTAATAAAAGTATCTTTATACTGTTTGAAATCTTGTAATGGAGGACAATGAAGGTGTACATAGGGATGGCAACGGTTCGGTTCGGGGTCGGTTCGGCCAAAACTATAACCTCACCACCAAATTTTTGGTCATACCATAACCGCACCATAATCACGTAAATCGGTTCGGTTCGTATCTCGGTTCGGTTCGGTTAATAACCACGAAAATAAATTATTTTTTATAAGTCTAAACTCCAAACGTCAAAGTGCAAAAAAATTATGAAGAAAAGTCAATAAAAACAAAAAATAATACTAAGTCAATTTAGCAAACAATATCCAAAATGAAAATACAAACAATATCCCAACTTCTAAATGCAAAATTTAAATTTCACAAACAACATTATAAACATAGGTCAAGACTCTTACTAGCATAGGGCAATCTTCATTCTTCCCCACAACTTTTACTAATGTGGTCAACTAGTCAAGAGTCGATGCTTAAAGTTGATTCCTATATAGTAAATAAGAAATGTAATTAGAGTAATAACATAATTATACTACATAATCAAGAATGCTCTTAATTGAAGATTTAAACAAAAAAGTACATCTTCATCAATGTCCTCCTCACTAAACCTTGCACAAACTCCGGAGTATGATGAATGAGCGGAATTTTCTACACACAATAGAGAAAAGATTAGCAATAAAAAAAGTGTATGAATAACAAATATAAAATAATAAATCTTACCATGAATATCAGTCCAAAGCCAATCCCGAGCACACATTAAAGCTTCTAAAGTCTTCGGGTGAAGCCTATTTCTATGTGGACTCACAAATCTACCACTTGTACTAAACGCCGACTCAGATGCCACAGTAGATACTGGAATTGCTAATAAATCTCTAGCAACCTTCTGTAAAGTCGAATATTTTATTGAACTTGCTTTCCACCATGTCAATAAATCAAAACCATCCGCCCTTGGCAATATTGGCTCGTCTAGAAAAACATCAAACTCTGTTTTTACATAATCAGCTATAACAGAATGGCTAACAAATGTATCAAAACCAGCCATGCGAGAATGCTTTCCAACAGTAGTAGACGACTCTGATTGCGAAGATAATGAAGAGTGAGATGTATTTTCTGTCGAATGACTTGGTCTCTTGTACTCTTTGAGCAACTTATGAAAAATTGCTTTGACCTTTTCAACCTTTACCTGAGCTTCATCTCCAAATATCAAAGGGAAATAGTATTCAACTAGTTTCATCTTGTATCTCGGATCTAATACAGTTGCAACAGCTAGAATTCCATGCATGCCACTCCAATATTTGTCAAATTTTTCCTTCATGCTTAACGCCATCCATTTGACTTCATCACAAGATGATGTGCTCCAATCACGAATTGCCAACTTTATGTCACAAACATTTGGAAAGTACAGATTGGCGGTAGGATATTTTGTACCTGAAAATAATTCTGTCGCTTCATAAAATATCTCCAACTTATCACAAATCTCTGTAGCCAAGTCCCAATCACTCTCATTGGGTACACTTCTATATTGAGGCTCTCTTTGCCTTAGACGAGGAAAAAGTTCTTTGTAAAGCAAAGCAGTATGAATCATTAGATACGTGGAGTTCCATCGAGTCTTGCAATCCAGTACTAACTTTTTTTCACAAGGGATTTTCATTTGTCGTGCAACTGCCTCAAATGTTTCAACTCTTTTTGGTGTTGCTGACCAATATGAAACACTATCACGGATTCTCTCGACACTCGGACTAATGATATCCAAACCATCCTTTACTATCAGGTTCAAGATGTGTGCACAACACCGCAAGTGGAAAAATTCACCATTCAACAGTAAAGAACCAAGAGAAAGCTTATCTAACATAATATTAATCATAGCGTCATTCGTAGTGCAATTATCAACAGTCAATGTGGACAATTTCTGATCAATATTCCAATCAAATAGGCATTCCATTAACACAGTAGCTAGTGAATCAGCGGTGTGGGGGCAAGGGACGTATATAAATCTGTATCGATGGTGAAAAAAGTTCGTAAGATAATATAAAATTTTAGTAGATATACAAGAGTAGATTAAAGTCTATTTTATAAAACTATTGTACCTCAAAAGTCGGCTTTGAAGCCTCCAAGAATCGTCTATGTAATGTGCGGTGATAGCCATAAATCCCTTCTTTTGATTGGATGTCCACATATCAGTAGTGACTGCTATTCTACTATTGGTCCCCTCTAACAAGCCCATTATTTTCGTTCTCTCGTAATCATAAATTTTCAAGATATCAGCCTTGATGGTATTACGAGATACAACTTTAAACAATGGTTGAATTGTATTACAAAATTTTCTAAATCCAAAATGCTCAACCATTGAAATAGGATATTCATGTATGATGATCATATTTGCAAGTTCGTTCCTACCTTTCTCTTGATCAAAATTAAATGCCCCCATTCCAGTCCTACCACTAGGTTCTTTAAATTGATTCAAAAACATCTGTCTGACATCCTTCTGACCTCGAAGGGGACATTTATCCAAATGAGCACGTAAATGACTTGTCCCATTTTTTGACTCACCACCTAACTGTTTATTGCATTGTTTACAAATTGCTTTGGGCACGTTATTAATTCTCTGTAGCTTGAAATATTGCCACACTGTAGAGGTCAATTTTCTTTTTCTAATTTCTTCAGTCGGCTCATCACCTAAATCTATAAAAGTAGGATTTGCATTTATCTCACTTGGATTTTGTGAAGTACCCGGTGTACTTGATGTATCCTCTTGAATGCCAGTAGCGGTATTTCCAACTTCAACTGAAGCACTTCCAACCGAAGCGGGAGGAGTGGGAACAGAAGACGCCGATCCATGACAAGACATCTAGGCCACCAATCAATACATTTTTATTAAATAAATATAATATTTTGCAGAGAGAACTTTAAGATAGTGCAAGCGCAAATAAATCGCAATATATATATTTATAAAGACTTGATCATAAACAAAGTAAGCTTAAAGGAAACAGAACTATGAGAATATAAACAAAACTGCAAACCAAGTGTCCTTCCCAAATGTTATTACTAATTCCATTTACAAAGTAAGCTTAAAGGTTTTGCAAAATTCGAGCAAATACGTGCATAAAAGTTCAAACCAACTTCATCTTAGAAAAGCACTATGTCTCTAGATTTAAACATATACTCGCACACTCGTTAAAAAGAAAAACAGAAAAAAGCCAAAGAAAAAAAAAGGTATAACAAATTATTACCACAAGCAAAAGAAACAACATTGGGTGGTGAGACAAACAAAGGTATTAATACTATACTAAAGGTGAAGAACCAATGAAATACAAATCACACCAGGTTTAGAGGAAGGTGCTTATGCATGAGAGAACTGAGAAGCAGTAATCCTTGTGCACATCAAGAAATAAGGAGATGACTAGAAGAATAAAGAGAAGACAGTGTCTAAATAATAAGGCATAACACTATTATGCCACGCGTTAATTTTTCTCTCCCATGAAAAATAAAGAAATGTGTTGCAATTTTTCTTCAGAGGGAAATATTCTTTGCAGCAAACCCAAAAGAGAATATTCAGTTCATTCAAACCTTTTACAACTCAGTTCTTGCAATAAAACTGATTATACGAAGTGGATGAATATTCAGTAGCTCATTTCAATTATCAATATTATGTCTTGCCTACAAGGGGCTTACTTCATGGTCTACAGATCAAATCAGAGAATTCTCCAAAATTATAGCTTTCTAAAGAATCCATAAATTTCTATTTACTACAAAAACAAAATTGTGTGACTTAATTAGAGTCCTGGACTTCTAGAGAGTGGAAACTCTAGTTCTTTCTCAAAAGGTAAATGTGCCCTTGTTCTTTCACAAGTGACGAGTCTTCCCAGTTAAATACTTTATATCACAGCAAAATAAAAATATGCATCACAAAGCATACCACTTTCTCAATTATCAGAGAATTGTGTCCAAAACCATTTTTGAAGTTCATATTTTGGAAATTGAACTCTTGTCATCCACCACCCCAGGAGAAATAAATTGAAAAAGAATAAGTCAGCCCATATTACTTAAGATAAGTTTTCTTATTTTAATTGATCGTGTGGGGGTCCTGATGAAGAAATGCGAGGAACCCCAATTGTTTAAAATCGCAAATACAAGTATTGATCCAAATTCAGTAAAACCACATAATTTCCAGCTATAAATCAAAACTATACAAAATAAACTAGCTCGAGAAACTAAATCTTATTACAAAACATAATTTCCCCAAAAGTATAGAAACCCTAAACTGAACAAAATAAAGCCATCTAGAACTATATCTCCAGCACAACAAAACTGCAATCCAGAACAAGGCTCCACTTACATATAACGAAATGGGTGGTGCGAGTACCTTTCGGAAGAGACGAAGAGTGAGTTGCGGTTGTTCAGAGAAGACGAGTTCGTTGACGAGTCTGTGTGAGAGAGAAGTGGAGTTTCAATTTGCACAGAGAGTTGAGATGGAATGAGGAACGAGGGTTTCAATTTGCACAAGAGGGAAGAGGGTTGAGAGAATGAGAGACGGTAGTTACTGGACAAAAAAAAGTGAGTGTTGGACAATGGTGAGTGTTGGAATATATGGGCCAGGGTATAATTGAATTGGGTTGGACGTGGTTAATGGGCTCAATTTTGTAATTGGGTTTGTCCAAAAAATTAAAGATTAAAATTGCCCAATTAATTTTTTTTTCTAGCGGGTAATCGGTTCGGGGCGGGGCACCGTTGTTAAATACCATACCCGCCCACCACGAATCGGGTCATTAAAATCAAAACCATAACCACCCCACTACACCATCGGTTCGGTTTTTTCCGTTCCATTCGGTTCGGTTAACCGCGGTTTTCGATTTTTACAGTTCGAATTGCCATCCCTAGGTGTACAAGAATATCTGAATTCTTTTCAACAAAAGAGATAGGGTTTCCTACGAAATGTTTGATAATAGTATAAACAAGAGTTATGAAACTATTGTTTTGTCCTTGATTATCAACAGCAAAAAGAATCTCATTTCTTTCTCCATCAGTCATATAATCATACCACCAGTTTTTTAGGCATCCAGCAAAACCTATAGTAATATAATTGTATGCTTGAGCAGGAATAATATTTGAAGCAAGATATGCATTATAACATATAACCATTTTTTCGCACACTTGAATGACTTGATATTCAGATAAACTATCTAAATTCCATTCAACGATAGATTTTCCATCGTATGAATGTTGTTTTGAAGGTTTTTCTTCAAAGAGTAAGTCAAGATCAATATGAGAGGAATAATAAGGAGGGACTTTAGAGGCTCGTCCACTCAACTTATTAATTTGAGGAATTTCATCATCAATGAATTGAGATTCAATCTCATCAATGGTGTTAATATTTTTTGACGAGGTAATTTTTGATAATTGAGTAGCTAGTTCTTTCGAAACTTTTGACTCACTATTAAAATTGTTTGAAGATGAAACTTCGAGAATTCTACAGAAAGTTGGAGTAATAACTTTCTTTTTCATGGCCTTTGAAGATTTTGAAGAACTCTCAACATCAGAATTTATCTCAATTCTATTTAGTTGAGAACAAACTGATTGAAGAACAATATTAATATGTCCACTCATAAAAACTTAAATCTTCTAGGTATTCAAGAAATTCTTCCCAGAAGGATTCAATTTCTTCTTTCGAAAAACGTTTTTGACATAATTTTCTAAAACTTTTGACTTCTTTTGTTTGATCAGTTTTAAATTTATTTATCTTATTAATAGAAGAATAAATTACATTACATTACTAATCAAGTCTTTCAGAATGTGGAAACATATCAGACAGCGTTGGCGAACCAGGTTGTTCTGGTTCATTTCTTTATCTGTGTTACAAAAATGAGGTTTTGGAACGTTTGGATCAAAGTCAACTCTCTTAAAAGAAGAAGTTGAATTTCTAGCAGATTGAACGAAATTAGATTGAGATCTATCATCTAAAAAAAACTTCTTTGAAAAGTATTTGAAGAAGATAGTTTGTCAAAGATAACTCTACCACTTCCATTTAGGAAATGAATAATTTGTTCTGGATTTCTTTTAATAGGAGTTGGTATAGGATTTTGAGCATTTTCAAAATCCCAATGTAAACCTTTCTCTTGAAGATTTCAAGGTATTTTCTTGGGTATCATAACATTTGAATGAAGTGGGTTAACTTCAACTAAGAGACTTTCATCTCTTGGAGAAGATTTGAGGGCACGAATATTGAGTTGAGTGTTCAAAAGTTTGTAATAAACTCTAAAATTACAGCAAAAGCTTTCGAACGATCATCAACGTCGAAATTCTTAGTTTGAACTCGAAGATTAAGAGCACTGAGAATAACTCCATATTGGAGGCTAATAGAAGAATTTGGATAACAATTTGAAAATACTGGTCCACTCTCAAGATTAGACTCAAGCATGGACAGTAAGAAATGCTCAAACCTTAAAAGTCTTTTGTCTCTTAAGGTTATAAGAACAGGAATGTCAAGACCCAATCTAAACAAGGGCTTAACAGCAATTTGATGAATATATTGAAATTTATTCCTATGAGCAAGGATAGATTCTTTTGAAAGCAGATTTAGAGAAACGATTTGATTTTTGATAGGAATAGTTTTTTCCAGAGTTTTGATAACATAACTTTGAGAAAAATCGAATTTTCCTGTCTCATAGATAGAACTTTTTTCTACCTTTGGGATAGTCTAATTTTGAAGAGTTTGTTCTATTTTTGCAATTTGAAGTTCATTTGAATTTATATCATTTGAAATATTACTTGATAAAGCTGCAATATTTTGATCATCAATTTCTTCATTATTTTCTTCTATGTTGAAGTATTACTACTTCCTTCTTTTGAACTACCTCTTTTACTAAATCAGTTTGACATAATTAAATATTATAAAAGGAAACAATAATCCTACCACTGTAGACACAATGTGAAAGGCTGGACTGACGTTATACCAAAGCCTACAAACGGGACCATCCAAAACGCTTACTCCGGCTAATACGGACTGACCAACGTCTATTCAGTAGACATCCATGACAACACACCAGTATGACCCTAGACACAATGACAATAGTAATATGACACGGTTTACTCTTACAAAACTCAGTTATGGCCCTGATACCAAATTAGGCACTGGTTAAAGGTAATGATGGAGAAAAGAAAATATTTTATTGATCTTAAAATAAATACAAGAAGATTTTGGAAATTTGAAATCACGGGAAATTACAAGATAATAGAGAGAAGTTTTTAAATTATAAAGAAATCTGAAAACTGTCTTGAAGAAGGTGAATATCACTTATTTCACACTTGAGGAAAGCAGATGAAATGATTCTCCTTTTAAAGATGAAGAATCCAACAATTGAAGCATCTTGAACAGTATCTTGATTTGGATTTGTCTGCCACTTGAGAGCCACATGAAAAACATTTCTTCACATGAGAGAATCTTGAAAACAAATTCTTTCTTCACTTGAGCACTTGAGAGAATCTTGAAAAACTTTCTTTACTTGAGCACGTGAAAAACTTTACTTTGGAAATTATAATAATTATCTCCTTCCCAGCTTTTTGAAATCTTTGTCAAGTCCTCTTTTTGAGTGTCGGCAAAGCTGGGAGAAATAATTTGTTAGCTGCCAAACACATCTTGAAAAGTAAATCCTTTGATTTTTTAGCACGGTAATGATATAGTTCATCAAGAAAACTAGGACAATGTAGTCATTTGGTAGTATTCAGGTTTTTTTGATCAATTAAATCATCAATATCAAACCCATAACAATCATCTTCATTATCATATGCATGATTTGATTCTTCACTTGAAGTATTTGTCTTTGATTTCTTAGAAGTGGTTTATGCTAAATTCACAATGTTTCTGAAATTACAGATAATTCTTCTGGAGTTTTACACTGACTTAACATAGCCAAAAGTTTTGATTTTTCTGTAAGAAAATCGACAATTTTTTCTTGTTCTTTTTTAGAGGGAACTCTGATATTCTTTTGTTCTTGAATCCATGAGTTTACTGCATTACGACGCCAATTTGTTTCATGAAATTTAGACCACCATTTGATTTTGAATCTTCTTGCAATCTTTTTGACATTGAATTCTGAACCAGGATTTTGAGTAATTTGATAGTCACAACAGAAAATTCATGAGACTTTGAGATTCATTGAAAATCGAAACAAAATATTTTCTTGGGGCTTTAAAAAGGGTTTTGCCTCTTTTTTGAAATGTTCGAACCTTTGACAAGTAAGACTAGGTAAGACAGTCTCGTCAATGACAAAATATTCGAACCATGTTTGAAACCATTTTGGAAAATTATGTGAATGAGCCTGGTTAAAAAGAATAAACCATAAATGTGAAACTGGTCTAAAGAAAATGACATTAGACCACGCATCAATGTAGTCAAAATAATTGAAACGAGATTCAAATGAAACATTTATAGAAATATTCATTTTCTTCTCATTCCATTGACTACTCTCCTAGTCTTCATAAGACCAAATCCTTTGAATAGAAATTTTTGAGAAATCAATGTAATTTTGTTTTTGATTATTTGCAGTATGAGTAATATCAGCTGATCCTGTTTTGACGAGAATAGTTTCATAATATTCTCTTGATTTTTTTATATTTTTTGGTAGAAAATGGAAATTTTGAGATAAAAAGTCTTGAAGACATTCATCAAGGGATGAATATCCATGAACCAATGAAGTTTTCATTTCACAAATGGGTAGAAACAAAGGTTTTGTAAAATAATGAAAGGTAATTTGAGATGGATTAATTTCTGTTAATTTACCAGATCCTATTTGGACAGCTTTTTTTAAGTTTGAGGGTTCCTTTTGAGCGCTAATGTAGCTTTTTTAAGAATTTGTAGATGAAGAATGAGAATTTGAGATACAATCATCAATCGTAAGTAAAGAAATTGAAGATTTTTGCTTATTCTTCTTCTTAGAGGAAGAAGAGAAATCCATAACTCAAGAGTGTTTCAATCAACATTATTCTTTTGCAAGAACTCTCTAGTTAAAAAGTCTGCAAGATAGTTAGATTTTCCTTGTATATATAGAATTTTGAAATCAAAGCAAGATAAAATAGCTTGTTATCTTGCAAAAATTTGTTTTGAAACAAGATTTTTAACGTCTTTTGAAACTTTACAATCAGTTTTCAAAATGAATTCTTTATTGATTAAATCATCTTGAAATTTTGAAATATATAAAACAATTGATAAAATCTCTTTTTTTATTGTAGAATAATTTCTTTGAAGGCCAGTCCAGATTCCACTGCAAAATCTGATTAACTGTTCTTATTTTGATCTCTTTGGAATCTGCTTTAGTACTCCACCATAGCCTATATCAGAGTCATCATTTTCGACAATTATTGAGGCTTGTGAGTCAAGTATTGAAAGACGAGGTATGCTTTTGACAGCTGCTTTAGCTTTTTGAACAGGTATAGTATGCTCGTGACTCAAGAGAGCAGGCTTCTTTTGTAATCTTTTGAAAAAAGGGGCACATATCAGCCTAATATCTTTAATAAAATGTGACACGTAATTGACACAGCCAAGAAATTCCTGAATACTAGATTTTTCAAGGATTTGATCTGGAAATTTGTCGGCAAACTCAAGACTTCGTTGAATAGGAATAATAGTTCCTACATGAATATTATGTTTCAAAAACCTAATATTCGTTTGACACAAAACAACCTTTTTAGCAGATGCTGTTTTATACTTTCAGAAAATATTAAGACATCATCAATGTAAACAATGATAAAATTTGAGAATGTATTGAAAATATCGTTCATGATTTTTTGAAACTCAGAAGGAGCATTTTTAAGAACAAAAGGCATAACATTCCACTCGTATTGTCCGAAAGGAACATTAAATGTAGTCTTGTATCTGTCTTCTTCTTTGATTTGAATTTTCCAAAAATCAGATTTCATATCAAATTTTGAGAAGAATAATCTATTCAGAAGATATTTCTTTTGAGATAAAGGATAACGAATTCATTGAAGAGATGAGTTGAGATGTTTATAATTAATTACGAGTCATGGAGCTCCACGCTCAATTCGACAGAATTATTGACATTCAAAGCCGAACAACTCCAAGAAGATTTGTTTGGCCGAATAAGACACTTTTCAAGGAAATCATTAATTTCTTTGGTACAATGATCAAGTAAATCATTGTTCATTTGAATTGGTCTAAATTTGGTAGGGATATTGGATTCTTGGAAATCAGAATTGTATGGAAGGGAAATAATATTTCTCTTTCTTTCTCAAAATTCATTTGGCAATAGTAGAGCAAATTTCTCTTTCAATTTGTTTTTGAAAAGTTGAAATTTTTTCTTTTATTGAAGATTCTTACAACTGTTTTTCAATTCTTTTGAATGTGATTTTTTCTTTAAGAAATTGAATGTGTGGCGTTTTAAAATTTATATTATTAACGATTTTTGAAATCGTTGCTTTTTTTTTAAAAAAAGAATTAACATTTTTAAAAGATGGTGGATTTGTCAATTTGAAAAATATTTCTTGACCAAAAAGTTTTGTAGATAATACTTTAGCATCTGCTTTAAAAGGATAAATTTGAACAATGAAAGGTGTACCAAGAATAATTTTTTGATCTAAATCTTTAACAAGATAAAATCTTTGATTCTTGCCATTGTATGTATGTCTCATTGCCATTGTACATTTCTTGTCATCGGTGAGTAGGTTTAAAGCATCATAGTAAGTTATCTTTCACATTATGTGAATTTTGTTCTTTTGCTAATCACGTTACATATCAAACAATGTTCAGATATTCGTTTTTGTAACAAATGTGTTTTAGGACATGTGATGTTTTTTATTTTAGTCCTATAATGTGATTTAGTTTTATCACATGATATGTTTTCATTTTTATTAGTTTCCATGAACTGAGTTATGTTTTAGTTTTGCATGTTTCATAACATATTTGTAATTTAGTTGAAAATGCCTTACTATCTACCACAATATTTAACATATTTATCCATACATCTCATCATAAGACTTTACAATCTTAGTTGAGTGTATACATATTTTAGCTTGCTAATTATGTATCTAAAATCATTATGTGTTGCTTAATTTGCAGGACTGATACATGAATCATGCCAACAAGCTTGATTGTTGAATTATGGTTTTTCCACCCAACGAAGTCATTATCATGTTGAACTCAAAGCTGATCGATGAGCAAAAGCATTACCATGTCCATGTCAGTCTCCATCACAAGATAAACTTATCTTTGAAATTCAAAAGCTGCCTCCAATAATTGTGCATTTACTTTTAATCCGAAGAGACATTACTACCATTTTATGTACAGTTCAATCAACTTTCGAGCTTACTACATATAAACTCACCAAAAGTATATACCTAAAAATATTAAGAGAGAAAAATGAAATCGTATTTTTTGGTCAAACAAAATAACTTTTTATTCGGGTGGCCTCCATCTTCGACAAATGAAGCAAGAATTCACTCCAAGAATCAATTGGTCCACGCAAGCACCAGCGCGCACAATCATTGGACAAATTCATTCACAGGTAAACAATGCCACTATAGCATAGCTCGGATCAATGAATCTAAATCTCAATCTCAATCTCAATCCCTTCTTGTTGCCTCTCTTTTTGAAACTCTAAATTCCTCTTATTGAGCCCCTTCCAAAACAATCTCAATTCTTCTTAATGGCCTTTGTCTTAAACAATTCCAGCGGTATTACAATCGCCATTTCTAAAGTGGGATGGTGTAAAAGTCCTAATTTTTTTTTTTTTATCCCATTATAGTAGCTTTGAAAGTTGTCTTGAACAAAGTTATACCAAAGTTCGTGATATTTGGAATTTGGCAAAAATTTGCAGCTCACGAGCTCGTGATTCTCATAATTCATGGCTGGCTGACGTAACTATTTCCTGGTGTCGAAAATAACATTGTAAGATTCATTAACTTTGTTGAGATAGATATTGAATAGATTAGAAATTTCATATTTGACCAAAATGAGAAAGGGTGACCATAACAAGGAAATGTGAAGCTGTAACTCACGTACTTGGAACCATTGAAATGTTTATGAGGAATGTGATAGAAAATTGAAAAGGAATAATCAATTCATATACGTTATTCTAATCCTTTTCACATTTAAAAAAAAATCCTAGATCCATTCTCCATATTGAAATCTGAAAAATAAACATAAACATAAAACATACATGAATCCATGATAATTTGATTATTAGCCTAAGTGAATCACGATCTTCCAATTTGATTTGTGAACTTCACTCCAATCTCTATTGATGGGAATGTAGAAATCTTAAATAACTCACTCAAATGGGGACCATAACTCATATATTCATAAGATAATAATCATTCATTATCTTTCATTTGTTTTAAATCGGTCCATCAACAATTTAAAACAAACTTTCGGTCTCTACACTTTAATTCCATGAAATCTAATACTCATTAGTCAAAATTCATCTTTAGTGGATCACTTTAATTGACTAATATATTTTAAATAATAGCACACACATTTTAATATGTTACATGTGGCCCCAAATATTGTTAGAATATTCCAACAATCTTCCACTGTGCCATATATGTAACCTTTCAAATGTGCACAACCTTATGAACTCAAAATTTTGCTATTATTATTATTATTATAGGTATTTCAAACAATCTCGTTCATCAGTCATATTGATATATGATCAAAGAGATTCTCGTCACATTTAACGTGACTAAATCCATCAATGGTCACGTACACCCATATAACCAAATGACATAGATCAATCATGAGAGTGTAGCATGGAAATTACATGTTATATGACCCAAACATGTCTATTTCCAACTGGTCCAACCTTATTTCTTAAGTGAAATCAATACTGTACATAATAACAGAGTGTAATGAACTGAATACTTTATTTTTGTACAGAACAATATCCAAATACACAAATGTGTCCAAAACATAAAGCAATGAAAATACAAACTCCCACTAAAACTTGATATCCTCACGATATACAACACTTATATGAGGAATGTACTCATGAAAGACCTTGGGTGTCAATCCCTTAGTAAGCGAATCAGCAATCATGGAGTTTGTCCCAATATGCTCTATGGAAATCTGTCCACTCTATACTCTTTCCTTCACAGCTAGAAACTTGATGTCAATGTGTTTTGACTTAGATGAACTCCTGTTGTTATTGGAATATAGAACAGTTGAGTTATTGTCACAATATAACTTCAGTGGTCTTTCTACGCCATTTAGAATACGCAGCCCAGTGACAAAATTTCGCAGCCATATTCCATGATTAGATGCCTCATAGCATGCTACAAATTTTGCGGCCATGGTAGAAGAAGCTATGAGTGTCTGCTTAGCACTCCTCCAGGAAATAGCTCCTCCAGCTAACAGATAAATATAGCCTGATGTGGATCTCCTACTATCTTAGCATCCAGCAAAATCAGAATCGGAGTATCCTATGATCTCTAACTGATCCGATCTGATATAGGTGAGCATGTAATCCTTTGTTCTCTTCAAATACCTCATAACCTTTTTGGCTGCTATCCAATGATCCATTCCAGGATTACTCAAATATCTGCCCAGCATTCCAGCAATGAATGTTATGTCTGGACGTGTACAAACTTGAGCATACATAAGACTCCCAACAGCTGATGCATAGGGAATCTTCTGCATTTCCTTAACTTCAAGGTCATTTTGCGGGTATTGTTTGAGACTAAATTTGTCTCCCTTAGCGACAGAGGTGTCACCTAATTTATAGTCATGCATGTCAAACATCTTAAGTACTTTATAGATATAGCCCTTTGTGACAATCCAAGAATACCTCGAGAGCGATCCCGATATATCTGAATCCCTAATATAAAAGAGGCGTCACCAAGATCTTTCATCTCAAAGTTCCTTGATAGAAATCTCTTGGTTTCGTGTAAGATGCATATATCATTAGTAGCAAGTAGTATGTCATCAACATACAAAATCAGGAAAATATGCTTACTCCCACTGAACTTATGATACACACAATCATCAACAGCATTCATCTCGAAACAAAATGAGATAATTACTTGATGAAATTTGTGGTACCATTGACGGGAAGCTTGCTTGAGCCCATAAATGGATATCTTTAATTTGTAAACCATATTCTTTGAGTCTCCTGACACATAGTTTTCTGGTTGCACCATATAAATCGTTTCATCAATGTCACCATCGAGGAACGTCGTCTTAACATCCATCTGATGTAGCTCAAAATCAAAATGCACAACAAGTGCCGTGATTGTCCTGAAAGAGTCTTTCGTTGAAACTGGAGAGAAAGTCTCTTTGTAGTCAATACCTTCCTTTTGGGTAAAGCCTTTAGCTACAAGATGAGCCTTATATCTTCACATTATCATTCGAATCCCTTTTGGTTTTAAATATCCATTTGCAATCAATGGGTTTCGTACATTCTGGTAATGGGACAAGATCCCAAACTTTATTGTCTTGCATAGACTTATACTCATCATTCATGGCATCAATCCACTTTTGAGAGTTTGAACCCTGCATGGCTTGACGGAAGTTGATTGGATCATCTTCCATTAATCCATTATTTTCCTCATGTTCATGGAGAAATACTATAAAATCATCCGAAATAGCATTTTTCCTTTCTCTCGTGGATTTTCTTAAAGGTATTGGTTCTTATGGTTGTTGAGTTTGAACTTCTGGAATAATTACCTCATTTTGGATGGGAGGTTCTTCAACATTGTCTTGTTGAGGTTCTGGATATACTTCTTGATCAATGACAGGTATAGGAACTTGTACACTGTCAAAAGTAATAGTATCCTCAACTTCTTCCTCAAAGACAATGTCTCTAACCTTATTTCTCCCTCCAAACTCAACATCCTCAAAAAATGTTGCAGTTCCCGTTTCAAAAATTGTCTTAGTTGTGGAATCATAAAATTTATAGCCCCTTGATCGCTCAGAATAGCCAATAAAGTAGCTGCTTACTGTTTTGGAGTCCAATTCCTTTTCATGTGGCCTATAAGGCCTACCCTCAGCTGGACATCCCCAAATATGAAAATACTTTAGACTAGGCTTTTTACCTATCCAAAGTTCATAAGGAGTTTGGCAGCAACCTTAGTTGGTACTCTGTTCAGAATATAAGTTGCAGTCTTTAATGCTTCTCCCCAGAGTGATTTTAGTAAAGTAGAATGAATAATCATATTCCTTACCATATCCTGTTTCGTCTTTCAGCTACACCATTCATGCTAGGCGTCCCTGGCATGGTGTATTGTGGGACGATTCCATATTCCTCTAGGTATTTAGCAAATGGTCCTGGACATTGTTCACCTGAGCCGTCATTTCTGCCGTAGTACTCACCACCACGGTCAGACCTAACGCTTTTTATCATTTTGTTGAGTTGATTCTCAACCTCAGTTTTAAACACCTTGAACATGTCCAGTGACTCAAGACTTTTCATGAATAAGATATAGGTACCCATAACGTGAGTAATCGTCTATGAATGATATAAAGTATTGTTGACCATTCCAAGAAGCCATAGGGAATGGTCTACAAATATCCGTGTGTATCAATTCTAAGACATCCGAAGTTTTGTTAGCACATAATCCTTTTGTTTTGGTCTGTTTTCCCTTGATGCATTCAATACATACATCAAAATCTGTGAAGTCAAGGGAATCCAAAATATCACATGTCACAAGTTGTTCAACTCTAGATTTAGAGATGTGACTTAGGCTTGTGCCATAATTTTGCTGAATTTTCTTTATTTAGTTTGCGTTTAGTACCACGTGTTTCCACATGCAGGTTTTCATTATATGATGCAACAGTATCAAGCAAATATAAGTTATCATATGCAGATAATAAATTAGTACCAATAATATTGGAATTTAAAGAAAGACATAACTGATTGTTTCCAAATGAACAACAATAACCAAATTTGTCCAACAAAGAAACATAAACCAAATTCCATCTAAAAGACGGTATAACTTTAGTATCTTTCAAATCCAAATAATGATGAGTTTCCAACAATAACCTAAAAATGCATATTACATCAACTTCCACCGACTTGCCATCACCAACATAGATGTATCTTTCACCATCATTTAACTTTCGGTAGCTCAGGCATCCCTACATAGAAATACTTATGTGAGTAGTAGCACCAGAATCTAATCACCAAGTATTTCTAGGTACTGAAGCTAAATTAACCTCAGAACAGACCAAATTAAGATTCGTACCTTTCTTTGCATGCCGACGAGATATTTGGTACAATTCTTCACATATCCAATACTTTTGCAAAAGAAATATCCTTCTTTGTTGTCCTCTTGCCGTTTCTTTTGTACTGGACCCTTGGAGACAGCTTGAAATTCCTTCTTTCTTTTCTTGCCCTTATCTTTAGAAGTGCTTGCCAAGTGAACATTTTCAATTCTAGCTTACTTCAACCTTTCTTCCTCTTGCACACAATATGAAATGAGCTCATTTAGAGACCATTTCTCCTTCTGGCAGTTATAACTGACCTTAAATTGACTGAAATGTGCAAGAAGTGATATCAATACCAGATGTACGAGCAAGTCATCAGACAGCTCGAGCTTTAGTGCCTTAAGCTTTGAAGCAATGTGAGACAATTCCATGATGTACTCCCTTATGTTTCCTTTGCCTTTATACTTTATTGAAATCAAACTTTGCAAAAGCGTGCTTGTTTCAGCCTTATCGTTTTTCTTAAAACGTTTCTCAATTTCGACAAGGAAATCCTTAGTATTAATCACTTCTTCAGATACTGTGCCTCGAAAGGCTTCCGGAATGCTGCACTTAATGATCATCAGACTCATGCGATTAGAGCGCTCCCACTTCTCAAAGTTCCTCTTTTCATCAGATGAACTTTCATCCATAAAAGGAGTATGTTGCTCAGTCCGGAGCGCAAGATCCAAATCCATGCAGCCGAGAACAATTAACATGTTCTCTTTCCAATTCTTGAAGTTTGTCCCATTGAGCTTGGGAATAGAGTTGATATTTGCAATATTGTAGTAGCAGATGAAGTAGTTGTAGAGAGAAAATGGAAGAATTATGCTCACATCAATATTAAGACTCAATAATCAATTAATTCAAATCATGGTAAGTCCCATCTCAAGATACCAAGCACATTATTAATATCAAGTATTTGGACAGTAATATTAACTATAAGTGGTACTCTTGGTGTAGTGATCAAACATTGACAATAAATCCTGTCAAATAATAAACTCATCTTTGGATTGATTTATTGTTCACATGGAAACTTTATAATTATCACATGTTTACCACCACAAGTGTGTATCAAATTTGGCCAAATATTAACCTTCCTTTGGGCCGACTAATATCCGCATGAACAAGCATACACATGAATTCCTTCTAATATTCTAAGTTAATTAATTTTCACAAGAGATGTTGCTTTGACAACATATTGCTTCAATCAATTCACTTTTGAATATTATATACTCAATTGAGTCCTTTATACCATAATTTGATAAGCAGAATACTTAAATTTATTTATCCTGAAACTTTAAGGGCCTATGGGTTAATAATTCAATACTTTAGTGGTCAAAATTAATTAATTCAAAAATTTATGAGTCAATAATTAATTATTGAAAACTTTAAGGACCCAAAAATTAATTATTCAAAACTTTAGGGACTAAATGTTAATAATTGAAAAGTTTAGGATTTAAAAATCAATTATGGGGAACTTTAGGGGCCAAACTAAACCAATTATGAACATTCAGAGGCTTAATAATTAAATTCAGAACTTAAATGACCCAAATTAATTAATTTCATAACTTCAGGGGCTGAATTATTAAAATACGTAACCTTAAGGCCCAATTAGGATTAACTTTAAACTTTAGGGACTGATTTATAAAATTTAACCCTAATTTTAAATTGCAAGCAGTGGCTTTAGAATTTTTAATTTGCAACCCATACCCCGCCTCCAAACTTTCGAAAACCGAAATCTTAATGAAGAAAATGTCCATTCTTCTTCTTCCATAACCGAAAAAACTTAATGGCCATTAATATACCCTCACTGGCGCCGCCGGCCGGGGCCTCGCCGACTGCTTCGAAAGCAGCCGGCGCGGCTGCTGTTGCAACAGCCGCGGGTTGCTGCAACGGCAGCCATCAAAATTTATTTTATTATTTTATTTTTTTTAAAACTGAAATTTCTTTAATTTAATCAACAGATTTGAAAATGTTATATTTCAAAATCCGAATTTTATGAAGAAACAACCTTAATTCTTCCAAAATCCAAATAAATAATATGCTAATTTCATATAATAATTCCAAATTCTAGATTCATAATATTAAATTTCTAGAATTTCATAATATAGCATGAAAATGAAATAACAATATTATAACATGCTCAAAACCATAATAATATGCTATAATTTTAGATGTATAACATAAAGATCAAAAAATCCATAGAATTCAGAATCTTGAAATTCCAATTTTTCAAGATTTCAATTATGGAGTGCTCAGATACCACTTGATAGAAAATTGAAAAAGAATAATCAATCCATATACTTTATTCTAATCATTTTCACATTAAAAAAAAACAACCCCTAGATCCATTCTTCATATTGAAATCTAAAAAATGAACATAAACATAAAACATACATGAATCCATGATAATTTGATTATTAGCCTGAGTGAATCACGATCTTCCAATTTGATTTGTGAACTTCACTCCAATCTTGATTTCTATTAATGGGGATGTAGAAATCTTGAAGAACCCACTCAAATGGAGACCATAACCCATATATTCATAAGATAATGATCATTCATTATTTTTCATTTATTTTAAATCGGTCCCTCAACAATTTAAAATAAATTTCTGATCTCTACATTTTAATTCCATGAAATCTAATACTCATTAGTCAAAATTCATCTTTAGTGGATCACTTTAATTGACTAATATATTTTAAATAATAGCACACACATTTTAATATGTTACATTTGGCCCCAAATATTGTTAGAATATTCCAACAGAATGTCAATTGGAATTTCAAATGAAATTAAAGAAGAAATTCATGTAAAATATTCATTCGTTTTTCAGCTCCATTCTTTCTAAACATACCCAACATGTTCACTGTATAACGTGTTAATCTCTTTCATAAAATATGATGATACATGCTAAAATCTTACAACATCAAATGTACACGAAATTAGCTAGACAAGAAGCATACATAGGAGAAAAAATTCAAAATTAAACTGCAAATGTAGCAAGCAGGACATATTGTTTCCAATTTCAGCCAAGAGGATAAATAAAACTAGTCTAATCCAAATGATACTTTTCATTTTTCAAAATTTATATGGAAATTTTCATTCTAAGAAAAAAGAAGTGTAATGCTTAAATGATCTTGAACAAGACATATGGGGTAAGTTGCTTCTCCTTAGGCCTTTACTACTATATTTTTTTTTTTATAACCGTGGATGTCCGGGTCAACTTGCGCGCACCTCGACTAATCCCACGGGACCTTTACTACTATATGTAATGTATCATTCTATTATAGTTTGTGATCACCAAATCACTCTAATTTACAAGATTTGAACATCTCTGTCAACTAGTTTATCTTTCGATTATTACTGTAAATGGAGATCTCACATGAAATTTTGTGATAGAATCAAAACAAAATATCTACAGAGAACAATAGAGTTTGCAGTTGAGGCAAATTATCAAACACCTTGAACCCATCCAATTGGATGTTAATAGAAGACCACTGAGTTAGAAAAAAAATACAAAACTAATGATCGTAAATAATAATTCATAGAAACTATTCTATTATACATAACTGGCAGGTTATCATTGTTTCTAACAACTCAGGTTGTGTCTTTACCTTGAATTTACATCCGAAAGAAATTTTAGATCACATCAGCAGTACAAAAAATGGTGTATGTTATCTCAGAGTTCAACAAACCCACGTAATGTTTCCCCTTCAAGATTGTATTTTGAAATTTCCATGGTTTTGAATTGAGCGAATAATTAGGAATTGTAATTAAGGGCCAGCTATTGTTGGGTTTCAGTTACAAAGAATGGAGTTAAATGTTTGAATACACACCGAACTTTACATAATGTCACGATTTATTCACTAAACTTAAAATTGCACCCCATTACTCACTGAACTTTATAGATTTGCACTCCATTGCACACCGACTAACTTCCGTTTCTAACGTGTGCCGACGTGGATGATGGAATGTGTACGTGGCAATTAACTCACTCCAAAATAAAAAAAAAATCAAATGCCACCTCATTTAAATTAAATTTCCAAACAAGCCTTAAACCCATTCTTTGAAATCGTGACCTCTTCCAAACCAGACCCTGTTCTTCCATTTGAGCATCCTCCAAAACCTCTGATGAAACCATGAGCCTCTCATCTCCCTCTTCCATTATTTCATCTTCCAATTCGAAGGAGCGTCTCCTCTCCAAAATTTCATCCTCCAATTCGAAGCTCGGATTTGTAAAGAATCTCACATGGACGATTGTGTGGTAAAATCGATTTGGGGGTTAGGGTTCAAAGGGAATCCAGGATTCAATTTTGGTGGCTTGCATTCCTCCATGTGCGATTCTGTTGGATGTCCCAAGGTTCAAAGGGAATCTGGGATTCAAGGTTGTGCGATTCAATTTTTGTGCACTTCGAACTGGAAGATTCCCTCCATGATACAGTTGTTGGTTTGATCGATGTAGTTAGATTGCATGTTGAAGAGGGAAACCTACGTGAAGAGGAAGAGAAGAAATAACAAGAAACTGCATGAACCTTGGAGTTGGGAGATGAAGTTGTAGATGGTGATCGAGGAAGGTGAAATCAATGATGAGGGATTATTGAGGGCATTAATATCTACTTCTTCATCATCATCCTAGGAGTTGGGAGATGAAGCTGCAACCTGTAGATGGTGATTTTGGTGCTGGTGGATGGTGTCTGTAAACTGGTTTTTGAAGTGTGGTGTTTTTTGTACTGGCGCAGATGATGTTTTTTGAAGGCAGCTATTGGTTTATTGCTGGTGTATTGATGTATAGATTACAATTCAATAAAAGGAAAATGTTGTTTGATTTTATTTTAAATCCTGGTTATATATATCTGCTGCATTGAGTTGTGATTGATAAGCAGTTCTTGCTGTTGTTGCCTCTATTTGGATGCTTTGGATGGTGGTTTCTGATGCTTGTATAACTGGGGATGTGATTTAAATCTAATGTAAAAAGCATGGCCACAGAGAAGCACTTGCAGAGAGAGACAATATTGAAGGAAACCCATTAAACTTGAGACAAAAACTACATTAATCACTAGTTTCATCAACACCAGTTTGAATAACTACATTAGTCACTAGTTTCATCACATCAAAAACTACATTAATCACTAGTTTCACTAACTTCATCAACACCGCATTCACTAACAGCCACATCAAAAACTAATAGCCACGTCAAAAACTATACAAACATGCTGCCATCAAAAATTAATCCAAGTTCACCAGATTCACCATGCTCCCATCAAAAATTAATCCAAGTTCATGTTAGCTTCAAAAATTGGATGGTTGCTCGATGCCAGGAGTTGGCATGAATTGAAATCTCTGGACTTCCTCATGTGCTTGGCTCGAACCAACTCTATTCCCTCGGTCGGGGATAAATTTTCCCTGTCCATCAAAAATGAAAAATCCTTACTACACAATTTATTAACTCGACAATTTACAAGTACAAGAAAATAATATTATAAGTACTTACATGTCTCCTTATATCTTCTTATGCGAGCATTCCCGTATCAATTGGTTCCAACTGTCCTTCAAACCATTCCTAGATATATAGAAAAAAATTAATCAGATGTTATTCGATTTGAAATATGCAATATACCTTCAAATAAGGACTTATGTCAGAGGGTGCATCAGGCCTTGAGTGATATCTCTTGTTGTGACCCTGTAATCCACAAGTTGAGCATGTCATCGATACCCTTCCTTTTCTCCTTACATGCGATTTCCCTTGTGAGTGTGCAATAACATCTTCATCCGCTTGTTTCCTCCGTTTCTTCTGCTTTCTTCCCCTTTGTGGAGTAGTCCACGAAGGCGGCATGATAGGTAGAGTGTCCAACTGGGGCCACAATCGTATTCCGTTAATAGGATTCATAATGTTGTCATAGCATCTCAAATATGTATCCACAGTGTAACAGTTATCCACATACTCCTCAGGGTCATTTCTACACTCCCGTATGACGGCCACAGCGTGACTACATGGTATTCCCGTCAAATCCCACCTCCTACATGCGCAACTCCGTTCCTCTAAGTCAACAACATACGTCCCCGATCTGCAGTCCACCTGCCATCTAGGGCCCTCCCGAGAAATGCAGTGTGCATTTGTTGGACATCTCAGCTATCTTAGCAAGTTTTTTTTTTATTCTAGGACATAATTGCCCTCCAAACCTCCTCATCTTACTTCAACGCTTCTCTATCCTGGTCATAAACCCCAACTGCATATCAGTCAACATCGTTACAATAAACTTTTCCCTATCATCTATCAGCATCTAATTGAAAACTTCTCACAAGTTGTTTAATAAAATGTCACTTTTCGAGTGTGTCCTGAAGTGAGATTTACTCCATTCGGATGGATGCCTCTCTATCAGCCATTTATAAGCATTTTCATTAACTTGACGAATTTGGTGCATCCAATGTCTATAGTCAGCTAATGTAGTCGACTTAGCAACCTGCCAAAGTAAGTCCTTTAGAGTCTTACCCTTATATCCCTTATCGAAGAAGTTTGTGTACATGTGTCTAACACAGAACCTATGCTCTGCCTCTGGAAATAAATCATCAATGACATTACTTAATCCTTTATGCCTATATGTCATCACAGTCCAATTAGCCCCATTTCCCATCTGAATGTCCTCAGCCAGATATTTCAAAAACCATCTCCAGGAAACCGTGTTCTCTTTCTGGACGACAGCATATGCAACTGGATAGATGCAATCATTTCCATCTAAGCCCACTGCAGTGAGCAATATCCCTCCCCAAACACCACGAAGATGGCACCCATCTACTCCAATGATTTTTCTACACCCATGTTGAAATCCTAATTTGCAAGCACTAAAACAAATATATATACCTTCAAACACTTGCCCACTA
This sequence comes from Fraxinus excelsior, assembly GCA_019097785.1. Classification (NCBI taxonomy): domain Eukaryota; kingdom Viridiplantae; phylum Streptophyta; class Magnoliopsida; order Lamiales; family Oleaceae; genus Fraxinus; species Fraxinus excelsior. The sequence continues at coordinate 28,436,833 of CM032631.1, read as the reverse complement.
AGTGCTATAATTACTGTAGATCTTGGATTGGTCCTCAATACCTCAGCTGCATATGACCTGAGTACTGCAAACTGTTCTTCGATAGTGCCATTAATCAATTGCTTCGCATATCTTCTCGTTTTCCAAGCAACATTTCTAGTGATATTTATCTTCAAGTCCTCCTTAATAGTTGCTTGCATACTTTTGGTTTTCCACTCTGGGTCTGCCTTGAACTGTTCAATGTATCGATGGACTATGAAAATATAGTTACAATGACGATTGTACTGATCCCTAGTACATGTGTGTTGAGGCGTATATGACTTCACTTGAACGGTTTCTGAATTATTCATCTTCGAAGCCCATATTCTCCATGTGCACCCTGATTTACAGATGCCTTGAACTCTTCTTTCATCATTCGCCTTACACTTCACATTATATCCATTTACTGCACCGTAAGTTCGAATCGCCTTCCTACATTCTTGTACAGAACCGAACAACTGACCTACCTGAAACTTTGGATCGCGCATATCCGTTTTAGCCATAAACTCGGGAAATCGATACCCAACCTCATCCTTTGATGAGATATTGGACAACAATTCTTCAGATGATGGGTATTCAAGATCATCGACCTCATGGTATTCGGCATGTCCTACTATTGCACGATCCTCTTCTTCTCGCTCCGTTGTCCCCCCCTCACAATCTAATTCAATTCCCTCCGTAACATTTTTGTCGAATAGCATATCATCTTCACTGGACCATATGTCATTTTCGGAATCATTGAAGTCGGTGTCATCCTCTGAATCTGTCACATCAATAAGAATTTAAAAACGATCACCAAAAAAGAGATTGAAAAAGATTATAATAAGTTTCGCTCTACATATCATAGAAGCCACATTCATTATCAACATATGATTCTTAGCTTCATATGTAGAGATTGGGATTAAAAATCTAATTATAGAAGGCCTGAACAAAATAAAATCATTTTCTTTATCACAATTTCATAATCAAGAACAGCCATAAAGATTTCAAATAATCCAAAAACCCCATTTCTATAATTTTTAACAGAATGTTGCATTAAAATGTGTGAGAAAAGATTTTGGCAATGAATAAAAAATAAAATCTAAAAGAGATGTAACAATATTAATGTTAACATTACATCGCATTGATTACAGAGTAGTGGGAGGATTAATGTTAACATTACTTCTTACCCGTTACCTAGGCCAGGTATTTAAATTTCACCAATAATTTTAATAGTTGTTGAAATTGTACATCAACACCTTCTTATATTTACATACATGGAGAGGAAGTATGCAATTGCAAGGGTAAGTTCAAATGATCCAAAAAGGTGTCGATGTTTACCTCGATTTGGTCCCTCCATGTACGATTCTTCACAAATTCGAGCTTCGTGGTCACGAGTTGGCCTTCACTGTGATATAATTTTCATTTGGTCACGATTTGGTCGCGAGCTCACAGTTTCATCTGGAGAGGAGAGGAGAGGTTTTGGAAGATGCAAAAATGGAAGAACATGGTCTGGTTTAGAAGAGGGTCACGATTTCAAAGAATGGGTTTAAGGCTTGTTTGGAAATTTAATTTAAATGAGGTGGCATTTGATTTTTTTATTTTGGAGTGAGTTAATTGCAACGTACACATTCCATCATCCACGTCGGCACACGTTAGAAACGGAAGTTAGTCGGTGTGCAATGGAGTGCAAATTTATAAAGTTCAGTGAGTAATGGGGTGCAATTTTAAGTTTAGTGAGTAAATCGTGACATTATGCAAAGTTCGGTGTGTATTCAAACATTTAACTCCAAAGAATGAGAGGAATTTATGGAACCAGTAATTTTGATTTACCTATGCTTTATATCCGGTATTTATAAATTATAAAATAGTGACTAGTATTTACTGGAATATTTTTATTATGATTTTTCCCACGTTTTAAGCTCACATTGCAATAAAATAAAAATGGTTTTCCACCCAATTTATGCCACAACGATCCGACCCAAATGAAGAAGTCCATCACTATGTAGAAAACCAAATCTCTACCCCGCCGCTTTCATCGGACAACACTGTAGACATAAAAAAATAAATAACTAAATAAAATAATAAATAATGAGTTTTGTCAATTTAAATAACTAGCCCAATTAAATTTATTAAAGGGGAAATTACAATAATTCAGGTGTTTGAAGAATAGAATTCAAAAATTAGGGACCAAATTTCATTATTCAAAAATCAGGTATTATATTAAATCTCAAACCCTAATTTATCCCTTTCAATTCCCTTAGCTCTATCCCTCTCTCCGGCGCCTCCTTTCCCATTACTTCTGTAAATCTCCCACCGTCTATCGTCGACCACCGCCACATCAACAATCATGTTTGTTGTTGACTGCCCGCACCTTCACCTGCTTCTCCTCCCTTCCCCACCCCCTACACCTCCCTAGCAGCGTCGAGGCACTGATGTTCGTTGTTGACTGCCCGCACCTTCGCCTGCTTCTCCTCCCTTCCCCACCTCCTACACCTCCCTAGCAACGCCTCGACACTGCTCTGAATCATCTCTTTCCCATTTTAATCGATTTGTACATCATCTATTTTCGCATTTTGTAACAGTGGACCTAAATCGTTTGTTGGCTGGTGTGATTGGTTCATGCTCCATCCTGGCAATAATAATGAAGTTGGCGGTCTGTAGGAGGAGGTGGTGGGATGGGTTGTGGTGTGGTGGTGGTGGTGGTGGTGGAATGTGACGCTGGAGATAGTGTTGGGTGCTGGTGGTGGTGTAGGGTTACTGACGTTTTTTGATCTAATTTGTTGGTGGGTGTGTGGCGGATATGTGTGTGTATGGGGTGGTGGTGGTTGTGATGTGCGGTGGCGAGGCAGTGGTGACGTTGGCCGTGCTGGTGAGATTGGTGGTTGTGGTGTGATAGTAGTGGTGGTGCCACTGTGGTTATCTGTGACCTATCATTTGGCTAACTGTGACCAAGTATTTAAATGTGACTAACAAATTTTCAAATTTGTGATTGGGTATTTTGGTCATGTGACTAAAAATATAATCTGCGACCTTATTCGATAATCTGTGACCAACTATTTTGTTACATGTGATCTAAAAATTATATAATCTATGACCGTGAAAAAATCTGTGACCAATTAATTTGGGAATCTGTGACTGTGTGACCATAAATTTTGATCTGTGACCAACTAATTTGAAATCTGTGACCAACCAATTAATTGTGACCTATAAAATTTTTGAACTGTGATCGTAAATTGTAAATATGTGACCAGAATGGTTACCGGAATAGTCGTCGGAAAAATTGTCAGAATCGGAGCAGTCGCCGGAACGGTCGTCGGAGAAGAGTGGTGGTCGGAATGGTCGTCGGAATAGTCTCCGGAGTGGTATGGGTGGTGCATGTGGGATGGGTTAATTATATTATATTAGAATTAAATATTTAATAATAAATTGATTTAATAATTTATAATTTTATAAATAAATAAATAAACCTGATTTTTGATTTGGTGTAAAGTAAACACCTTATTTATGAATTTTTCCCTTTATTAAATTAAAGTCTACCAAGGCCCATTAAATTTTAAAGGCTCATTCCACTCTTTCAAAATCCACAATTATTCAATTCTAATAATTCTAATTAAATTAATTTAGTAGTTACCAAAATTGGTCACGAAATTCCTCTATAAATAGGACCAAATGTTCATAATAAGATGAGGAAGAAAAAAAGGGAAAAGTGCTGGAAAAAAAATCACAAAGTGCTGGAGAAATCCCAAAGTTGGAGGAAGAGAAGAAATCATTTCAACTCAAAGTCCGGCAAACACGAAGGAGATCGAAATCTTCTTCAAATCAAGCAAACCCAAGAAAATCAAAGTTTTATTCGAATTAAATCAAGATCAAATCCAAGTTCCGAAGTGCAAATCCAAAATCTGAAATTCAAGTGTCGAAAAAGTCAAGTTCTCGCCAAATCAAATTCTTAATAAATCTCGAAACCCAGGATTCAAGCCACGTGACTCCTTGTCTTTAAACATTCAGATCATTAATTAGAGGATTTTTCAATTTTGCAATTACAAGAAGATTAATATCCATTTGTATTTCTCAAAAATATAATTTGTAACGATTTTAGTATTTCAATATACAAAATATGTCGTACAAATTTCTTGGAACGCTCGGTAGGACCTTCTTGTGTTTCTCATCTTTTGATCTCAAAATCCTCAATTTTCAATCACTGTATCAACAATGGTGAACGAACAGGCAAAACAAACCATGACTCATCTTAAAGAGATACTTGCGAAACTGTTCCGTGTGACCAGAACCTAAATAAGAAGTGGGAAAACTCAATTGGTCCCACCACTAAAGAAGTTCTCCAATAAAGGCAGAATGAAAATTGATTTCACAAAACAAACTCTCATTCAACAGAAAAGACCAAGAGTTTGGAGAAAAGCTCTCGTTCAGACTCCGTTTCTAGTGGCATATCATTCTTTGGATCCCATCATGCCACTTCTCTACAAAGGTGGGGAGACGATACTTTATCTGAAGAATCACTTGAGTCGGTGATAGTCACGAAAGCGACGTCAGGTGAAGATGATCGGATCCAACAAATGGCTTTAGCTATTGAAAAGTTAACAAAGTCACTAGAAGAGAAAAACGCACAGGTTACTGCACTCATGCACGGCTAAAGTTGCAAAATCTGTCGATTAAAGAAGATCAAGCAAATTCAAGATCTTCCAAAGCTAAAGATCTAAAAGTCCAAGAACGACAATCGAAACAAGATATGCATGATTGCACAGTTGTTCAAAACATTTTACATGACACTACTCAACTCTCTGTTGGCTCTCTCTGTCCACCAACTTCAACATATGACTGCAAACACCATTTGTGCCCAATATGGTGGTTCAATGCAATCTTCATTGGTGTATGTCAAGTCATATAGTCATTGAATCGACAAAATAAAGATGTCACTCGGTTACCAACCTCCGAAATTCCAGTATTTTGATAGAAAGGGCAACCCGAAGCACATGTTGCTTATTTTATTGAGACGTGTAACAATGCCGGCACTTACAATGACACCATTGTGAAACAATTCGCACGCTCCCTCAAATGTGCCACATTCGAATGGTATACCGACTTACCAGATGGGGTCAATTGATAGTTGGGATCAACTTAAACGAAAATTATTAACACATTTCTACAGTACCAGGCGAAATGTCAGCTTTTCTGAACTTGCTCGAACGAAGCAGAGAAAAGAAGAGCCCATTGTAGAGTACATCGAACGCTGGAGGAACCTCGTGCTCAATTGCAAAGAACGAATAAGTGAAGCATCTTCCATTGACATGTGTATACAAAGCATGCATTGGGGATTACTTTATAATCTCCAAGCAAATATACCTCATTCCTTTAACGAGTTGGCGACACATGCTCATGACCTAAAATTCTAAATTGCAAGGTATGAGAGTTACTTACCAAGTGATCCACGTGACAAGAAAGATCCTAAGAGAAAAATAAAGAAGGACGTGAAGGCAAATAAATCGAAAGAAGTAATGACAATTTCCACTATCCCTATAAAGATAGCCTTCCAAAGGCCAGACCTACCAAGGGACTAGTCCAAAGCAGAGGTAATGTGACTTTGAAAGAACTCAAAGAGAATGAGTACCCATTCTCAGATTCTGAAGTTTCTAGAATTCTGGATCAACTCATCGAACAGAATATAATCGAACTTCCGGTGCTAAAGAGACCTGAGGAAGTTGGTAAGGTCGATCATCTTAAATATTGTAAATTTCATATAATCATCAGCTACCCAGTGGAAAAATGTTTTGTACTAAAAGATCTTATTGTTCACTTGGACAAAGAAAATAATATTAAACTTGAAACCGGAGAAAACCCAACGGTTGCCTGCTCGATGGTTTTGTTTTGAATCGTTTAATCCAATTCCTATTGCAAAGAAGGGACATACATTTTCGCATACATATGATGCCAGTAAATCCTCGGTTGGGGAGTTTAGACCGCAAATTTCAGAATAAACCATCCCAATGAAGTTCGAGGTAGACGGAAAAATTACTATCAATTACGTCTATCCTGGGATGGATGGACTGTCTGCACCCAATTACCCAACCTTTTACAAAATTATGACGGATGATTTGGATGTTTGAGATTCTGATTCAGAGTTCGAAGACGAGATCGGTGATGGTTGGTCTACCTTCATAAGTAAGAATGAGAAATGTCGGTATCAAACAAAACAGGTAAAATACCACCTTCTACACCTCTTGCAAGACCGAAATTAGGGACATTGGATATGGAAGTTCAACCTAATAAAAAGCTAACACTAGAAGAAAGCCGGGGGGGATGGACCCTTATAAAAAGATGTAATCGAAAGACTCCATAATTCCCAGGTTCTAGTATTTGTGACGAGAAACTAAGACCAAGAAATAACCAAATGAGAAGGCCTAAAGCCAAGTCAAGAATGTCTATTAAATCAACGAAAGTAGAAACTGCTTCACGCCTCCTAGACTACCAACCCTAGGTGATTATTTTCCCAAGAGATTCTTCGACAATGAATGTTTTACCTCAAACGTTATCAACATGGAAGATAAAAATGAAGCAAAAAATGTACATAAATAGAGTTCAAAACAGAAGAGAACTATCTCACGACTTAATAGTACTCCTTCCGATATGAGTTTAGCAAAGTCTCTTAGTCTCCCTTTCGATGATCGAATGGCCTTAGCCGCGACATTAATTGATCCGGAAGAATACGAAGATAAAGTTTTAAAACATGTTGGCTCCATAACCCGACAAGACTGTATGACTACCATTACATTTGACGATGAAGATTTATAATTGGATTCTCTTTTACATAATAGACCATTGTATGTTAGTGGTTATATTCGAGAATGCCGAATAAATCGCATAATGATCGATTATGGATCTGCTATGAACATCATGCCAGTCAAAACAATGAAGAAGATTAGAATTAATGTTGGTGATCTACCCAGGAGCAAGATCATCATTCATGGATTCAACCAGAAAGGTCAGCAAGCCATTGACATGATTGGTTAAAAGCTGCAAATAGGGGAGTTAATTTCCTCAGCTCTCTTCCATGTCATCGATGCTAAACATCATACGAGTTACTCCTTGGATGTGTTTGTCCACATGAAACTGAAGTAGTACCTTCAACTTGGTAGCATTGCTTCAAATACAGTCGAGATGGAAATGTCAGATGTGTAGTAGCAGAGTCCAAACCATTCCTCGAAAAAGAATCTCATTTTGTTGATGCCAAATTTTACATGGAAGATGAAGAGTATAATTCTACAGGGTTGACCATGTTCGAATTCAAAGTTAAAGAAAATACAGATGATGATGATGATACATCTGGTGTTTCTCAATCTCATCAACTTATCAAAGGTGAATTAAAATGCAAATCTGAAGGATTCTCTAAAGGCAAAAAAAATGTCAAATAGAATCGACCGATGTTGCGGTATTGAGAAAAAGAGTTGACTCTTCCAATACCTAGTATTCCAAAATTGTTTTTGCCCCATCAACTCATGGTAGTCCCTGGAGAAAGCAAATCAACATTGGAAGCTTCGACATCTATTCCTGACATATCAAAGCTCAATATTTCTAGCTCGTCCAAACAAGACAAGCTAAGTACTGAAAAAGCTAATGAACCAAAGCAGACTTTCAAAGGGTGTTATAATCCTCAAGTCAAAAAGTTGTTTGACAATGCAGGATTTGGGAAAAGAGAGCTTTGCAAATTAGGTGATCTTGATGTTGTCCTTTCGGGTGTGCGAATCCCTTCTAATTTTGATGGAACCCTTATGTCGCAACCCAGATATGGTTTGGGATATGATCCAAATCTACCAAGAAATATTAAAGTTAATAAGGTTTCCTCGAACCCAATCATAATTCAAATTTACGAAGTTGTGGAAGAGAAATCTATACAGCTGAGACCTTCAGTGCTTGATCGAATAAAAAATGAGAATGCTAGAGTTTTAGTGTTTAAAAGGTTAAAAGGGAAACCCTTCCAAATGGTTGATGTTAATAGTAAAACTCTCGTCTTCTAAAAGTTAAGTGAGGTTTCTTCTTCTTCTATCCAAATTGATAATAAAACACAAGCTTCTCAGAAGTCATCTCAAAGACAATATGCATTTTCTCGACTTGGAATTAAAACTTCTTATCCAAGTCCATAGCCTCAATGATCAACAAAAAGATAAAAACATCAAAAAGTTTACCCTTCTCTAAACAATAATGAGAATGAAGAAGAAGTCTATGTTAATCACATAACTTTTGAAGAAGCTCCCAACTCAAAACTTGAGTGTGAAAATTTTGCCACAAAAGAGGAACTTGAACCGGCCCCACCTACATTTGAAGAAGGAGGACAAGCTACTGTGGATGGTTTGAAGTAATTAAACTTAGGGACTGAATAAGACCCAAGACCAGTGTTTGTAAATGCTCTCCTCGATCAAAAAGAGGAATCAGACATCTATTTGATTCAAGAATACAAAGATGTATTTGCATGGTCTTACAAAGAAATATCAAGGTTAGATCTGAGGGTTGCAATACATCACCTTGTAGTAAGACATAGAGTTCGACCGATCAAGCAACCTCAAAGACGATTTCAACCAATATTGATTCTTCAAATTAAAGTGAAAGTTAACAAACTTATTGAAGTTGGATTCATACGTGAAGTCAAGTACCCAACTTGGATCGCAATTATTGTTCCCGTAAAAAATAAGAACGAACAATTACAAGTCTGTGTTGACTTTCGTGATCTAAATCAATCATGTTTGAAAGATTATTTTCAGCTTGTGATAATAGAGTTAATGGTGAATGCAACTGCATGGTATGAAGTCTTATCTTTCATGGACGGATTTTCTTGATACAACCAAATATGAATGAATCTGAAATATGAGGAACTTACAGTATTCTGTACCCCTAAGCGCATATATTGTTATAAAGTTATGATGTTTGGATTAAAAAATGTGGGGGCAACCTACTAACAGACAATGCATATTGTCGTTAAAACAAAGAAACTTGATGATCATCTACAAGATTTATGAGGTGTTTCCGAAAGATTTCGACGACATCAATTAAAGATCCGTTGAAGTATGCATTTGGTGTTACATCTGGAAAATTTCTTGGCTTCATTGTTCAACATAGGGGCATTAAAATATATCAATAAAAGTGGACGTCATAATCAACATGATGAACCAAGAAATATGCATGAGTTTAAAAGTTTTCAAGGAAAACTCGCATACATTCGAAGATTTATCTCTAACCTTGCCGAACTTTGCCATCCATTGAAAAAATTGGTAAATAATGATGAAGAATTTGAACGGAATGATATTTGTCGAAGTAATTTCCAAAGCATTAAGCAATATTTGTCTCATCCACCAATACTTACAGCTTTGGTCCCAGGGAAACCACTAATTCTTTATGTTGCGGCACAAGAATATTCTCTATGAGCACTTCTTGTCCAAGCCAATGATGAAGGAAAATAGAATGCTATCTACTACTTGAACCGAACACTGGTAGGCGCTAAAATGAAATATTCGCCTATTGAAAAAATAGGCCTTCCGTTACTCTTCACATCTAAAAAACTAAGACATTATATGCTATCACACGATCAATCTTGTTTCAAACATTGATCCATTAAAATACATAATGTCCATGCCAGTTTTTGCTGGAAGGATTGGAAAATGGCCACTGCTATTGTCCGAGTTCGACATCATATTCATTACACAAAAGGCTATCAAAGGACAAGCTTCAGAAGATTTCCTTCCTGACCATCCAATTCCGGCAGAATGAGATCTACAGGAAGACCTTTAGGATTACGAAGTTCTATTTACTGAAGTCATACACCGTCATGGAGGTTGTCCTTCGATAGGGCAGCCCGAAGTTATAGAGCTGGAGCAAGAGTTGTCTTTGTCACTCCCCATGGTCCAGTTATACCGTACTCTTTTTCCATAACAGAGAAATGTTCAAACAACATGGCTGAATATCAGGGCCTCATCACTGGCTTAGAGGTAGTGTTAGATATGAATATCCATCAGCTGAAAGTGTTTGGGAATTTTAAATTGATAATCAACCAACTTTTAGTTGAGTACGAAGTCTGTACTTTAGACATGAAGCCATATCTTGAATATGCATCAATGCTTATGAAATGATTTGATTCGTTAAAAATCAAATTCGTACCTAGAACTGAAAATAGAGAAGCTGATACCTTATCTAATTTGGCCACTATTTTAGCCAAGACAGATAACAATTTTTCTTACTCCATTTCAATTACTCAAATATGGGTGCTTCTATCATTGTTACCCAGTGATATGGAAAAGGACAATAGCATCGAAGTAATCGAAGACGAGAAAAAAGAAGATTGAAGACAACCAATAATCGATTTCCTTCAACATAAAAAACTACCAGACAATCCATTGCGAAAAATCGAAATCAAGAGGCGTGCATCTCGCTTTGTCTTTTATAAGTGAACACTTTATTGATGATCATTTGATGACGTTTTCCTCCGATACCTAAGTAATTATGAAGTAACACGTATCGTGGAAAAAGCCCACTATAGAATCTATGGTTCTCATCAGATGGACTCAAATTCCAAATTCGAATATAGATGATGGAGGTTGTTAGCCCAAGAATAACTAACCAAGAGGGGGGTGGATTGGTTTTTGAAACTTTTTCGACACTTAGTCTCAAAACTATTCAATACACAAGATATAAATGCAAAGTGTAATATAACAAGTAAATATGCAAATACGATAACTTAATTCAAGTATGGATATAGGACAATATAAATGGCAATGCAAAGTAGAGTACGATAATTAAAGATGACAAGTCAATTTAATAGGATTCGATACACAAAATGTTCTACGTCCCCGTTACCAAGCTCTCCGTCACGAGTAAGGCCAAATTCACTAAATGTGGTAACTTACAAACAAGAAGTACCGATCCTTAAGTGACTTACAAATAAGGAGCACTTATCCTTAAGTGACTTACAACAAGGAGCACGTATCCTTAGGTGACTTACAATAAGGAACACATATCCTTACAATCGAATTTTTACAAGGCTCTCGAAACCATCAAAATGCAATTTTACAATTTAAGGAACTCTCTAAAACAAAATAATATAATCAAATCAAGTATTTAGAGAGTTTAGGATAACACTTCAATTGATAGCAAATATTTAAGCTCAAGTGTTTTTTGAGTTGCAAAACTTTAATGAATGATGCAATAGTGAGAATAAATGTACCAAAGTTTTCAACCGATGAATCTCTCTTAACAAATAATACAAAGTTAAGTATATAGAGAGATTTACACTTAGACAAGTGTTGGCAAACAAAAGCTTTAGTCAAGAATAAGAAAATAGATAAGATAAATGTTTCTTTGCACAATTTGAATCTTTTATAAAATAGATGAAGAACAAGTTTTCAATCAAACAAAAGATTCTTGAAATAAATGAATTGAATAAATGCTAAGTAAACTTCAATGATCTTTTTATGAATAAGCTCTATAAAATTCTCTTGTAAGATTTTTGGTGATATTAAATGCAAAAGAGATGTGTATTTATAGAGCAAGGTGTGAAGTTGCAGGAACTTTCGACTGATCTCTTTTGGTCGACCGAAGTCCAATTATAATCGTTGTAAAATATTCAAACCGTTGGAATTTCGGCAAACCAATTCAAATTTTCGGTCGATCGAAATGTTTCAGTCGATCGAAATGAATAGATTTTGGTTTTAAGGGATTTTAAATCATAAGTTCCATTTTTCCAAAATCAATTTCATTTCGAGAATATTTTTTATACAAGTGATGAGATGTATAAAAATAGTTTGAGCTTTATACTTGCTAAAAAATTGACAAGTTATATCTTTACATATAATTTTTAAAGATTCGATAAAACATCTTCTAAGTTTCCATTCTTCAAAAGATCTTGATTTTTCGGATCACTTTTGAGTGATTTGCAAACGGATGACGATTTGAGCCTTTTGAATGATTGAGATCATTTATACATGAAAAACTCAAGAGACGAGATTTGTTAGAAATGTAAGAGTGTTTGTTATAATCAAAACAAGTGAAGTTATGTTGAAACATAGGTCAACAAGGTATTACTGGCCGACTATGGTACAAAACTTCATGGATTATGAAAAAAAAAATTGAAGCTTGCCAAGTTCATGCAAACTTCATCCATCAACATCCGGAACCATTACATCTAATAGTAGTTTCATGGTCATTTGATGCATGTAGTCTTGATGTAATTGGACCCATAACTCCAAAATCTTCAACTGGACATTCATACATCATTGCTATGACCGACTAATTCTCTAAGTGGGCTGAAGTCGTCATACCATTAAAAGAAGTAAAGAAAGAAAATGTTACGTATCCAAATCATTTATCGATATGCGGTCCCACAATATATCATCACTGACAATGAAAAGCCCTTTTGCAATAGCCGCATAAACGATTTACGTGTAAAATTTGGATTTAAACCATACAACTCATCCATGTACAATGCAATGGCTAATAAGTTAGCAGAAGCGTTCAACAAAACTTTGTGCAATGTACTAAAAAAGGTTGTCTTCGAAGCAAAAATAGTTTGTCATGAAAGAATCGGTGAATTCTTATAGGCTTATTAAACTCTAACACAAGCCACTCCTTATACCTTAGTGTATGGAGTAGAAGATGTACTTCTTTTAGAGTGTCAAATCTCATCACTTTGAATTGCCATCCAAGAAGGTTTTACAACAGGGAAAAATGCATGTCTTCAATTGGAAGAGCTAGAAGTTTTGGATAAGAAGAGATTAGAGGCACAAATGCACCTAGAGTGTTATTGAGCCCGAATTACCAAGTCCTTCAATAAAAAAGTGCGACCAATATCATTTCAAGTTGGAGATTTTTCCTGATGGGTTTGAAGTTCATCATGGAGTCTGTCCAACTCGAAAGTTAGCTGACTAGTTTTATCTTTCAATGAAAAACATGTGGAATCCTCCACTTCCAGGTGAATATTTAGAAGCTTCAATCTTTTTTTAGGCAGTTGGACACTCCATGTGTTATTTTCTTTCAAGTAAATAAATATCAACTTCTTTAAGAAACACATCCATGCGTTTCATCAAAGGTGCGGATCCATGCGAAATGAGCTGGTAATCACATTTTGAAGAATTACAATATTTTCGTCCCACCAAGATCGGATGTTGGAAAACTCATGCTTCAAGACATCCCTAAAACACTTCTGAAGATAATTAGTCATGACTTCTTACAAAGCAACCTTCAAGTAAGGAGACTCTTGAGTTATACCAGACGAGGGACCAGCCATGGAAGAACAAATTGGAGCTGTCCGATGATTATTTGTTTCTAAAGGCGGAATGTTAACCAAAGCCAATGAAGGTGGAGCAGTTGGAGCTTCATGATTGATCTCTAAAATGTTAGCTCTCGCAGTCTTAGAATTCACTTCATCTCCATCATAGAAATTATCTACGTTGAGTGCTAAAATACCTTCATTAATAGTACTCGGGTATTTGCAAGGTGGGCCGTGAAAATCACGAGTACTATATATTCCTGAAGCTCACCGATTCTCCCATCATTCTCGCGCAGTCTGGCCTTGCAAAGAGTTTAGATTCGTAGATAAATTCAATCATTCAAGAATACTTGGAAAACCTACAAAAAATGGAGATATAAAAAAAAAGATATGAACAAAAAAAAAACCTACCCGCATTCCATGTTCTAGGCGATATATCTAAAAATTCGTCATCTAATGGTGTATTTGGGATACTGATGTTAATGTGAGAAACTCCGACATCACCTTTTGAAGGATTTAGGACAGCTTGAAGTGGCATCGATTTTACCGATCATTTAATCTTATATATTTGGGAAAGAAGAGCCTGAAATTGAAGTTCGTTATAGGACCAAATAAGGTAGTATGTTAAAAAAAATAATATACCTGATCTCTAGAACTTTCATCTCCTAGAGTTAGAGTCTTTTCAGGTATGTATGATGCTTGATCTCCAAGACTACTGTGGTCTGGAATCAAAACTACTTTATGCATCTTATCAGCAAACTCAGAGGCGGAAGCAAACTTTGTTGAGGGAACTTTAATTTTAATATTCTTAATATCTTTTTCATTTTGAAGATACAATTCCTTCTTTCGAGAAATCTCTTCAGGAATGATATGTGGAGGATTTAACCCTTTGGCTATGACCCTATTCAGAACTGGATTAAGAAAAAAGTCACGACTCTCACTAGAAGATAAAACATACACTTGAACCTTGGTTAGGATCGGTAACACTCGATTATTCCACCAAATTTGGTACTCTACATCAACATTTTGATGAGTATCCTTCACATACTCTGGAAAATTTAGATCCACTTATTGTTTGAGTCAAAGACAACTAGACGCGATACATATCGCCAACATTGAGAGCAATATCCCACTTTCTTGGTAAACTGGGAAGTTTTTGTCTAAAGTCAAGTTGTCTGGCAAACCTGTAAGGATTATATGCTTTAAGAATGAGAGAGAGTAACCTTGACAATAAGAAACAAATCTAGATCGAATACCCATCATAAATTCTGAAGTATCTATAGACCTTGATTGGTCATCCACTTGTGCATCAGGATGGGATGATGAGAGAAATGGATTCCATCAAAAGTCATTGGCATCCATCATTCCAAGGATAAGGTCCTGATAATCAACAATATTATTCTCCCAAGACTGGAAAGCATTTAAGGTGCCAGCATATCTTCGAACAATAGGATGAGTATAACTCTTGTCCACATGAACATAAATACCTCGGACAAAATAAGTTGCAACTCAAGTATAAAGAAAATATCTAGGAAATGAATGTGAAATCGAGCCAAGGCCCAGGTTTAACTGATGGTTTGATGTCTGTGTAAGCCCTCTATAAATGATGGCTAATATGAGAGGAACTAGGTTGTAAGTATACTCACCTACCATTTTAGAAGATACTTTAAAAGTCTCAATTCTTATACGTTCACCTCCAAATGGAAGAACGAAACCACAAAGCCACAAGGAAAGATAAACTACTATTTCTAATTTATCTTCTTCTTCCATAGACAAAGATATTGGCAAATCGCTCCAATGACTCTGATCCCTACGGAACATATCTCCTGGCTTGTCTACAACAACGGGCCTCCATATTTCCTTTGAAGCTCTTTGATTACATCTCTTAAATGGATTTAAACTCATAGCATTCTTATAATTTCTGTGTTGTCGAGGATTTGGGGCACAACTATTCTTGCGAAACCAAAAACTAATCCATTTTTTGTGACTAATGCAATCATATTCATTCGTATTCGCAATCAGTGAAAAAATATTAAAGAGGTACAGACATGACTTGGAATGTTGATCTGTTAGCTCTGAAAGGCTTAGGACTACTTTATCATAGTAATGACCCATGATCGAAAGTAAACTTATCTCGCAGATGTCCTGAAAAGTGTTGGTCTCTAGACACCAAACCTCACAAAGAGCTCTGTAGATAGAATTTGGATGATGATAATCATTTGTAGCAGAGCTTACTGCAGAAGCTAACTAGCGAAGATTCATCTTAAGCAGAATTTTTTGGACCCATGAAAACCACTCCCAAAACTTTGAAAGAAAAGAAATCTCTCCAAACTGACAAGTGCACTTCCCCCCATCGTATTTCTTTGTTGTTAATCCTCTCACATATTACGGCCCTTGTGATGCACTCCATGTTTTGGGATGATGAGGCGGAAGACACAAAAAGAGAAGATGACTGCTAGATTGGTTGGACATGGCAGCTTCTAAATTTTCGTGACATTCACTAATAATGGGCATATGCAACTCTAACAAAAGCTCCAAGGGCTCAGAAGAAAGATCTATAGTCGGCTTATGGATGCTAAGTTTAAGTTTACCTCGTATGCCAGGCTGGGATGGTACTTCACATCAATATTTTTGGTAACAAGCCTTAACTCTTAAGCTCGACGATTTCATGTATATCATTATACACTTTATTATTAGAGCTTATCTCAACCATTCCTAAAAAGGGGGGGATAAAGTTAGAAAAAAAAAATTAATGGGCTGTAAATCTTTTAAATTCGTTTATTGTCTAAATCACGAGCCTCCCAAATACGTAAATAACTCCAAACACAAAGTATCTTGGACGGTCGAAGGAGTTGGTACTTGGTACCTAACATAAAATGCATTGAACGATCAAAAGAGTTGGTCATTGGTCCCAAACACAAAGTACATTGGACGGTCGAAGGAGCCGGTCCTTGGTCCCTAACACAAAGTGTCTAAGACGGCCGAAGGAGTTGGACTTTGGTCCAAAACACAAAGTGTCTTGTCGAATGAATCAGTCCTTAGTCCCCAACACAAAGTGCCTTGGATAGTCCAAAGAGTAAGTCTTTGATCCCAAACACAAAGTGCCTTAGACAGTCGAAAGAACCGGTCCTTGGTCCCAAACACAAAGTGCCTCGGATGGCGAAAGGTGGTAGTACTTGGTCTTCAATATGCATAAAAACGTTGGCGGTTTGAGTTTGTTCATAAGGAAATATTTTCTGAACCCGTAAAATAATTGCAGTAAAAAATTTTACTCTACACCAAGAAAATCTCAAACCCCAAAATCTTGATTTGTTCCAAAAGTTGAATTCCTGAAGAAAAAAAATGAAGAATGTTATTCCCAATTTTATAAAAATCATACCAAAAAATAAGTAAAAAAGAGACAGTTTATGCCCTGGTTTTGCAGAAACCAACAAAAAAAACGTTAAAAATAAAAAAAGAGGTAGAAACCAATTCTACCCTAGTTTCGCAAAAAAAAATGTAAAACAAATAAAAAAAAAGTGGCAAAAACCAATTCTGCCCTGGTTTCATAGAAAAAAACATAAAAAATTAAAAAAAGAGGTAGAAACCAATCCTGCCTTGGTGTCACAAAACCCACAAAAAAGACGTAAAAAAAAAGGGCAGAAACCAACAAAAAAAAGAGAGAGAAAAGAAACATAATCTTGTTTTACCTTTGTTTGCAAATTTAACATATTGGTTTCTAAACCTCATAATTCGTTCATATAATAGGTAGGTATCGGACTTCACTTAAACCCAATTTACCATAAAACATAAAAAGACCGTTTTAAGAAATTAAATCAGTTATGAATTTTGTAAAATAAATAAATAATCGAATAACGGTTACGTTAAAAAAAATCAAAAACAAGATTTATTAATCTTGAGGGGACATTTGTAGACATAATAAATAAATAAGATAACAAATAATGGGTTGTGTCAATTTAAATAACTAGCCCAATTAAGTTTACTAAATTAAAGTCTATCAATGCCCATAAAATTTTAAAGGCTCATCCTACTCTTTCAAAATCCACAATTATTTAATTATAATAAGAGAAAATTACAACCACGGTACCAAAACTTTCACTTTTTGCAGATTTTGCGCAAACCTTTGTTTTCTGCCACCCACGATACCAAACATTTCAAAAATATGTACAAGAGGTCCAAATGGACGGTTTCCGTCTAGTTGACCGTTAGTTGACCAAGAATAATAAATTTTGACAAAATTAGGAGGGGTAAAATGGTAACCTGTCACCAAGTTAAATTAGATTAAATTAAAAAAATAAATACAAAAACCATTCTTCCTCCCACTCCACTCATCCACATTCCCACCCACCGCAGGCCACCACTGCCTCCTCATCATCGCATCCTCAAAGTCCAGCCACCACCGCGGGGTAGAAAGAGGCAGTAGAGGAGGCGGCGGCATCTTCGGTGTTATGTACACCGGCAGGGTTTGATGCTCGTTGCCCAGCGCATGGAGAAATTCGGTGATGGTGGTGATTTAGGGAATTCCATGGCAGGAGGCTAATGTGCAATAAATGAGGGTTGTGGTCTGGAAATGGGCAGAGGTGATGAAGTGGTAGCGACGACGGGTAGTTCTAGTCTTTTTCGGGCATCGGCGAATCAAGAACAACTTGCAGATCTGGTATTCGATACATTCGATATCTATGACATTGAGGTTGTAGCGTCGCAGTACCGTCACATCTATTTTCTATTTTTTTCTTCATTTTTATTTTTGCCTTTGTTTGGATTTGATGTAGAGGAGGTGGTGGATTGTTCGATGGTTGTGGATTGAGGTAGAGGTGGTGGTGGTGGTGATGATGGTGGTAGTTGTGGTGGCGGTGGTGATGCATCTAAGGTTGTGGTGTTGGTTTGTGGTACAGGCAGCAGTGGTGGTGGTGCATTGTAGGTTGTGAAGGCGATAGTGGGGGATGGAGAAGGAAGAAGAGTGTTTGTGAGCAATTATTTGGTTGCTTGTGTGTGATAAAGTGGTGGTGGTGGTGGTGGTGGCGATGGTGGGAGACAACAACGGTGGTGTGCCGATGGTGGTGCCGGCAACTGTTGATGTTGGGAAAGAGAATCCTAATTCCAAGTTTTTGTTTTTTAATTTGTTTGGTTTTTTAATTTAATTTAATTTAATTTGGTTGTCAAGTTATCATTAATTTCGTCAAAATCTATTATTCTTGGTCAATTAAACAGAAACCATCCATTTGAACATCCGATTCATATTTTTTGAAATGTTTGGTATTGTGGGGGCACGAAACAAAGGTTTGGACAAAGTTTGCAAAAAAGTGAAAGGTTTGGTACCGTAGCTGCAATTTTTCCTTCATAATAATTCTAATTGAATTAATTGAATGGTTACCAAAATTGATCACGAATCTCCCCTATAAATAGGACCAAAGGTTCATAATAAGAGGAGGAAGAAAAAAGGGAAAAATGTAGAAGAAAATCACGAAGTGTTGAAGAAATCCTAAAGTCGGAGGAAGAGAAGTAATTCTTTCAACTCCAAGTCCGGCGAACACGAAGAATATCAAAATCTTCTTCAAATCAAACAAATTCAAGAAATTCAAAGTCTTCTTCGAATTAAATCAAGATCAAATCCAAATTTCAAAGTGCAAATCCAAGCTCCGAAATTCAAATGTCGAACAAGTCAAGTTCTTGCCAAATCAAATTCTCAATAATCCACGTGGCTCCTCGTCTTCAAACATTCGAATCATTAATCAGAGGATTTTGCAATTTTACAATTACAAGAAGATTCATATCCATTTGTATTTCCCAGAAATATAATTTGTAACAATTTCTATATTTTAATACACCAAATCCGTCATACAAACACCACCGATGAAAAAAATAATTCGCAGGAAAATTAAAAAAAATGTCGGGGAATGAAGGAAAGATGTTGAGATTGTTGCTACAACACGAGCTCGTCGTCACGGTCCCGCCACCCACAATGGCAGCATCGAAGGTGACGTAGTCACTGCTTAAGTCAAGTGGCATACGTAGAGGTGTCGTTGCATTGCCACCTTCCGTCCTCGGTTTTCGTTTTTTATTATATAGAAAATTGCAACACAATACCAATGGAAATACATAACTTTAATCTATTGCAAAAATTGGAATCAAAGGGAAAATGTGAAGTCATAATCCACTCCTTTGCTACATAACATGATAACCAATACATATTCACCACCAATTATTGAAAAACAAGATTTCATTAAATTGTATATCGACAAGAGTATAATAATTTTTTTTAAACAATAAACACATAGGGTTTTAGGAATTAGCTTGTAATGTGTTGACCTCAAAAAGCAGATAATGTTTTTTAACGCCAAATGTAGTTGTCTGTCGGAATTTTGGTAGAGATATTGGGTGTGCTTTTGGCGAAGCCAAATAGTTTCTAAGAAAAAATGAAGATGTCGATGTTCTTTCAATCCAAAATGGTGATCAATTGAAGATATTTTTTTCAATCTCTCTGAGATGTCTGACTCCAAACACTTTTTTCAATTCGAGGTAGTTTTTAGAGAGTAATCTTTCTTTTTAAGGAGTTTTGAAAGTGAAAGTTAAAGTCTCAAATTTTAGATCATTCTTCAGTTGTGCCATGGTCTTATTTATAGGTAATTTTAGTGGCACTTTGGTCTTTTTCGGTGTCGATTCATCATCAAGTGGCAGTCATGATTAAATATCATTTCTAAAGCTTGTTAAGATTTGTATGTTCGTGAAATTGGTCCAACAAATCCATGTGTTCATCATGCATGTGTATAATGCACTAAAGCCTAGTTTGATTCTTATAAGAATTTGTACTGAGATTTATATTTGTGCCGAGGTGTCTGAGGACAACGGGTCAAGATCCTTGACCAAGGCTTCAATGTTGTTCATGTCAAAGAGTCAGTCTTCAGCGCCTAAGCTCGATTCAACCTCAGGGGCATCCTTTCACATGGGCCAGCTTTAGTGATCGAGGTTCAATTTTTTGGTTAAGGATATGTAAGTGCAACTTTTGGTGGCTGATGTAGAATCTGGACTTTATAATGGGGGATATTCTTTTAATTCTCATAGATTGGTTTTAGTAATGGGTAATGAGATAAATCTAAATAATGAAAGTGACGAAACCATTGAACACAACTCTAATTGGATTAGGAGATAAGTAAGCGTTAAAAGAAATTAGGTGCTTGTTTGGAAAAGTTTAAAAAATTGAGGTCAAAATCAACAAATAATTTTAACAATACCTAACATAAAAACCATATTACTACCAATTTTCTACCACTCATTTTGTGTGACTTATCATTCATTTTCATCAAAATCAGTTTTTTAGCTCTCCCAAATAAGTACTAAGCCCACGTTTGACAACCATTAAAAGAAGTTTCTTGAGGAAAATAAATTTTGAAATAATGATTTTTCGAAGATTGTGCGGTTAAAATGTATGAAAACGTTTCGAATTTATGTACAGAATATTTTATTATGAGAACGTGTGGTTGAAATGAGTTTGAGGCAAAAAAAAAAAAAAAAAAAAAAAAAAAAAAAAAGTTTTGTTTTAACGATTGTCAAACATAGCCTATATTTCAAGCTTTAAAAAAAAAAAAAAAGATATACATTGTTCGAACTAATAAAAAGCAACGATACTTTTAAGGTATGTTTGATTGCAGGGGTGGAAAATGGGTGGAAAGAAAATGAATTCCGGGGAAAGTAATTGCCTAGAAATTGTTTTGCAGGAAATTATTAATTTAGTGTGTTTGATTGGTATAATTTTCCATCCGGAAAATTTTTAAATTTTGCGTTCGTTTGACTTTGTTTTACATGGAAATGTTTCATTAAAGTGATAATTTTTTCCACAATTAGTTATAAAATTTGTTTCCATTGCCAAAAAGTAAAAAAATAACGAAACAAAAATTCCTAAAAAAATCATTTTTTTAACCAAAATTTAGTGTTCGTTTGGCTTTGTTTTACATGAAAGTTGTCCATTAAAGTCAATTTTTTTTTTTTTGCAATTGGTTATAAAATTTGTTTCCATTGCAAAAAAAAAAAACTTGAATTCAGTTTCCCACCAAAATGGTGGGAAAAATAATTCAACAAAATCATGGAATTGGTGCACGTGTGGAGACTTTGTGGAAAATATTTTCTAGAGAAATTTTATGCCATCAAACACTACAAAACATGAAAAATGGAATTTGAATTCCATTTTCCATGGAAAATCTCTCTTATTAAACACACCCTTATAATAAAGAGTGAAGCTAAATGTATGTATGAATTTGATAATTTTGAATTTTTGTTAGGTATGACTTTTTTATAGGAGTAAGATATTTGATATTGTATTTAGCAAGACATTTACATTTTTTTGTATATGAATATCTATTATATTTTTCTTAGTTGTATAAAAATAGACATCATTCTTGAAAAAAAAAAAAAAAAATCCAAAACACTTTTGTCCAAAGCCTCCAAGTTGCAAAATTTGTCAGGAGTAAAAAGACAAATCTAAATAATAAAAGTGACGAAACAATGATGCACACAACTCTAAATGAATTAGGAGATCAGCAAATGTTAAAGGAAATTAGGTGCTCATTTGAAAAAGCTTAAAAAGTTGATATCGATCAGGAGGTCGACATCGAGGGTGAGGATGCTGAAGGTGGCCACCTAAGCTCGGCTCGACCAATGACCCTGGGGCTGAGGATTTGGATTAAAAATTGATTTTTTTAATTCCACATATGTTGCCCGATCTAGGCTAAAACACTTTTTGTTAAATGCTTTGAATATTTATGTTAAATGTTTATTTCCCGATCATATATTTTTGTATCGATGTTTAATTGCATTCATTTACATGCGTGTCTTGTTTGAGCTCAATAATTTATTTAAGGAGATCAGGCTGTTTAAAATTGACCACTGAACAAACTTGACCAACTAAAAAGATCGAGTAGTCTTTAGAAAAACTTTGAAGTGCAAGTTATAAACTCGAGCAATTTCAAAATTTTGACAATCAAGTTACAAACTTGATGGTTATGAAGCTCAAGCACTTAGGACATGAAGATCGAGTAGTCTATTAGTATTGATTTATCGTTCAAACTTAGGAATTTGCTCGAGGAGCATGAAGCTCGAGCATTCTCAAAATTGATTTCTCAACCTAGGGATTTGCTTGAGGAGCACTAAGCTTGAGCATTCTCGGGATTGACTTATCAACCTAGGGATTTGCTCGAGGAGCACGAAGCTCGAGCATTCTCGAGATTGACTTATCAACCTAGGGATTTGCTCGAGGAGCACGAAGCTCGAGCATTCTTAGGATTGATTTATCAATCTAGGAATTTGCTCGAGAAGCACGAAGGGGGTGCTTGCTCGATGCAAGACTTTGAGGTGCTTGCACGGGACGGGCTTTAAGTTACTTGCTCGGGGTCAAAGCTTGGAGGTGCTTGCTCGGGGCAAGGCTTTGAGATGCTTTACGAGACAAGGTTTTGAGGTTGTTGAGATAAATTATTTTATTGGGATAGATCCCGAATCTAACTAATCAAAACATACATAAAAATTGAACGTAGACATGCGTGCCCGATCAACTGTAAGGTAAAAAGACGCGGGGCGTACAAGTTCGATGAACCGAAGAAAAAGCAAAAAAGAAAAACTA
Source organism: Fraxinus excelsior (assembly GCA_019097785.1). Taxonomy (NCBI): domain Eukaryota; kingdom Viridiplantae; phylum Streptophyta; class Magnoliopsida; order Lamiales; family Oleaceae; genus Fraxinus; species Fraxinus excelsior. The sequence continues at coordinate 28,413,962 of CM032631.1, read as the reverse complement.
ATAGTAAAAGTAAAACATACTACTTCTAATAAATCTTCAAATTATCAGCATTCCATGTCCTAAGCTCGACTAGGCCATTGCTACAAGGGTAGGTCATTGCTTTGAGGATGTGATACTGATGTAAGACGATGGTCAATCCCCATGTTAGTGTAAAAGCTTCTGAACTGTGGGTTATCAAATTGCCTCTCATTGTTAGTTATGAGGATTTTGGTATTTCGAACCTACAAACAATATACTTCCAGATGAATGACACTTAAGCTCTGAAATTGTTGCCAGGGGTTTGGCCTCGACCCACTTAGTAAAATATTCCACAGCTACGACGACGAACTTCAATTGTCCTCGAGCAAGTGGGAAAGGACCGAAGATGTTCACGTCTCATTGCTCGAATGTGGCTACACAATGAATGAGGATAAGGTATACGACCGGAGAATGGATATTGTTGCTGAACCTTTGACAAGTGGGAGATGATCGAGGATGTCCACGCCCCATTGCTCGAATGGAAATGTACAATTAATGGGGATGGGGTCGTCGGTCGGAGAATGGATGACATTGTTGAACCTTTGACACTTGTCACATCTATTGACATAGTCTACAGCATCTTTCTTCATGGTAAGCCAGTAATACCTATATCTAATAAGTTTAAAGGCTGAAGCCCGAGCTCCTTGGTGATTCCCACATACACCTTCATGTACTTCTGCCAGGGCTTGGGACAATTCTGAATGTTCGAGGCATTGAAGGTATGGAAGAGTGAGACTTCGATGAAATAAGGCCTTCTGATCATGCAATACCTTGGTGCTTGAGCTCAAATGCTCCTTGCCATCCGCTGATCATCTCGTAAATTCCCATTAGTTATAAAATAAACTATTGAGTCCATCCAACACGACTCATGCTCAATATCAATGACAAAGGGTGCGTGATTTATGTTTAGCTCTGTTACAAATCTGACATGAACTATTCTATTAAGACCATCAATTCCCATGAAGACGAGTTCGAACAAGGCATCAGCCTTACAGCTTTTGGTTCGAGATATTTTTATGATTTTACAACTTTTGAATTACCTTTGAAAATCATGAACTCTCAGGCAGTGTATGCTCATCTTTTCTTTCAAATGTCCCCTCAATTTGGTCGACCACAAGGTACGAATCACTGAAAATATTTATGTGTTCAAGCTCAAGATTAATGGCAATCTCTTGCGCAATAACAACTATTTCATACTCTACCTTATTGTTTGTAGCTTCATATTTAAATCAGAGTGCACATTGTATTTCTGTATATCTGTCTGAGCTCATGAATATGAATAATGCACCCAAGCTTGAGGAGTTCATGATTTATCTACAAATATCTCTCATGTGTCCATGGCATCATTGGTCGGGTTGTCACCTGGTCCCCGTGGCCTTGGGGTGAGTTCTTCTATGAAGTCGGTCAAGGTATGTGCTTTATTGAGGGTCGGGCTTGAACTCGATGTCAAATTTACCAAGTTCAATCACCCATTTCAATAGCCTATCGGACACGTCGAGCTTCTGAAGTATGTGCTTTAGTGGTTGATTCGTTAGCATGATAATTGGATGAGATTGGAAGTATTGTCGCAATTTTCGTGTCTCCACCACCAGGATAAGAGCTAGTTGCTTGGCTAGTGTTTACCTGGTCTCCGTATTAAGTAATACCTTGCTCACATAGTAAATTGGTTGTTGCGTTTTGTTGACCTCTTTCATCAACACGCTACTTACGGCATTTTGAGAAATTGCCAAGTACAAAAATAGAGTATACCCAGGCTTTGGCCTTGTGAGAATTGTTGGGGTTGCCAATGTTTGTTTGAGCTCCTGGAATGCCTTCTCACAATCCTTGTTCCATTCGAGATTTTAATTTCTCCTGAGAGCTTTGAAAAAAGGGAAGCATCTATCCGCGGCATGAGACATAAACCTGTTCAAGACCCCTCGTCAGTCTTTGCTCCTCTTTCTTGCTCCTAGGGGACTCCATGGATGTTAGGGCCTATATTTTGTCCGTATTAGCTTCAATTTCCCTGTATGTGATCATGAAGCCCAAAAACTTGCCTAAGGCTACCCCAAAAGCACACTTTGCAGGATATAATTTCATGTTATATTCCCGAGGAATAGAGAATACTTCATCAAGACCTACGATATGTTGGTCCGCCTGCTTTCTCTTGACTACCATGTCATCCACGTAGGCCTCAATATGTTTCTAATCATCTTAGCAAAGATTTTGTTGATAAGTCTTTGATAGGTTGCCCATGCATTTTCCGACCCAAACAGCATGCCCCTATAACAATATATGGTTGAATTAGCCATAAATGATATTTTTTCTTGATCTTCCTCAGCCATGAGGATCTGATGATATTTAGAAAATACATCGAGGAAGTTGTACAATTTATGGCCCGACGTGCTATCCAGAGGTTATCGATCTGAGGCACGGGATAGCTATCCTTTAGGCATGCCTTGTTAAGATCTGTAAATTTGATACATAATCTCCATTTGTCATTGGCCTTATTGACGAGGACGATGTTGTTGAGCAAGTCGGGGTATTGAACTTCCCGAATAAATCGAGCAATCAACTTATCAATCTCCTCCCGTATGACCTCGCGACATTGTGGTGCAAACTGTCTCTTTCTTTGCTTGATCTACTTAGCTCCTATATTAATATTAAGTTTGTGGACCACTGCATTGGGTTCTATCCCGGGCATGTCCTCTATATTCTAGGCGAACATATTAATATTGTGAGACGGACAGCTTATAAGCACAAACATGAGGGTGGCATGAGATCTCGACCAATCGTCGCTTTTTTACCATGCTCGAACTCGAGCTCGACCTCTACCAATTCTTCCATAGGAGCAAGTCTTGCTTTAAGGTCGGGCTCGTGTTCGGATGATGAGATTTAAATTACATTGGTGCTTAATTCCCGAACACTAGTAATATAGCACTTTCTACCAGTCAATTGGTCTCCACGCACAACCCATACGCCATTACTTGTAGGGAACTTCATAGCAAGGTGGAAGGTAGAAACAATGGCCTTGATCTTGTTGAGCAATGGCCTTCCCAAAATGACGTTGTAGGCCATTGAAACTTGGACTACCTGGAATAATGCAATTTGAGTCACTTTCTTTTGATTTGATCCTAAGGTAAGGGAAAGATTGACGACTCCCTCCAGAATGATCGTACCCGTCTCCAAATCCTTAAAGTTGGGTTTTAATTGCTTTAAGCTGTTTGACCGAAATCTACATCCTAGAGTATGCCTCATGAGAAAGTATATTGGCCATGCTTCCATTGTCAACCAAAATCCTCTTCACCTAAAAGTTAGCTATGATCGCTGATATGACCAAGACATCATCGTGATGATGTGATAAGCCCTCCAAGTCATGTGACCCGAATGTCATGTCTTCCATGTTATCATGAATTTACCTTGAACTCGGTGTGTATTGCCGGCATATTACTTACACATACTATTCGAGTCTTCTCCTGATGCTATACCTTCGACAATAATGTTAATGGTTCCTGCCATGAGCTTGTCATTCTTCCTTCCTTCGAGACCTTTTCCCTTGTCACGATCATTCCTTGGGCGCTTGTCATGACTGATGTATGAGCTTAGAAATACCCTTTATATTAGAGCATCAATCTCCCACTAAAGACGTTGCAGTTCTCTGTTGTGTGCCCTTGATCTCGATGATAATTACAATACTTGCTCCTCTCTTGAATATTAGGAGGGGACTGCATCCTTGAAGGCCATTTAAGCTCCTTTGTATCCTTGATCTCCATCAGAATGTTAGACCTGGAAGTGATCTACCAAGTGAGTGACATCGGTTGTGTCTCATGTTTCTGCTTGTTCCTGTGAGTTTCCGTACGAGAATTAGAATCGTGTTATCTTTTATGTTCGGGTTTCTTCGAGGTCCGATGAGGATTTTTCCTTAGGTTCAATTTTTTTTCCATATTAATATATTTTTCTATTCGGGTAAGAAGCTTGGTCATAGACTTCAGCGAGGTTTTTGATAAAGTGAAGGCCTCACATCTTATGGCATATGTGAGGGAGAAGATTGTTACTGTTATGTAAAGGTCGGGTATCCGAAGTCTTTCTTTATTGAACCTTGTTATGCAGTTACTTAGGGATTCATTTGATCCTTGGTGGAGCTGTATGATGGAAGTGGTCGTCTTCGTGATGCATTTGTTACTGGCAAAGAAGGTGGAAAACTTGTTGGCCAAGTCAGAGAATAAAGCAATGGAATTGGGCTCTATGGTAGAGAACCAATCCTTAGCAGCGTTAGTCAAAGTTTGTGGAATAACTTTACATATCATAGAATCTGTGCCTCCTGTAGATTCATGACATCTGTATATACATTGAGGTGATTGATGGAATTAGTGGTCCCATTGTACCCTTTCATGCGAGGGAGTTTGAACCAGTCTGGGAATGGATAGAAAAGTACTTTGCGTGTGAAAGGAGTGTTAGGGATAAATACAGTCATCCCCTGGGTGTTTTGTTGTAGTCCAGCAATGATCTCATCCTGTATGATCTAGGTAAGATCTCTTGAGGCCATAGTAACCAACCTCGAGGTCGAGGCAACTAGAGGTATGCTCGAAGCCCCAGATCCACCATTGTTTGCATCGCAGGCATTCCAAGTTCGAGCATTGGCCATGAATTCTCCTGTTTGTGTTGGTGCTGGCACTCACTTATGCGCTAGATGAGGATTCATCTCATTTAATAATAGAGTTAGCATCGCAACCTGCTGACAGAGTTCTTCTAAAGCTCCTGTTGTAACCATCTGTGGTTGGGAGATTAGTACTGGTGTTGATTCTCCTTGATGAGCTGGCGGCTACGTAGTAGGAGGAGGGTCCGGTGCAAATGAGCTTTTTGGAGGAAGACCTATACGTGTGTTGACCATGGCTTTTGGTAGCATTTCCCACGTACGGCGCCAATAAAACGACTAAAAATCATACATATTGATTTTCGAGTTTGATGATCGAGAACGAAAACAAACAAAATCTTTCTATATCTGAAACAAAAGCGTCGAAGTGTGTCTTCATCGTCCCTCCAATGCTTAACTCAGAGAGAGAATTTGCGAAAAATATATGCTCAAAATTTTGTAAAAAAACATACCTAGATAATGAATTGGAGTGTTGTATTTATAGAGGAAAATAGTACTTTCCTGGTCGGATTCGGTTAGCTATATGTCCTTATCCTTAGAAATCATATCTTAAGGTAAGCATGATTGTAACTGTAAATCTAGTTATAGTTCATCTATAATCCTTTCTAAAACACTTCTTTTAGACATAGGAGTCTGGATTGAGATATTTGGGTAAGTTTAGAATTCTGATCAGATAAGGTTCGTTTACATCTAGGCAACAAAGCATATTGGGCAGATAGATAACCTCGAGGACTTATATCTCGAGGACCGCTATCACCAAATCCCTAAAATGATGATAGAGGTCCTCGAGCATATTCGAGAACATCATAGAAACCCCGAGGAAGAAGTATCCATCACTCAATAAGCATTGATGCTCGAGTTTATCATCCTGAAGCTAATGGTGTGGCCATATTAGTGGCCATGTCAACCATTCTTGAGATTTGAGAATGGGTGCACGATCTTCGGTGTTAGATAATTAAGCATATGTTTTGGGACGTTCATATCCTCAAGGGCTTACGTGATAATGACGTCAGCCATGGATGGAAAAAAGGCGATAAAAAGATGCGTGCCTTGGATAGTCGACACGTTGCCTAATTTAATGGCTGAGGAGGCGACCCTTGGCCTATCTTCGGAAGGCTATAAATACTTCAATTCCTTTTCATTTTTCACATTTTCACTCATTTTAGACATGGGAGTCTCGAATTGAGATATTCGGGTAAGTTTAAAATTCTGATTAGATAAGGTTCATTTACATCTAGGTAAGAAAGCATATTGGGTAGAGGGAAAACCTCGAGGACTTATCTCTCAAGGTGTTATCTCGTGGACCGCTGTCACTAAATCCCGTAAAATGACAATGGAGTTCTTCGAGCATACTCGAGGACATCATGGAGACCCCGAGGATGAAGCCTCCTTCAGTTAGTAAGCATTGATGCTCGAGATTATCATCTTCGAGCTAACAGTGAGACCATATCAATACCAATTTTTGTATCACTCATTTTTAACAAAATTTGATTTTAAACTCTCCCAAATAAGCACTATATATATATATCCAATAAAAAGCAATGATAATTTTAAAATAAAGAGTGAAGCTAAATGTATAGCATTATATGAATTAGACAATTTTGAATTTTCGTAAGTTAATGGTCTTGGGTATGAGTAAGATATTAGATATTGTATTTTAGTAAGACATTTACATAGTGACGGACCATGATTTTTAGTCAGCGTGGGCAGCCGTGGATCGTCGACCGTTGTCAACAATAAAATATTACGAGCCACATTTGATGGCTTTTTGTTTTGCAAAAAATGCATTTTGGAATAGTGATTTAATTGAAATATGTGGTTAAAAATAAAGAAAAATTTTGAATTTTAACGTAATATTATTTTATTGATAAATGTGCGGTTGAAAAAAGAAAGAAAAATGTATTTTGAAAAAAAAAAAGAATCAAACAATAACTAAAATTTAAATATAATAATATTTTGTTCAAACTGAACATATATAATTTTATTGTAAAATTAGAAATATTCACCAAATGATATTGGGGCCAAGTTTTGTATAAGTCAAAGGAAGATTACGGGTTCAAATTTTTAGAATTGCATTAAACCCTCTAAAATGTAACATATATTATTCTGGTAAGATTTAGTATCAAATCCAATGAGTGCAACAATGGTCAAACCCTTAATATCCAAAGGAGTGGTCATGGTTTCAAATCTTCTTTCCTTATTCCATTTAATTTTGGTACAAATTAAAGAATTAAAAAAATTTCACAATAAAAGTGATGGAAAACGAATTTGAAATCGAAACTTTCTATATGAATAAATGAACTCTCACCAGCTGAGCTACAAAGATGTTTGAAAATAAAACAGATTACCATGTAGATAATCTAAATTTTTTATTAGAAGTCAACAAAAAGTATTCATCCCGGCGGATCCAACAGGCAGACCTGTCGGGACTCGCCATGTGCTGGATCAGCCACTGCATTTGCATTCTTTTTTTATATGAAAATATATTACATTTTCCATTTTTTTTAATGAAACGATAAAATATACTGTACAAATAGTATTATTTACTTTTGTATATATAAAAAAATCAATTTGTTTTTCGTCTTGAGTATCCAAATCGCTTGAGATACTTATGGTTGTGAGGAACAACACAATAAAAGCCACCATTGAGAATAACAAGTAAAGATATAATATTAGATAAAATCACTCACATTCGTTATCCAACGAAAACCAAAATAATCACATTTTCTTAATACTTGTTAAAAAAAATCGGCATCTAAATTTATATGTTGGGTACCTTTCTTCTTGGCACAGAAGGGACATTGTGCAGTAGTAGTATACTCTACTAGACTATTTTTCGCCTTTTTCGATCGTTCCGACACGAAAGAAAACTTGATTACAATTTGTAGAAAGTTTGCATTGAAAGTAAATTGATTGTTGATTGATTAAAGCAAAAATTACAATTGATAAAAGCAGAAAATTACAATGGCTAAAAGATTTTTGAATGAATAATACCCCTATAATAGCTTGCGAAACAAAAACTCAAGTGATAGGAATAGACGTTTAAATGACAAGGAATCATACTAAACGTTTACCAATATTAGAGCTATTTTATAATTGAAATAAACTATTATAATGGAAAGGAAATTACAACTCAAACTGAACTAATATTTACAATGTGCGGCCGAAGTTGACAAACTACAGCTACAATTGGGTTAAGGGGCTAAGTAAAGCTGCGATCTTTGATATTCTTCCCCATTTGTTTTGATCACGTCATTGGTGCCATTGCTGCATGATATGCTTCAATTAATGGTTTGAAAGCTCTAAGGTCTTTTTTCTTTTCTAAGTATTCTCATCGTTGCTGCATCCACTCCATTTGATCAAGTACTCTTGATGATATTTTCTAAAAGCTCAAGTAATTCGATGGTCCAGTATAGTTTCAACAACCTTCTTTCCAACTTTTCTCAGTTCAAACACAAGTCATTTTGGCTCATTCTTAGATGCGTCCTCATTGTCTATAAAGTATGGTTTGAATACGCCAATATGAAGGACTTGGTGGATTTTGCACCATGAAGGGAGTGTGACTCTATATGCGACTCTTCTAATCATCTTCACAATGGGTAATAGCCTACTATATTTTGGCACCAATCTTGAGTATTTCCCTATTGTCTGTTTGTAACAGTTTCTATCGGGAAGCTTGACCATTACCAGATCTTCAACATTAAATTCAAGAAAATGACGCTTTAAATTTGCACACCTTTTATACCATTTTTGAGCTTTCTTAAGATAACTCTGATCAATTTCAATATTTTATTTCCACTATTGAAAGAAGTTTTGTGCTTGAAGAGACTTGGTACTTTGATCAATATTTACGATATGAGGGAGTAACGGTTGATGGCCAGTCACAATCTCAAAAGGACTCTTATTGGTGGAAGATCTCTTTTGGGCATTGAAGCAATTCTGAGCCACATCCAAAAGTTTCATCCAGTTTTTCTACGAAGTAGAGGTAAAGTGCCAAACATATTTTTTCAGTATAGAATTGAAACACTTCGTCAGTCCGTCAGATTGTGGGTGAAAACTAGAACTCATGCTCAAAGTTGAACCAAGAAGTTTGAACAACTCGATCCAAAATATACTAGTAAATCAAGAATTTCGATCACTAACGATGTCTTTAGGCAGTCCTCAGTATTTGACAATATGTTTGAAGAAGAGTTTAGCTGTCTCTTTTATTGATACATATTTGGGCGCTATGATGAAAGTTGTGTACTTTGATAGACGATCTACCATGACAATGATAGTGCCAAAATCTCCAACTTTTGACAATCCAACAATGTAGTCCATCAATACACTCTCGAATGGTCTGGTTGGGACAAAAATGGGCTCAAGCAAATTTGTCTTTTTCTGATGATCTATCTTATCTTGCTGACAAATAAGATAGGTTTTCATGTGAGTTGCAATGTCGTCCCACATTTGAGGCCAGTAGTACGCACATTGTAGTAGTGCAAAAGTTTGTTCCTCTCTAGGATGCCCTACCCAAATTGTGTCGTGGTATTCTGTGATTAGTGAGTTCCTTAAATCTCTACCCTTAGGAACATATAGACGGCCTCCCTTAGACTTTACTATGCCCCAATCAAGCCTGAATTGACGAGTTCTGCCCTACTTGATGATGTCGACCAAATATTGAGTAGTCGGGTCTTTATCTAAAAGTGCTCTAATTTAGCCCCTTGTATTTGTAGTAATTGTGCTCCCTGAAAGAGCATCAATAGAGCAAATGGTGGCTAAGTCGACCAGGTGACTAAGAGAATTGATAAGTGCAGTTTTGTGGACTTATTCGTGGCCATATTACTAAGTTTTTTTTTGTCGTTTTAGTATTAAATTTTACTTAAATTAGGTTAATTTTATCTTATTTCAGTTTTGGATCTGTTTTTAAGCAATTGGAAAAGAAAAAAGGATAAATCGACCAATTGATGGTAGTTTGGGGACTAATATGCATTTGAGTAAAAGTTGAAGCTATAAAATTGAAGTAATTTGATGTGGAAGACCAAGATGGAAGAAAAAATGAAAAAAATGGTTGAAAAGAAAATTCACGAAAGTTTTATAACTAGGCAGCTGCCCAGTCGGCTGTCGACATCATTAACATGGGCAATTTTTTAGTCTGGGCGGTCGTTCCAAGAACACGAAGAATCAATTAAAGATTGATCGAGGTGATGTCGTTCTTCATCTATTTTTCTGATTTTCTTCTCTTCACCATGCTAGCACTACAACAGAATATACTTTTTACGACATGCAGTAAAAATCTCTTTACGGCATGCGGCCACATGTCATATAAAGTCATGCCGTAAAAAGTGGTGTACCTTTTACGACATGTAAAGTACGTCGTCTATAAAATGTCGTAAATGAGTTTTACGGAGTTCATCTACATGACGTAAAAGGTACACCGCTTTTTACGGCATATTACAATGCATGCAGTAAATCAGTTTTATGGCATGCAGTAAAAAAAGAACGTATTACGATGTTTAGCTGCACGCCATAAAAGGTATTTCACTTTTACGGCGTGTTAAAATGCATGCCGTAAATGTTGCAATTCACGGCATGCTTTAAGCACACCGTAAAATGTTTTGGAATTTACGGCATGCTTATGCATGTCGTAAATATTAATTTAATTTTTTTAAAATTATTTATTTATTTGGTTACCAACAAACCTATAATAATAATGAACAAATTTAATCCATAATTAATCAAGATTTTCATTGTTTTGATAAATAAAAATATTGAATAAGTTCAATACAGTATATCAATGTAAAGTTCATCTGAACAATTTTCAAAAAAACTACTACTTTAAAAAAAATGATTGGTCCATATCAAAGTTGACAATTTAGTTGTCCCACAAAATAGTAACTCTATGCATACCATAAAAACAATAAGGATATGGTTAATAAATTTAGAGTGAGCATGTATATCAAAAGTATATCAAGAAACATATTAACTTCTATCTAATTAACGTAGTACATATGACAGGTAATTACTTGAGTATGTTGTTAGTAAAATTTTCAAGAGATTGTGATTAGCATACGAGCTCTAACAAAAATGCATCTATAAACACCATACTTTCACCAAAAAAAAAAAAGAACTCTAAAAAAAGTTATTGCCAACGAGCCTGTTTGTTTGATAGTTTCGGTTGAGACATGAAGTGACTAACCACAATGTTATCTGTCTTCACAATAAACGGAGACCCAAGTAAATAGTGACGACATCCCCTAAGGCTCATTTTTCGTGCGTTGGGTAACAACATTCTACTTGGTTCAGCTTTTGGCTCTCATAGGCTATCGGATGCCCTTCTTGCATAAGGATTCCGCCAAGTGCAAAATCTGAAGCTCGGTATGCACTTCAAATGGTTTAGTCATATCCAGTAAGGCTAACACCGGGTTCATCCACATTGATTTCTTCAACTTTTCGAAAGTATTTTGGCATTAGGATGACCAGTCCCAATCCTTATCCGTCTTTGTCAATTCGGTAAGTGCCAGTGCAATTTCTGAGTACCCTTTCACAAATCTTCAGTAATTGCATAACCCTAGAAATGAACGCAGATCATGGACATTCTTTGGTGGTTGCCAATCTATGATGGATGTAACCTTCTTTGAATCCATATGTATTTTACCTTGTTCAATGATGTGACCCAAGAAATTGATAAACATCCGAGCGAATGAACATTTAGACGATTTAGCATAGAGTTCATTCTCCCGTAGCCGATTAAAAACCTACATCACATGTTGCATATGTTCCTCCAATGTCTCGCTATAGATTACTATGTTGTCTAGGTACACCACCACAAAATAGTCCAAGAACCTGTGAAGTACCTGATTCATCATCATACAAAACGTTGCTGGAGTGTTTGTTAAGCCAAAATGCATTACCTTAAATTCAAAGGCTCTATATCTTGTTACCACCATAGTCTTAGCTTCATCTCACTCTTTGCTCCGAACTTGCCAATATCCAGATCTGAGATCAATCCTTATATAGTAACTCGCCTGGCTCAGTCGGTCAAAACAATCCAGGACCAGCAAAATAGGATAGGTATTCTTCACAATGATCTTGTTCAAGGCTCGATAGTTGCAGCACATTCTAAGAGAACCATCGGCCTTTTTCCGAAACAACACGGGAGATCCATATGGTGATTTCGTAAGCACGATAATCCCACTTTCCAACATTTCTCCCAATTGTTTCTGAAGCTCTTTAAGCTCAGGCTGAGACATACGGTAGGGTACCCTGGCGGAGGTTTGTCACCTGGAATAAGTTCAATCTCATGATCAATCGCCCTCGTTGGTGACAATTTTTTGGTAATTCATCTGGCATGATATCATCAAACTCCTTATTAAGCCTTCTATCGAGTTTGGAATACCTCTTCGATCTCCTCTAATTGAAGAGTAAGATACTCTTCTCGCCCATCTTCTCAGCTTGTGTAGTAAGGATGCACGATTTACTACCCATCTTTATTAATGAATCAGAATATGGCAACACTGCTGACTTAGTATCCCGAAGAAATTCCAATCCTAAAATAAGCTTGAAGTCATCCATTTGCACAACGAACAAGTTTGTCTTTCCCTCGAAAGGACCCGCTTTGAGCAACACAGATTTCGTTACTCTAGTTATTGGTTGAGCATATGAGTTGATTGTTTTGACCTTTCCACTACCTTTTTCTAGAACAAAGTTCGAGTAGCTCCACTTCGGTACTTGCGAGATAGTTGTGGGTAGCACCAGTATATACCATAGCCCTGATTGACTTTCCATTGATCTTCACATCAATGTACATTAGGCATTTGGCCCTACAAATGCGAGCCTTCGATTTTTCAATATTTACATCTTTCAAGGGAACATTATCATTTTCAGTAGCTCGGTGCGATAGTTTAATGCACAGATGTAAGAATGCGCCAACTACATCATCATCCTCTTCGGAGTCAATTTTACCATGACAACTATCTTGTGGGCATCTTGCTTTGAACTCATTTCGCCACTTGCTAGTTGATAATATGCATTCAACATCCGTTTATGAGGACACTCCGCCACCCGATGGGTGTTTTTCACATAAAAAGTACATCAATTTAGGAGTGGTATCAGATCTGCCCTCCGTTGCTTTTTTTTTATTCCAGTTGTTACTGCTGCTACCGTTATGTTTCTTTGATGGCTGTTTTGATAGTTTCCCTATAAGTTACTCTGACAGGTGCCTTAATAGGCTCTTCCATTATTATAAGAGTAACGCTCTCCCCCATTTGAGTTCGAGTTGGGTCTGTAAGGTCTATTTTCACCTCCAATAGCTTGACTATTCCCTAAAGGTCGATCTCTTCTCGATTCCGGTTGATAGTCACTTAAACATTTGGCGGCTCCCATGGCTGCGCTTAATTCAGTAAACTTGGTCTTTGAAGTTCCGTGCATGTGCACGGTTTCAACCTTCCATGAAGGTAAATAGCTTATCATTTTCGACTTATCTTGAATATTCAACATATGTCTTGAAAAGACTTTCACATATTCCCTGATGGAGCTTGTATATTTCAGTTCTCGTAGTGCCCGTCATGCCTGATATTCCACATTTTCTGGAAAAAATTACTATCTTATCGTTTCCTTGAGGAGATCCCAATAATCTATTTGGACCCTGTGTTGGCCTGAATATTAGCATACTTTGTTCGTCACTCTAGTTTTGCATCTTCACCAAGATACATGGTAGATGTTTTAACATTTCTTGCTTCGTCTTGGACCGAAGCTGTAAGAAAGTATTGTTTCATATCAAACAAGAGGTTCTCGACTTATTTTGCATCACGTGCCCCTCCGTAGATACACGATTTCGGAATTCTGATTCTAGTAACATACTCTTGTGCGGGGGCTTGTCCATTTCTAACCGTACATTGAAGTACTCGTAATTAAGTTCTTAACGCTTCCATTTCATCTTGCAGATCAGACATGATTGCAACCGTTTCGATCAATGCTATGCAAGCCATTCGAATGTGTAATTCACGAATTTTCGTATATGCCACCTTGACTTTTTCCTCGAAGCTCTCCATGACATAGCATAACCTAGTAGTTATCACCTCAAGAGCATCCACGTGTTGTTTCGTATTCCTCTTTTGAAGATCTATGAGTTATGTGGTCTTTGATGTAATTGGATCTATAACCTTTTTATCGAGAGTCATGAGCCGCAGTTCTGATACCAACTTTAACGAGGTGCCTTTCTTCTTGGCGTAGAAAGGGACACTGTACGGCAATAGTCTGCTCCGCTAGACTACCTTCCGCCTTTTCTCAATCATTTTGGGACGAAAGAAATTTTGATTACAATTTGTAAAAAGCTTGCATTGAAACTAAATTGATAATTGATTGATAAAAGTGAAAATTATAATTGATGAAAGTAAAAAATTACAATGGCTGGTACAGAGGGCGAACATCAGTAAGCTTAAAAGATTTTTGAAGGAATAATACCCTCTATAATAGCTTGCGGAACAAAAATCTACGTGACAGAAGTAGACGTTTAAATGACGAGGAATCATACTAAATGTTTACCAATATCAATGTTATTTTACAATTGAAATAAACTATTACAATGGAAATGAAATTACAACTCAAACTGAACTAATATTTACAATGTGCTGCGACTGCACTTGGATCAAAGGGCTAAGTAAAACTGTGATCCTTGACACTTGGAATATGAGTAAGATATTGGATATTGTATTTTAGACTTTTAGTAAGACATACATTCTTGAATAACACGTTAAGAAATAATATTAGACAAAATCACTCCCTTTCATTATCCAAGGAAAATCGAAATAATCAAATTTTCTTGTTGCCAAAAAAAAAAAAAAACAGGCATCTAAATTTATACGTTGGAGTAGAGTATAATTGTATTATTTTCAATTCAGAGATGCCTTAGCAATAACAAGTGGATGTGCAGGGGTATTATCATAATTATCTTTGAGCCAAAAATAAAAAATAAAAAACGACGCTTTTAGGGTTAAGTTTTGGCCATTCGTACCTCCCTATTCCCTCTGATCCCTCCTCCAGCAAAAGCGAGTAGACAAAACGTGTAGAAAAATGGGGAAGAAAGCGAAGAGCTCTAGGAAGGGAAAGAAGGCGTGGAGGGCAAACATAAGCACAGAAGACATCGAGGAATACTTTGAGAATAACACTAAAGACGCACTCTCCGGTGGTTCTTTGTCCAATGCTCCCAGTGAATCCCTTTTCTACGTTGATAAGTCCAGAGGTAAAACAAGAAATTAAATTCTGTGCTCTAATTTACTGATGGAAAATGGTTGCTAGGTAGATTTTGAGCTGTGGTTGTTTATGAATAAGTGGCTAGAACTTACTTCCGATATCGGTTTTGGATTATTTTAGCTAAATTTTGTCGGAGAATTGGTTTAATGTGATCTTGAATTTTATGAAAACAGTCTATTCGTCCATTGTTTTTCGCTTGGTTTTTGAATCACATATTTGATATCAAATTACTTAATTTATTTATGTTTTTACGTGGAGTGCAGAGATCCAGAGGTAATATGCAAGATAAAAAAAAATGAATGTGAAGTTCTATTTTCTGGGCAATAATCTAGTTAAGAAATTGGGGTGCTAGGTCGGTTTAGCTACGCATCTTTATTATTGAGTGACTAGGTTGGATTGTTTTAGATAATTTAGTTGAAACATTGGTTTAATGGACTTTATGGAAGCAGTCAATGCACGCAATGAATTTGGCTTAGTTTTTGATCCCCAATTTGATGTCATACTTAGCTCTTTTATGTTTTTGTGTATATGCATTTTCATAATATTTTTTGGAGAATGTATACCAAAGAGAGGTTTATCTTGTTTTTAACATATTGGCAGACATTTCCGTGAAGCGAAAGATTGAGAAAAGCAGAGAAAAAGTACTGCGTTGTGACAGTCTATTGCAAAGGAACCCTTTTGTTCAACCAATTCCGTCCTCTATACAAAAGAAGAAGAAAGCCAAGAAAAATGTAAAAGCTGTTCAAAATACTAGTGATAAAAATGATGATGGTCAGAAGGTTAGCGATTTTGTTAAAAATATTTCAGAGTACTTATAGAAATGAGTACTAGTGTGATTTTTATTTGATGTATCCTGAATCACTCTTCAGGATGAAAGTGTACCAGGTTCCAGCAGCGTTTATTTATGGGATGGTAAGGTCTCCTCTTTGTTGTGTATTTACAAATTGTAAAATTCCTAAAGATTTTGAGTATGAGATGTCATTTCTGAAAAAAGGTTGTCAATTTACTCCAGCAGGTGAAGATGCAGTCAAAATTAAAAAGGTAAAATCCTACCCACTTTTCGCCTTTTGCATATCTTGTAGATTATATTAGGCTGTTATTTATGATTCACTATAATCCTAGGCAAACTACCACAGGAAAAAAAATTAATATATTTTGCACGTTGAGAAGTCTTTTTTGATTGTCAGGTTGGTTGTATATGTATAGAGAATCACAGAGGCATATTTCTTTGCTGGTTACCTTTGAAATTCAGAAAGTTTAATGTCGAAACTTATCAACTTCATTAGTACTCACTTTGTCCGGTTGCTTGTGGATTAATTGCTGATGATTGAGGACAGAAAATCAAGCCTTCTGTTATACCTGCTGTAGAAGTTGAACCTCCTGGATGCTCATTCAATCCCGCACACGAAAGCCATCAGGTTACTTTTTATATTTGATTTTTCAATGACATTTTGATATTTAATTATCATATTTTTCCTTTCGGTTTTTCTGATTGAATATTGATTGCACCTTACGTTCTCTGCTGTTCTTCCAGGATGCATTGGCTATTGCAGTTGCAGATGAAATGCAGAAAATTTATCGAGATGAATTGGGGCCTGAGCCTGTTCCTTTAACTGTTCCTGGAGAAGTTATTGATGAGGAAGAGGTCAGTATCTTCTATCTTGCCATTGTCCTACCACTTGGAATTTTCATCTCAATCACCTTGTGTTTCACTACGTTGCTTATGAAATGTATCTATTTAGCATTATTTTACACTGAATTGCCACTTAATCAGAAATATTTCCTTGATGCCGATGGCGAAGATGATGATGATCAAAATGAAAATCTAATTGGCAATGGAGATGCAGATGTGGAGAAGAGGTCTGGTTCATTTATTTGCTTATTTTTCATAATCCTGTCTGATTCCTTTTTATTTTTATTATCTTCTTCAGGAAGAAAACTTTATACATTGAGCACTACTTTTTACTGTATGGAATATGAGAATTCTTTAATTAAATTGAGCATTTGCATCTGCACTCTGCTGATTCACATTTTTGTTTTTCTATTTGCTTAGTTTATGTACCTAGTAACCTTTTCCCTTAAGATCTGGATTTGCTGAATTTTTGTGCTTATTTTATGTACGTGAGCAATACTGTATGACCAGGTTTTCTTCCCTTCGTCTGGCTTTTACCGAATAAGTCATCACAAACAGAAGGGGCTTAAAGTTTTGGTAATTACATTAACTGTCACCATGGCATAGTCATATAGGTCAGCCGAAGACAATAAAATTTTGTGAGTAGGAGACAGAAACCTTGATTCGTGATTTTGGTTTTGTGGCTCTATTACCAAATCGTAAGCCCGACTTAGGCAGGAATCTCGATAGAATGCTTAGTTAAATACATGTTCTGCAAGTATTGCTCTGCAGCATATGAATCATATATGTTATGTTAACTAACAAAAATGTGTTGTTTTGAATTTGAGACATGGTGACTTTAAGTAACTGGAGCAATAATCTAAGTCTATGAACTTAAAATGTTATCTTTGTCTCTTTAATAAACTACTCACACCTGATGTTTAATTTGTTATTTTATGTGTTTCATGGTCATTTACATTTGCTATTTACATCACGTATCTTCTGTAAACCTTGGTCCAAATGATATTTACTTCACATCATCTTATTGGTTCTGAACTGGGTGTTAGAGGATATCAGGTAATATGCTTGATCAAAAGAATACCTGTTAGGTTAATTTTCTGAATACACTAGTAATGTGAGATACACAATATATGGTACTACTTTTGATTCCTTTTTCTTCCCTCAAATTTTGTAGGCCTCATAAACCGAAAATGGTAACACGAGTTGAAATGAATCGGAGAATTAGACGCAAGGGACAATTGAGAGCAGAAGCAGAAGCCAAAAAGGTGGAGGAACTCTCAAAAGAGATTGACAGGTACTCTTGATGTTTTGCGAATAGTCCGTAAGTCCCATGATATTTTCCCATACTTTTTTTTCTGTTACATTTTTTGATGGCTTGTAATGAGACACAGCTTACCGGATATACTTCAAGAAATAGCTAGAGAGGATGAAGAAAAAAATAAAAGACATCTCCGTCGCATTGTTGCTAAAAAGGAACGATTGAAAGCTTGTCCACCTCGTCTGGGAAAGTACAAGTACGACCTTAAGATATGTTTAAATGTTTTAAGACTTGGGGTATCCTTAATGTTTATTTCTACTTGGCTGTTGTAATTATTTTGTGAAGGAACCTAATTAAATTGTTAAAACTTATCTGAACGTTTGGATGCATGGATATTCATCTCTAAATTGATTTACAAATATTATCATGTCTTAGTTAGGTCCTTTTGCAAATATGCAAGGTATAAACTTGCCCCCTGTAATTCTCTTTAATTTGCAACATAAGTAGACTTGTGTCCTTTGCTTCAGATTTGTGCCTGCTCCTCTCCAAGTCCTATTATCTGAAGAAAAAACTGGTTCCCTTCGACAGCTGAAGGTTTGGATTCTTGGATTTTATTTGTTTTCGTGTTTCTGTATCGAACTTCATTATCAATTACATCTATGATGTATCACTTGAACGTTCATAGGCTTATGATCGTGCTCATGGAATATTCTAAACTTATTTTTTTGAAAATAGGGCTGTTGCACCCTTGTAAAAGATCGGTTTAAGAGCTTAGAGAAAAGAGGATTAGTTGTTCCATCAAAGAAAAGTTCCGGGTCAGTTGACTTCTCTATTTTTTTTTTCAAAACTCAGTATCATGTACGCTTGAAATCTCCTCCTCCTGCTGTGATTAGTTGTTTTATTAAAGTTTGAAACATTTCTGCTCTTTCCTACTGCATGATTTGAGTTCTACACTAATCTTCCTTTTGCATCTCGTAAATAATCATACCATCAATTGATCTATTGGCTTGCCATTTTAAAGTTCTCAAATTTAGTTAAGTAGGTTGACAAATTACATGAAAGTTTTTATAAATGAAGATTTAAGTAAATAAATATTGTGAATTTTTTATCTATTTGAAATTCTTTTTTTCTTTTTTTTTCAGAATATGGAGTCTCAAATTAATTGTTATCGAGAAAATTGCATCACATTTGAAAATTTTCCAGAAGTTCAATTCCTTCATAAAATATATTTCAAAATTTAGTTAAAATTATTTCATTAAGTTTGAAAGGTTTTGAACTCTAAGGTTTTGTAGTCTAAGTTGATTTCTTCAACTACATGTATGAAAAAGCTTAGTAAATGCAAGGGAGAAAATCGTGAAATTGAACTAAGTCAATAAGAGGCAATTTAGGCACTTCACAATTTTTTAATGAATTAAATGATGTATGGGAATCTGTTGCCCAAAACATACATCAGGGAGTGTCTCTTGTAGTTTTTAAAACTAGATGCGTCTTTGTATTTGTGAGATATTTCAAGAGAGATCTTTGTTACGTGTAATTTGTTGGGTTAAATATTTCAATTCCCACTGAACTTCTCCATTTGCTTTCCAATTGCCAATGAACACAAAAATCTCTTGGAGTTGCCACTGAACTTTCCCAAATGTCAATTGTGGGTTGACCCCCGGGTGATGCATGTCTTGATCCAAGACCAAATGCGGCTGATGTGTGATGTTTGGAGTTGTCGTTCGTGCACATGTCTCCAATGGAAGAATGAGTGATATTTTCCTAGTTGACCACACCATGACCATGGGTTTGTTGGGAACCTACTTAATCATGCGCAGCGGAAGTAAAGCAATTTCGATTCCCAAACAAGGATCTACATTGTGTTTAGATAGAAACTGTGTTTAGAATAATACCTTGATGAATTCTGCAAACTCTTTTGCTGATTCACGAACTCCAATGATCACGATCTACAATCCAAGCTGTCCAATTGTCCAGTCTCCAATGGTGATCCACACAGAGAATAAGAATGACGGCTAGGGTTTTTTTTTCTCGTGCTAGCAAGAATAATGAATAATCCATCATGTTTTTCAAACCCTAACAGCCTATTAATATGAGTCCAAACGGGCTGGCCCATCTCTTAACTTAATCCGGTCCAACATTTAATTAATCAAATTAATTAAATCCGGTCCATGAATTAATTAATCCAATTAATTAATTCGGGTCTATTAATAAGCAACCCAATTAATTATCCAACACTTGTCAATTAATTAATTGGTAAATCTCATTCTTCTTATTCTCTTTTGTGTGTGACCCATTAGGTTCCCGATCACGATGTCTAACGACGTGAATTATTATTTGATCTAATCAAAACTGATAAATTAAAATACCCATTTTAATTTATCATCAATTTACATTCGTTGTCCCAGATTGACATCTAGCAATGTGTCAGGGCAATACATGTGACGGGAACTGTCACGTGACATGACAAAACCAAACTTGTTCGTTTATCGTGAAACTATAATCCCTTCGTCAATTTGATCCGATCAATTACGAGATATGGACGTGTGTCAATCTCAATTATCGATCATATCTTTTATCCTACTGTTAAGTCAATATAAGTCGAAAACTCTTTTCGACTTATGAGTTCACCTTGGCCAAGATTTCATTATCAACTTAACTGGATGAAATGTAGATCATAATCTCTATTACTATCTAAGAGTGACGAATCCTCTATTGATCATTCACAACCTTCATATGATTCTTAACATACCCGAACGATGTCGTATTAGCGACCCTTGACAGAGCAACATCCGACATCACCAAAGCATGACCGTCCTCACATAAGGCACTATGATGACCTCAAGTCAAAAGGACCAATTCCACTACCGAACGTTAGAGATTAACCACTGACACTCAGATAGTTTTCCATGTGGAATCTCTCAGCGGGTCTCCAATGTTTTGTTCTATAACAAAACATTCACGTGTTCATTCAAGTGTCTCCACACTTTAGCTTGTAAGACCAACTACTTACTTCACAAGTAAGAAATGCCACACGTGATGGTCTATCCATAATAACGATATCCGTATCTCGTTATTACATACGACCACGGACGATTTAAGATTCAGTCATATGTAATTTGTATCTCACAATCACAACTCTTTGTGATTAACAAATCATCAAGACTTGAATCTACGGATTCTATTATTTAATTAATTAGATTATTAATTGAATTAAATAATAGATCTTGCCATATATATGCATCGGTTATATATACATTAAAAGTGATTATGTCCAAAGTTGATTGGACCTAGGGCATAACACTTACAAACTCCCACTTGCACTAGATCCAATCCCTTATGTATCTTATACCTTAAGAGTCTACATGACAATCATGTTTATACTGCGACAACTCTTTGTCAATGGATCCGCAATTTAATAACTCGTGGGAATTCGTTCTTTCTTTACGTCATTTCATTGTATTATCTTTCCAATGAGATAATATTGCCTTAACACATGTTTGGATCAGTGATGAGACCTTAGTTCCCCGTTTGCACGATGGCTCCACTATTATCACAATACAGAAGCATGTGATCAACAATGTTAGGAACTACTCCAAGTTCATTAATGAGCACTTTGACCCAGACAACAACTTTTGTTGCTTTCTAAAGCAGTGATGTATAATTCTAAAGCAGTGATGTATAAGGCTTTTATTATTGAATCAACGATGATTTTCGATTTTCAACACATCGCTTAATAGTAAACCAATATCCTAATTGAAATATGCTATCATTCTAGTCCGACTAGAAGTTAGCATCAATGTATCCATGAACTCCCAGTTCATTTTCTCCATATAAAATCTTCTTAAGATTTTATCTATATAGATCTGGATGAGTTAAGCAATCTTATAGATCTATCTTTATAGATCAAGCTATTTCTCACATATCTATTATGAAGAAATTATTTAACAACCATAATTTCAACAATTGAAATACAAAGACGTCGTTTCCTGTTAATATGTCTCATACATATAATATTAGGAATACGACATTGCTCCCACTATCTTCTTTTAAACACACAATTCATTTTTTGATATAATCAAACATTTTGACTTTTATATCAAATCGAATATTTCAGCTCCAAAAGGCTTATTTTAATCCATATTGAACTTTTTCTGTAAACTCATTTACAACCTATGGGTTCAATCCATTAGGCGGGTTGACCAAGGTCCAGACCTTGGTAACATTAAGTTCATATCGGATATCATAGCCTTATGCCATGTCAGCGAGTCAACACTTGACTTTGCTTATGCATAATTTGTAGGTTCATCATCCTCGATTAGTAATGTTAGATTAGTAATCATGGATTCTTATCTTCCAGAAGGTCGAATGATCCTACAAGATTTACATGGAGCTGTCGTGTCCGCAGGAGTCTCCACTTCCTGATCAAGAGTATGTCCCTCAACACTTTGGGATCAGACTCAGGTTATCTACTTGGTTAACTATATCTGTGAATCTTTGAACTCTTTCAAGATTTACTCTACTCCCACTGTCCTCTCCTAGAACAAACATTTTCTCTAGGAGTATGACATGTCTTGAGATGAACTCCTTCTTCTCAATGAGATTATAGAATTGATATCCAATTGTCTCTTGAATATCCTACAAATATATGTTTATCGAATTTAGTTTCAAACTTATCCGATTCAGTGCGCTTCACATAAGCGTCACAGCTCCAATCTTTCATATGAGAAAAATGGGGCATTCTGTCTTTCCATAACTCGTATGGAGTTTTGTTAACCGATTTCGATGGGACACGATTAGTGCGTGGCACGTGGCAATCAGTGCATGATCTCAAAATGATTTTGAAGTATTTGCATGGCTTGTCCTTATTGCACTATATTTAATAGTACATGATTCCTCATTGCAAATACACCATTACGTTGCAATGCATGTAGAGGAATTCACTGTGAGAGAATCACATTCTCTTTTAGATAATCTAAAATTCTACATTTTAGATATTCTCCACATCGATCAAATCTTAGTGTGAGAATTTATTTACCTATTTGTTTCTCAATTTCTAGTTTGAATCCCTTGAACATTTCAAAAGTTTCATACTTGAATTTCATCAAATATACATGACCATTTCTGAAATAGCCGTCTAGTAAATGTGATGAGATAAGAGAAACTTTATCTAGCATTGATTGATATGTGTCCACATACATCACTATGTATTAGACTCAGTAATTATACAGATCTTTCTCCTTTTCAAGTAAAAGGAGATATGGTCATTATGCCTAACAGACATATTTTGCATTTGTCAAATGATTCCAAATCATTTGACCCAAGTGTACATCTCCATGTAAGTTTGGAATTGCATTTTCATTTATATGACCAAATCTGCAAGCCAGATATAGGTGTTATTCAGATTATCATTTTCATGCCTTTTGGTATCTATACTCATTATAGAATACTCAATGTCTAGAATATAAATGTCATTTTGTAATTTACCATGACCATTAAGATCTTATCAAGATAAAAGGAACAACAATTGTCCTTAACGTTAAAATAATTCATGTCCAAACATGAAATTTATTTAATGCTCTTGGTAATGGAAAGAACAAAACAATATTTCTCTAATTCTAATATTAAGCCTAAAGGCAAAGGTAAAAGATAGCTCCTATAGGCAATGCAGCAACATTTACTCATATTCAACGTACAGGTCAACTTCTTCCCTTTTTGCAGTGATCTGCTTATGTTTAGTTTCTGCATATTTATTTAAATATGAGATCCATATCTGGTATCCAATACCCATGAAACTAATGAAGTAGATATAAGCCTTGCAATTTTCTTTCCAATGACATATCATTCCAAAATGATAATAATGGTCATTAGATTTAGTATTGTCCTTGTTTGCTTTAACTGTCTTAGCCATCTTGGTTGTTTTCCCAAAACATCCTTTAGACTTCCCTACAGGAATCTATGACTAAAATTTGCCCACTACAAACATAGATATTGGGCTTAACAGTCTTAAGCATGTTCAACAACTCAATAAGTGTGCATTCGAATTTATCCATGTTAAATTCATAATTAGTCATGAATAACCTACTGGCAAAGATTGTAGAACCAAGTCATACTTAGTTCATTGTTCATGATTGAACTCAATTGAGACAACTTCTCAAAGTGGTCAACGTTTTCAGCACACCAGAACTGGCCGGAGACTCTTCTGCCATTATACACTGGTATAGTTGCTAGGAAATCTCATATCTTTCCACACGTGATTATTTATCATTCAACACTTTGAGATGAAAATCATGTGTTAGCATCTATACTCTTTTGTTGCTTTTGTAACTCAGGTGACATTAGTCGCAAACATCACACATGTTGCAGTACTATCGTCATCACTGTGTTTATTATAGCAGCCACCTCTTCCTTTATCGAGTCATCAACGAGTGTCTCTGGAAAGGGCTACTCAAGGACATAATCAATTATCATGCATGAGAACAATTCTCAAATTGCGGTGCCAATCAAGAAAATTTGGTTTGGTTGTTGGCATACAGTATGCCGCTCAAATACATATGGTTACTCAAGATTCAATAAATGTAAACGACGAAAGTAAAAGAATAATATATAATATGCATCAATTAATTTAATATGGTCTTTTATTAAATTAATTTCGCTCCCACTGTTTAACTCAAATTTATGACCCTCTCACATAAATTTATGGAATCCATACTTGATTCCCAGTGGGCTGAGATCCCATTTATTATATTAAAACCTTGAGTGTACTCAACAAATCTTAATAAAACATTTGGGTAGATACTATTATCAATTGTATCTCCATACAACTCCCAGATCATTAAGCTGACAACTCTTTGTCTTCACACATCTTATGTGTTAGCTTAACATGCCTCTAAAATTCATCTCCTTGAGTGTACTCAACAAAAGATAAATTTTAGTTAAGTCAAACCCATCATTCAGAAATATCTAATATTTCATAGTGCCAAACATATCCATAATAGACCAGCCTTGAGTGTACTCAACAAGCTGAGATCGATTTCGGATTCTCATTTTTCACTATAATGATGGAAGGCTAATATAAATAAGACTTAATATTTTAACATGCCTCTAAAATTCATCTCCTTGAGTGTACTCAACAAAAGATAAATTTTAGTTAAGTCAAACCCATCATTCAGAAATATCTAATATTTCATAGTGCCAAACATATCCATAATAGACCAGCCTTGAGTGTACTCAACAAGCTGAGATCGATTTAGGATTCTAGTTTTTCACTATAATGATGGAAGGCAAAAAAAAGAAACTGACTTAATATTTTTAGCGAGGGGTTTTGCATGCAAAGGTCTCATCGTAATAATTATATATATCTTATTATACATCTAGCATGCAAATAAACATACATATAATAGTGTGGACGATTATGGACTTATACTATCTAGTCTTCCCAAGCCATAAGGAAGACTAGTTGGTCAGCTCCTAGGGGGTATAGCATTTATTCATACAATGCTCCATCTCTATGGTCTCCTCCTCTTCTTGTATCTTCAATTAGTCCAGCTGCAATTTGTATCCTATACTAGTGGCACGCAGGCCTAAATAATATTGGACGCGCAGGTCCATAATAATAACGGACTCGCAGGTCCAAAATAAATTAGAGCTCGCAGGCCCATAAAACAACAAGAATAAAACTAACCATTCAACACATCCACATGTCGAGTCCATAATCATCCACTAGTAAAACATTCATCATATAAATACATTCCTATATAATATCTAATATTATATGCAAACATGTTTCAAGTTTCTAGCAATAAAGTCGTCTAAACTAATTTAGACAAATGGATCGGAACAATTAAATAATCAAATTAATCAATTAATTTAATTAGCGGGTATATTTAATTAAAATCAAATTTTAACTTTATATACCAAATTAGAATCTCATTCTAATTCCACTATTATAGGGCGGAACTATTTAATTAAAATCAAATTTTAATTAAATATCAAATTAGAGTCCAATTCTAATTTCAAAGTTTTAAAATAAGATAATTTAATTAAAATCGAATTCTAATTAAATATCAAATAAGAGTTCAACTCTAATTTCAAAACTTAAGGCGATTAAATTTAATTTAAAATCAAATTTTAATTAAATATAAAATTAGAGTCAAACTCCAATTCCAAGATATTAGGGCGAACTTATTTAATTAAAATCAAATTCTAATTAAATACAAAATTAGAGTCCAACTCTAATTCTAAGAAAAGTTTTAGGGCGAGACAATTTAATTAAAATCAAATTTCAATTAAAAATGTCAAATTAGAGTCCAACTCTAATTTCAAGAAAGTATTAGGATGGATAATTTAATTAAAATCAAATTTTAATCAAACACTAAATTAGAGTCAAACTCTAATTCAAATTGAATTAACATTTTAATTTAGGATAAAACTCCTAATTAAAATAAAATTCAATTTTAGGGTCTAAGTTTTATATTTAAGTTAAAATCCAATTTTAACAAAAATATAAAAAGTCGTCAATTTTAATTAAAATTTTAAACGAGTCAAAATTGAAAATTTTAAGGTCAAACCATTTTAAAAATTAATTTAAAACCTTCTCCTTTCCTTTCCCCCCCCTCCCCCCTCTCCTCTCCCCTTCTTTCCCTCTCTCCCCTTCTCCCTTTTCCCCTCTTTTTCCCCCCCCCCCCCCCCCCCCCCTCTCCCCCTCCTTCTCCTCCCTTTCTCTCTCCCTCTCCTTTCTCCTTCCCCCCTTTCTTCTCCTTCTCCTTCCCCCTCCCCCTCTTCTTCCCCCCTTTCTCCCCTCCCCCCTTCTCCCCCCCCCTTTTTTCTTCTCCCTCCCTCTCCCCTCTCTCTTTCTCCCTCCCCCCCCTTCTCCCCCTCCTCCCTCTCCCTCTCCCCTCTTTCTCTTTCCCTTCTCTTCTCCCTCTTCCCCCCTTCCCCCCCCTTCTCCCTCTTTCCCCTTTCTCCCCTCCCCCTCTTCTCCCCCTTCTCCCTTCCCTCTCCCCTTTTCCTCCTCCCCTCCCTTTCTCCCCCCTCCCCTTCTCTCCTCCCTCTTTCCTCTCCCTCTTCTTTTTTCTCCTTCCTCCCTTTTTCCTTCTTCTCCCCCTCTCCTCCCCCCCTTTCCCCCCCTTTCTCTCTCTCTCTCTCTCTTCTCCCCCTCCCCCCCTCCCCTCCCCCTTCTCTCTCCTCTCCCCCTCTCCCCCCCTCCTCCTCTTTCCTTCCCCCTTTTCCCTCTTCTCTCTTCCTCTCTTCCCCCTTCTCTCCCCTTCCCTTCTCTCTCCTTTCTTTCCCTTCTCCCCTTTTTTCTCCCCTCCCTTCTCTTCTCTCCTTCTTCTTTCCCCTCCCTCCCTCCCTTCTTCTCTCTCTCTCCCTCCTTCTCCCTCTCTTCTCTTTCTTCCCCCTTCCCCCCTCTTTCCTCCCCCTCTCCTTTTTTTCTCTCCCTCTCTCCCCTTCTCTCTTTCTCTCCTCCTCCCCCCCCCCCCCTTCTTTTCCCCCTTCCCTTCCCTTTTCCCCCCTCCCCCTCTCTCTCTTCCTCCTCCCTTTCCTTCTCTCCCCTCTTTTTCCCCCCTCTCTCTTTCCCTTCTTTCCTCCCCCCTTCCCTCCCCCTCTTCTTCTTCTTCTTCTTTCCTTTCTTCTTCTCTTCTCTCTCTCTTCTCTCTTTCCCTTCTCCCCTTCTCCTCCTCTTCTCCCCCTTTTTCTCCCTTCTTCCCTCTTTCCCCTCTCCCCCTCTCCCCTTTTTCTCTCTCCTCCTTCCCCTCTCTCTTCTCCTCTCTCTCTCTTTTCTTCTTCCCCCTCTTCCCTCCCCCTTCTCCCCCTTCTTTCCCCCTTCTTCTCCCCCTTCTTCTCTCTTCTCTTCTCTCTTCTCTCCTTCTTCTTTTCTTTCTTTTTTCTTTTTCTCTCCCCCCCTCCTTCCTCCTTCTCTTTTCTTCTCCTTCCTCTCTTCTCTTCCCTCTCCCTCTTCCTTCTCTCTTTCTCTTCTCCCTCTTCTCTCCTCTCTCTCCCCCTTCTTCTCTCTTTTCTCTCTTCTTTTTTCCCCCCTCTCTCTCTCTCTCTTTTTCTTCCTCTCCCCCTTCTTCTTCTCTCCCTCTTCTTCCTCTCCCTCTTTTCTCCTTCCCCCCTCTTCTCTCCCCCCTCTTCCC
Source organism: Fraxinus excelsior (assembly GCA_019097785.1). Taxonomy (NCBI): domain Eukaryota; kingdom Viridiplantae; phylum Streptophyta; class Magnoliopsida; order Lamiales; family Oleaceae; genus Fraxinus; species Fraxinus excelsior. Next base: position 28,386,054 of record CM032631.1, on the reverse strand, counting down.
CCTTCTCTCTCTTTTCTCTTTCCTCTCCTCTCTCCTCCCCTCTTCCCTTTCCCTCTTTTTTCTCCCTTCTTCTTCTTTTCCCCCCCCCCCCCTCTTCCCTTCCTCTTCCCCCCCTCTCCCCTCTCTCTCTTTCCCCCTCTTTCTCTTTTCTTTCTTTTCTCCCCCTTCTCCCCTCTCCTCTCCTTTCTTTTCCTTTCCCTCTCTCTTTCCCCCCCCCCCCCCCCCCCCTCCCCCTCTCTCTTTCTTTTTCTTTTTCCCCTCCCTCTCTTCCCTCTTTCTCCCTCCTCCTCTTCTTCTCCCCCTCTCTCTTCCCTTCTTTCTCTCCTCTCTTCCTCCTCTCTCTCTCTCTTCTCCCCTCTCCCTCCCTTTTTCTTCTCCCTTCTTCTCCCTTTCCTCCCTTCTCTCTTTCTTTTTTCCCTTTCCTCCCTTCTCTCTCCCCTCCCCCCTCTCCCCCTCCTCCTTTTCTTTCTCTCTTCCTCTCCCCCCCCTCTTCTCTTTTCTCCCCTCCTTCTTCTTCCTTTCTCCTCCCTCCTTTTCCCCCCCCCTTTCCCCCTTTCTCCCCCTCTCCCTTTCTTTTCTCTTCTCTCTTCTCCTCTCTCTTCTCCCCCCTCCTCCTTCTCTCTCCTTCCCCTCTCCCCTCCTTCCTCTCTCTTTTTCCTCCTCTCCCCTCTTTTCCTCTCCTCCCTTCCCCCTCCTTTTCTTTTTTTTCTCTTCCCCCCCTCCCCCTTCCCCCCTCCCCCTTCTCTTTCCCCCTTCCCTCTCTTCTCTCTCTCCCCCTCTCTCTCCCCCTCCCCCCCTTTCCTCTTCCTCTTCCCCCCTTCCCCCCCTCTCTCTCCTCCCCTTTCCCCTCTCTCTCCCCCTCTCCTCTCCCTCTCTCTCTCTCCTTTCTTCCCCCCCTTTCTCTCCCTCCTTCTCCCTCTTTTCCCCTCTCCCCCTTCTTTTCTCTCCCTTCCTTTCTTTCTCCCCTTCCTTCCCCCCCCTTCCTTCCCTCCTCTCCCTCTTCCTCTCTTTCTCTCTCTCTTCTCTTCTCCCCCCCCCTCCCTCTCTTCTTCCCCCCCTTCTCTCTTCTTCTTTCCCCTTTCTCCCTCTCCCTCTTTCTCCCTTTTTCCCCTCCCCTTTTCTTTTCCTTCTTTCCTTCTCCCCCCCCTCTTCTCTTCTCCTTTTCCCCCCCTCCCCTCTCTCTCCCCCCCCTCTCCTTCTCTCTCCCCCCCTCTCCCCTTTCTCCTCTTCCTTTCCCCCTTCCCTTCCTCCCCCCTTTTCTCTCTCTCTCTCTTTTTTCTCCCCCTCCCCCCTCTCTCCTCCCCCTCCCCCCCCTTCCTCCCCCCTCCCCCTCCTCTCCCCCCCCTCCTCTCTTTCTCCCTCCTCTCTCTTCCCTCTCCTCCCCCCCCCCCCTCTCTCTCTCTTTTCTTCTCCTCTCTCTTCCCCTCTTCCTCCCCCCCCCCTTCTCTCTTCTCCTCCTCTCCCCCTTCTTTCTTTTCTTCTCCCCCTCTCTTTTCCCCCCCCTCTCTCTTCCCCCCCCCCCCTCCTCCTCTCCCCTTCTTCTCTCTCTCTTCTCTTTCTTCTCTTTCTTCTTCTCTCTCTTCTCTTTTCCTCCCCCTCCCTCCCCCCCCCCCTCTCCTCCTCTTCCCTCTTCCCTTCCCCTCTTCTCCCCCCTTTCTCTTCTCTTCCTCTTTTCCTTTCTTCTCTTTCTCCCCCCTCCTCTTCTCTTCCCCCTTCCCTCTCCTCTTCTCTCTCCCCTTCCTTCCCTTTCTCCCCCTTCTTTTTCTTCCCCTCTTCTTCCCCTCTCTTCCCCCCTCTCCTCCCCTCCTCCTCTCTCCTTTCTTCCCCTCTCTCCCTCTCTTCTCTCTCTTTCTCCTCTCTTTTTTTCCTCTCTTTCCCCTCTTCTTCTCCTCTCCTCCCCCTCCCCTTCCCTCTTTCTCCCCCTCCTTCTCTCTCTTTCCCTCTTCTCTCTCCCTCCCCCCCCCCCCCTTCTTCTCCCTTCTCTTCTCTCTCCCCCTCCTTCCCCCTCCTTTCTTCTCTTTTCTCTCTCCCCTCCCTCTCCCCCCTTTTCCTTTTTCTTCCCTTTCCCCTTCCTTTTCTTTCCTTCCCCCCCCCCCCCTCTCCTCCTTCTTTCTCCTTCCTCTTCTCCTCTCCCCTCTTCCCTTCTCCTTCTCCCCTCTCCCCCTCTTCCTCTCTCTCCCTTCTTCCCCCCTTCTCTCTTTCCTTTCTCTTCTCCCCCTTCTCTTCCTCCTCTCTTCTCTCCCCTCTCCTTCTCCTCTTTTTCTTTCTTCTCTCTTCTTTCCCCTTCCCCCCCTCTCTTCTTCCCTCTCTTCTTTCCTTCTTCTTCCCCCTTCTTCTCTCCCCCTCTTCTCTCTCTTTTCTCCCCCTTTCTCTCTCCCCTCCTCCTCTCTCTCTTTTTTTTTCCCCTTCTCTCTCTCTTCTCTCTCTCCTCCTTCCCTTTCTCTCCTCCTTCCCCCCCCTTCTTCCCCCCTTTTCTCCCCCCTCTTTTCTCTCTCCCCCCTTTCTCCCTTCTTTCTCTCTTTTCCTCCCCCCCCCTCCCCCTTTCCCCCCTTCCCCTTCTCTTTTTTCCCCCTCTTTCCCTTTCCTCCTCTCCTCTTTTCTCTCCCTCTCTCTCTCCCCCCCTCTCTTCTCTCCTTTTCTCTTCCCCTTCTCCTTCCTTCTCCCCTTCCCCCCTCTTTCTCTCTTCTCCCCTTCTCTTTTCTTTCCTCCCTTCTCCTCTCCCCTCTCTTTCCCCCTTCTTCTCTCCTTCCCTCTCTTTCCCTCTCTTCCCCCCTTCTCTTCCTCCCCTCTCCCCCCCTCTCCTCCCCTCTCTCTCTCCCCCCCCCTCTTCTCTCCCTCTCCCTCTCTTCTTCCCCTCTCTTTTCTCCCCCTTCCCCCTTCCTCTTCCCCCTCCCTCCCCTCTCTCCTTCTTTTCTCTCTTCCCTCCCCCTCTCCCCCCTCCCTTCTCCCCCCCCTCTCCCCCTCTTCCCTCTCTCCCCCCCCTCCCCCCCCTCCCTTCCTCTCTTCCCCTCCCCTCTCTTCCCCCTCTCTTCTCTTCCCTCTCCCCCTCTTTCTCCCCCCTCTCTCTCTCTTCCTCTCCCCCTTTCTTTTCTTCTCTTCTCTCCCTTCTTCTCTTCCTCTTTCCTTCTCTTCTCTCCTCTCTCTCTCTCCTCTCTTCTCTCTCTCCCCTTCCTTCTCTCTTCTCTTTCTTCTTCTTTCTCTCTTCTCTCTCTCCCCCCCCTTCTTTCCCTTTCTCCTCTTCTTCTTTCTCCTTTCTCCCTCCTCTCTCTCTCTCCTCTCTCTCCCCCCCCCCCTTCTTTCTCTTCTCCCTCTTCTCTTTTCTTTTCCCCTCTCCCTTCTTCTCTTCTCCCTCCTCCCCCCCTCTCTCTCTCTTCCCCTTCTCTCCCCCCCTCTCTCTTCTCTCCTCTTCTTTCTCTTCTTCCCCCCTCTCCCTCTCTCTTTTTCCCCCTCCCCTTTTTCTTTTTCTCTCTTTCCCCCCCCCCCCCCTCTCCCTTTCCCCCCTTCCTCCCTCTTTCTCCCCTCCTCCCTTCCCTCTTCCCTCCCCTCTTCTCTTCTTCTCTCTCTTCTCCTCCTCTCTCCTCCCTCTCCTTTCCCCCCTCCCCCCCCCCCTCCCCCTCTCTTCCCCTTCCCTTCTTCCCCTTCTTCTTCCCTCTCCCCCCCCCTCTCTTCCTCCCCTTTCTCTTTTCTCCCCCCTCTCTTCCCCCCTCTTCCCTTTCCCCTTTTCCCCCCTTCCTCCTCCCTTCCCCCCCCCTCCCCCCTTCCCCCCCTTCTTTCTCCCCTCCTCTTCCCTCTCTCTCTCTCTTCCCTCTTCTCCCCCTTCTCCTCCCTCTTCCCTCTCCTTCTCCCCTCCCCTTTTCTTTCTTTTCTTCTTCCTTTCCCCCTTCTTCTCCTTCCCCCCCCTCTCCCCTCTTCCCTTTCTCTCCTCTCTCTCTTCTTCTCTTCCCTTTCTTCCCTCTCTCTCTTCTTCCCCCTTCCCTCCCCCCCTCCTTCCTCTCTTTTTTTCTCTCCCCCTCCCCCCCCCCCCCCCCTCTCTTTCTCCCCCCCCTTCTTTTCCTCTCTCCTTTCTTCTTCTCCCCTTTCCCCTTCCTTCTCTTCTTCCCCCTCCTCTCCTCTTCTCCCTTCCTTCTCTCCCTTCTTCTCTTCTTCCCCCTCCCTCTTCTCCCTCCCCTTCCCTCCCTTTTTCTTCTCCTTCTTCCCTTCTCCCCTCCCTCCTCTCTTCCCTCCCCTCTCCCCCCTTTCCCCCCTCTTCTCCTCTCTTCCCCCTCCCCTTCTCTCCCCCTCTTTTCTTTCCCTTTCTTCTCCCCCTTCCCTTTCTCTTTCCTCTTCCCCTTCCCTCCTTTTTTCCCCTCCCCTTCTTTCCTCTTCCTTCTCCCCTCTCTTTCCTCTTCCCCCTTTTCTCTCCCTCTCTCTCTTCCTTCCCTCTTCCCCCCCTCTTCTCCCCCCCCCCTCTCTTCTCCCCCCTCTTCTCCTCTTCCCCCCCCTTCCCCCTCTTCCTTTCTCTCTCTTCTTTTCTTTTCCTCTCTCTCTCCCTCTCTTCCTTCCCCCTTCTTCTCCTTTTTTCCCTCTCCCTCTCTTTTCTTTTCTCTTCCTTCTTCCCTCTCCCCCCCCCTCTCTCCCTTCTCTCTTTCTTTCCCCCCCCCCTTCTCTCCTCTTCTCTCTTCCCTCTTTCCCCCTCCCCTCTTTCTCTCTCTCTCTCTCTTTTCTCTCCCCCCCCCCCTCCCCTCCCCTCTCCCCCTCCCCTCCCTTTCCTCCCCCTCTCCCCTTCTCCTCCCTTCCCCTCTCTCCTCTTTCTCTCTCCCCCCTTTTCTCCCCTTCTCCCCCCTTCCCTCTCTTCCTCCTTCTCTTCTTCTCTCTTCTTCTTTCTCTCTTCTTCCCCCCTCTCCTCCCCTTCTCCCCTTCTCTCCTTTTCCCTCCCTTCTCTTCCTCCCTTCTCCCCCCCTCCTCCTTCTCTTCCCCCCTCTCTTTTTTCTCTCCCTTTCTCTCTTTTTCTCTTCTTTCTTCCCCTCCCTCTTTTTCTTTTTCTTCCCCCCCCCTTCTCCCCCCCTCCTTCTCTCTTCCCTCTTTTCCCTCTTCTTCTTCCCCCCTTCCTCCCCCTCCTCCTCTCTCTTCTTCTCCCCTCTTCTCCTCTCTTCCCCCCTCTCCCCCCCCCCTCTTCTCTCCCCCTCCCCCTCTCTTCTTCCCCCTCTTCTCTCTCCTCTTTTTCTCCCCCCCTCCCCCCTCCCCTTCTCCCTCTCCCCTCCCCCCTCTTCTCTCTTCTTTCCTCCTTTCTCTTCCCCCTTCTCCTCCTTCTTCTCTCCCCCCCCCCCCCCCCCTTCCTCTCTCTCCCCCCTCCCCTTCCTTCTCCCCCTCTCTCCTTCCCCTCCCTCCCTTTCCCCCCTCTCCCCCCCCCTCCCCCCTCTCTCCCTCTCCCTCTCCCCCCTTCCCTCTCTCTTCTTTCTTCCCCCTTCTCTTTTCTTCCTCTCCCTCTTTCTCTCTCTTCTCTTCCCTCTTCCCCCCCCTTCTCTCTTCTCCCCTTCTCTCCCTCTCTTCTCCCCCCTCTCCCCCCCTTCCCCTCTTTCTTCTCCTTCCCCTCTTTTTCCTTCTCTCTCCCCCCTTTCTTCTCTCTCCCTCCCCTTTTCCCTCCCCCCCCCTCTTCTTTTTCCCCCCTCCCCCCCCCCCTCTCTCCTCTCCCCTTTTTCTTTTCTTCTCCCTCTTCTTCCTTTCCCCCCCCCCCTTTCCCCCCTCCCCTCCCCCCTCCCCCTCTCTTCTCTTCTCCTTTTTCTCCTTCTCTTCTTCCCCTTTCTCCTCTCCCCCCCTCCCCTTCTCTCTTCTCCTCTCTCCCCCTCCCCTCCCTTTTCTCTCCCCTTCCCTTTCCCTCCTCTCTCCCTCCTTCTTTCCCCCCCCCTCTCTCCCCCCCCCTCTCCCCCTCCCTCTCCTCTCTCCTTCTTCCCTCTCTCCCCCCCCCCTCTTCTCTCCTCTTTCTCTCTTCCTCTCTTTTCTCTTCTTTTCTTCTCTCTTCCCCCTCTCTCTCCCCTCTTCTTCCCCTCTCCTTTTCCTCCCCCCTTCCCCCTCTCTTCCCCCTCTTCTCTCTTTCTCCCCTTCTCTCCCCTTCCTCTTCCCCTCCCTCTCCTCTCCTTCTTCTCTCTTTTTTTCCTCTCCCTTTCCCCCTCTTTCCTTTCCTTCCCCCCCCCTCCTTTCTCTCCTTCTCTCCTTCTTCTCTCCTCTTCTCTCCCCCCCCCCCCCCCCCTCCCCCCCCTTCTCTCCCCTCTCCTTTCCCCCTTCTCCCCCCTTCTTCTCCCTCTTTCTCCCCCCCTCTCTTCTCTCTCTCTCCTTTCTCTCTTTTCCTCCTTCTTCCCCCTCTCTTTTTTCTTTCCCCTCCCCCTTCTTCTCTCCCTTCTCCCCCCTTTTCCTCCCCCCCCCCCTTCCCCTCCTCCCCTTCTCTTCTCTCTCTCTCTCTTTCTTCTTCCTCTCTCTTTCCCCTTCTCTCCTCTTTTCCCTCCCCCCCCCCCTTTCCTCCCCCTCTCTCTTCCTCTCCCCCCCCCTCTTTTCCTCCCCTTTCTTCTCCTCTCCCCCCCTTTTTCCTCCTTTTCCTCTCTTTCTCTCTCCCCCTCTCCCCCTCCCCCCTCCTCTCTTCCTCCTCTCTTCCCTCTTCTCTTCCCCCCCCCCCCTCTCCCCCCCTTTCTTTCTCCCTTCCCCCCCTCTTCTCTTCTCTCTTTCTCTCTCCCCTTTCTCTTTCTTCCTCTCTCTTTTTCCCTCTTTCCTCTCTCTCCCCCTCCCCTCCCCTCTCTCTCTCTCTCTTCTCTTCTTCCCTCTCCTCTCTTTCCCCCTTTCTTCTCCCCCCCCCCCTCCCCCTTCTCCCCCTCTTCTTCCTCTCTCCCCTCCCCCCCCTCTCTCCCCCCCCTTCTTTCCCTTCTCCCCCTCTCTCTTTCCCCCCTTCCTTCTTCCCCCTCTCTTTTTCCCCCCCTTCTTTCCTCTTTCTCCTTTCTTCTCTCTTCCCCTCCCCTCTCCTTCTTTCCCTCTTTCTCCCCCTTTTCTCTCTTCCTTCTCCTTCCCCCTTCTCCCCCTCCCTCCTCCCTTTCTTCTCTCCCTTTCCCCCCTCTCCCCTCTTCTCTTCTCCCTCTCTCTTTCTCTTCTTTTCCCCCCCCCCTTTCTTCCCCCCCCCCCCCTTTCTTCTTCTTTCCCCCTCTTCCTTTTTCCCCCTCCCCCTCTCCCCTTCCCCCCCTCTCCTCCCTCCCCCCCTTTTCCCTTTTTCCCTTCTTTTTCTTCCCCCCCTTCTTCTCTTCTTCCTTTCTTTCCCCCCCCCCCCTTCTCCTCTTTTTTTCTCCCCCCTTCTCCCTCTCTTTCTCCCCTCCCTTTCTCTTCTCTCCTTCCCTTCCCCTTCTTCCTCTCCCCCCTCTCTCTTTTTCTCCCTTCTTTCCCCTTTCTTCCTCCCCCCCCCTCCCTCCCTCCCTCCCCTTCTCTTTCTCTCTCCTCCCTCTCTCTCCCTCTCCTTCCCCCTTTTTCTCTTTTCTCTCTTTCTTCCCCCCCTTCTTCTTCTTTTTTTCCTCCTTCTCCCCTTTCTTCCCTCCCCCCCCCTCCCTTTCTCCCCTCCCTTCTCTCCCCTCTTCTCTTCTTCTCCCTCTTCCCCCCCCCCCCTTCCCTCTTTCCCCCCCCCCTTTTTTTCTTCTCTCCCTTCTCTCTTTCCCCCTCTTTCCCCCTCCTTCCCTCCCTCTCTCTCTTTCCCCTTTCTCTTTTCCCCTCCTCCTCTTTCTCTTTCTTCTCCCCCCCCTCCCCCCCCTCTTCTCTTCCCCCCCTTTCTTCTCCTCCCCCCTCCCTCCCCTCCCCTTCCCCCTCCTTCTCTCTCTCCCCTCCCCCTCTTCCCCCTTCTCCCTTCTTTCCTCCTCTTCTCTTCCTCCCTCTCCCCTCCCTCCCTCTCCTTTTTTTCCCCCCCCCCTCCTCCCTCCCCTCTCTCTCCTCTCTCTCCTCTTCTCCCTCTCCCCCCCCTTCTCCCCTTCCCCCCCCCCCCCCTCCTTTTTCCCCCTTTCCCCCTTCTTCCCCCTTCCCCCTCTCTCCTCCCCCCTCCCTCTCTCCTCCCCCCCTTCTCCTCCCTTCTCCCTCTCTCTCCCTCTCTCCCCCCCCCTCCTTTCTTTTCTTCTTCTCTCTCTTCTCTTCTCCCCCTCTTCCCTCCCCTTCCCCTTTCCCTTCCCTCTCTCTTTCCCCCCCCTCTCTCTTCCCCTTTTCTCTTCTTCCTCTTCTCTCTCCTCTCTCTTCCTCCTTCTCTCTCCCTCCCTTTCTTCTCCCCCTTTTCTCTCTCTCCCTTTCTCTCCCTTCCCCTCCCTCTCCTCTCCTCTTCTCCTTCTCCCCCTTCCCTCCTTCTTCTTCCCCCTTTCTTTCCTCTTTCTCCTCCCCCTCTCTCCCTCCTTCTCTCTTTCCCCCCCCTTCCCCTCCCTCCTTTTCTCCTTCTTTCTCCTTTCTCTCTCCCCCCCCTCTCTCTCTTCCCCTTTTTCCCCCCTTCTCTCCCCCCCCCCCCCCTTTCTCCTCCCCCCCTTCCCCCTTCCTCCCCCCCCCCCCCCCCCCCCCTCTTCCCCCCTTCCCTCTCCTTTTCCCCCTCCCCTTCTTCCCTTCTCCCCTCCTTTTTCCCCTCTCTCCTCTCCCTCTCTCTTCTCTTTCCTTCCTCCTTTTTCCCTTCCCCCCCTCCCCCTCCCCCCCCTCTCCCCCCCCTTTCTCCTCCTCTCTTCCCCCCTCCTCTCTCTCCCTTTCTTCTTTCTTCCTCCCCCCCCCCCCTCTTTCCCCTTTCTCCCTTCTCCCCCTCCTCCCCCCTTCTCCCCCTCCCTCTCTTTCCTTTCTTTCTCCCCCTTCTCCCCCCCCTTTTCCCTCCCCCTCTCCTCCTTTTTTCTCCTTTCTCCCTCCCCTTCCCTTTTCCCTTCTCTCCTTTTTTCCCTCCTCCCTCTCCCCTCTCCTTTCCCTTTTTCTCTCCCCCCCTCTCCCCCCCCCTTCTCCCTTCTCTTCCTCTCCCCCCCTCTCTCTCTTTCTCTCTCTCCCTCTTCCCCCCCTCTCCTCCCTTTCCTCTCCCTTCTTCTTCTTCTTCTTCCTCCTCCCTTCCCCCCCCTCCCCCTTCTTCCCTTTCCCCCCTTCTTTTTTCCCCTCTTCCTCTCTTCTCTCTCCCCCTCTCTCTTCTCTTCTCCCCCCCCCCCCTTCTCCCCTCCTCTTTTCCTTCTTCTCCCCCTTCTCCCTTCTCTTCTCCCCTTCTTCTTCTTCTCTCTTTCCCTTCTTCTTCTCTCCCCTCTCTTCTTCTTTCTTCTCCTTCTTCTCTTCCCTCCCCCTCTTTTTTTCCCCTTCCCTCCTTCTCCCCTCTTCCCCCCCTTCCTCTCCTCCCTCCCCTCTCTCTTCTTCCCCCCTTCCCTCCTCTTCCTTCCCCTTTTCCCCCCTTTTCCTCCCTTTTTTCTTTTTCTTTTCTCTTCTCTTCCCCTCTCTCCCCCTCCCTCCTTTCTCTCCCCCCCTCCTCTCTCCCCCCTCCCCCTCTCTCCTCCCCTTCTCCCCCCCTTCCCCCCCCTCCCCTTTCTCCTTCTCTTTCTTCTTCTTCCTCTCCCCCTTTCTCCCCCCCTCTTCTCCTCCCTCTCTCCTCTCCCCCCCCCCTCCTCTCTTCTTCCTTCCCTCTCCTTCCCCTCTTTCTTCTCCCCCCTCCCTTTTCTTCTCCTTCCTCCTCTCCCCCTCTCCCTTTTTCTCTCCTCTCCCCCCTTCCCTCTCCCCTTCTCTCTTCCTCTCCCCCCTCCCCTCTCCCCTTCCTCTCCTCTTCTCTTTCTCCCTTCCCTCTCTTTCCCCCCCCTCTCCTCTCCTCTCTTTTCTCTCCTTCCCTTCCTTCTTCCCCCCCCTTTTCTTCTCTCCCCCCCCTTCCCCTCCCCCCTTCCCCCCCTTCTTCTCTTCCTTCTTCCTCCTCTCCTCCTTCCCCCCTCCTCCTCTCTCTCTTCTCTTCTCTCTCTTCCTTTCCCTTCCTCTCTTTCCTCCTTTCCCCCCCCCCCCCCCTTCCCTTCTTCCTCCTTCCTCTCCCCTTTTTCTTCCTCCTCCTCTCCCCTCCCCCCCTCCCCTCCTTCCCTCTTCTTCCCTTCCCTTCCCCCCTCCCTTCTCTTTCCCTCCTCCTCTCCCCTTTCTTTCCCCTTCCCCCCCTCCTTCTTTCTCTCTCTCCCTCTCTTCTCTTTCTCTTCCCCCCCCCCCTCTCCCCTTCTCTTCCTTTTCTCTCCTCCCTTCTTCTCTCTTCCCTCTCTCCTTCCCTTCCTCTCCCTTCCCCCCTTTCCTCTTAGTCACATGATTATGAAATCCATTTCACCTTCTGTGCGTTGAAATAAAGATTTAAGGAAATAAAAGTAATTCTTTCCCAATTATCCAGATTAATAAGGGATAACACTCGTGCACATATGTGAGGGAATGTACTCAACCGCCATCTAAATCTGTAAAAGTTACAAGCAGCTGGCATTTGTACAATGATGGAGATACCTAGAGATTTTTTTTTATAATTATTATTTAGAATTTCTATTTGATATTTCACAACGTTTGCAGGTTTCATTGTTACCATTTGGATTGCTGCTGTAATGTTCAAGTCAAATGATTTTTTACGAAACCAGACAGCACTTAAGGTACCATTAGATACGCTAATATATCTGCATTCACGTGTTTTTTATGTGAAAATAAGCCAGCAAAAAAAATTAAGTGCTGCGATGTGTATCATAACATTTAATGTGATGAAGAAGCAAAATTTATTCTTGGCAATTAGACTGTTAATAGAACATGTGAGTATTTATGTTAATATATACACAATCTATTCACTAAAATCAATATTAAGACTAATATATTCCATTGTCATGTTTGCTAATAGTTTTGGACTTCTTTGGAATTTGGAACCAGACTGTAATTCGAAAAGGAAAATATTTTATGTTAAAACATGTACACGGAATATTTTTTATGTTAATGATAAAGTGCAAACATTAAATAATGTCATATTTAAGATTTGTGATAAAAACTGAATATCAGCGTACATGATATATTGCACTAGAATTCATGCATCGGTTAAACGCAACTTGATCAAGACATTCAAGCCCAAAATCCGTAAAGGACTCTTATATCTTATACGTGACTTCGTCGTTATTTAAAATTACTCATTCACTCACAAGTTAATTTTATGAAGTGTTTTGCATCTAATTGGATTGGAAAATCAATTAGCATATGTTTCTCATATTAGAATTGTTTATCACTTAATATAAATTTGTGCATCGCACCGTGTATAGCACGGGTGAAAGACTAGTATATTTTAAAAAATATACATTTACATATGTTGAACCAATTGAACCAGGATGGGTAACGAGTTTTCCAAAAATTGGCCGGTTTAACGGGCTTTGAGGCTAGTTTTTAATTAGATGTTTTATAAACTTAATCGGACCGACGAATTTCAATCACGAATCATTCACTATATTATTTTTTTGTTATTTTTAGAATTGCTTTGTCAACGATTTTGGAGTTAATTGTTTGAATACTCACTGAACTTTAACGTAGTTACGATTTAGTCAATGAACTTTCGGCCGTTTCACCACATCCACCACTCACCAAATTCCGTTACCATCGAGGCTGACGTGACAGATAGAAAACACACGTGGAAGGTGACGGCCGTTTAAAAATGACAACTCAACGAAAATATTGTTTCATTACTCATCCAACTTACCTTTTGTCACGATTTACTCATCGAACTTCAAAATGCTTTCCAATGATCACTCATCTTTGAAATTGAAATATTGCACTCTATTCATCATCCATATGTTTTGTTCCCTTTATTCCTAATGTTCACACAAAAAAACTCTACGTGGTAAATTACAAATATTTTAAAAAAAATTGCAACTCAACAGTTTTTTGATAATATTTTTTTAAAATATTTTTTTATACGTTTCTTTCCGGTTCACTTAGCAAACATGACAACTTTGTTGAATATTTTTAACATTTATAACTTACCACGTGGAATTTTTTGTGCGAAGAAAGTAAATGCATTTTGGGATTTTTTATTTTTTAAAACAATTTTTAAAAATGGCAAAAAGAACACGTTTTCAATAATTTCAAAATGGACAATGATAAGTATAATTTTTACTTACCACATGAGTATGCTAATATTTGTGTTCCTCGCATTAACTCATTTGTTATTATTGGCAGATTAATAGTTTAAATTTGGGCAATTTCAGTGCTTCTGTGACCAAAATGGCTTTCTTCTTTTCCACTTTGAGATTAGCACTTGACAATGAATGTGGTACAAAAAATTCCACGTGGCAAGTTATAAATATTAAAAATATTCAACAAAGTTGTCATGTTTGCTAAATGAACCGGAAAGAAACGTATAAAAAAGGAACCAAAAAAATAAAATTTTAAAAAAAAATTATCAAAAAACTGTTGAGTTGCAATTTTTTTTTAACATTTGTAACTTACCACGTGGAATTTTTTTGTGCGAACATTAGGAATGAAGGAAACAAAATATGCGGATGATGAGTAGAGTGCAGCATTTCAATTTCAAAGATGAGTGACCATTGGAAAGCATTTTGAAGTTCGATGAGTAAACCGTGACATAAGATAAGTTGGATGAGTAATGAAACAATGTTTTCGTTGAGTTGTCATTTTTAAACGGCTGTCACCTTCCACGTGTGTTTTCCGTTCGCTACGTCAACCTCGATGGTAACGGAATTTGGTGAGTGGTGAATGTGGTGAAACGGCCGAAAGTTCAGTGACCATTGAGACGACATTTAAAGTTCAGTGAGTAAGTCGTGACTACGTTAAAGTTCAGTGAGTATTCAAACAATTAACTCACGATTTTGCGTAAGGTCATATATTCTTGAATCGTCTCCGAATAGCATTAGTTACTAAAAATTGATGGTACAACTAAAGATTTATATGTCTTCTACTCGAAAAAACATTTGATCCTTACTAAAATTTGTGTATTTGTTGAACTAAGTACTTAAATTATTAGTTTGTGTTTGGAAACAATGACCATTTGCCAGTTTGAAATTCGGCACCATTAAAAATAGATTTTGAGGAAAAATTTATTTTGAAATAGTGAGTTTTAAAGAACGCAAGGTTAATTTTGAAATAGTGATTTTTAAAGAATGCAATGTTAAAAATAAAAAAATGTTTTGAATTTACATGTAATATTTTTGAAGAGTAGATGGTTAAAAATAACCAAACAAGGGGTATAGATTAACTTTCTTTTTATAATTGCCAAGTACTCTCTATAGCTTAGTGATAGACTTGTAAAATTAAGAATACAAGAAAATTGCCCGTTGACGATACCGAAACCGTTGCTGGGAATTCTCGCATTATCTGGGCTGATAGTGTGAAGAAGAGAAAGAGGAAGAGGAAGATGAACAGGCACAAGTTGAGGAAGTTAAGGAAGTCTCTCAAGAACAAAAAGTAGTTTCAGTATTTCTGCCTTTGCTTTAAACTTTAATCATATGGTGGGTTAGTGGTGTTTCTTTTTAGGGATAGGCGGATGGCACCGAACTCAGCTTATTTTGGTTGCATTATGGATAATTTTATCAGCGTTTTGCCGGGGAAGATATTACTCATTACTGGATGAATGCTTCTCCACTTTTTCTTTGGAATAAAACAAGATTGTGGTTTGCTTGTGCTTTACATCTATTGTTGAGAATTATATTTCGTGGTCAAGTAATTGTAAGTATAATGAAAGCTGTGTGACGGAAAATGATCCAGAGTTCATATTCTATAAAGCCGATTTGAGTTAGAAAATATGTGCTGATGGTAGTGCAAATTGTTTGACTAAACAGATTTATATGGATTCAGTTATAGTATACTCAAAAGATTTCTTGGCATTGCACATTCCCTAACCAAGCTTCTATACATTTCCTCAACTGGTGACGAAATATAACTCGCACACTCTCACACAGACGCATATAAGCTTTGAGGAATACTAGTTGTACATAAGAAGAAAATTCAGCACAAGAAATTCGAGAAGGAAGCATAAATGCTATAACGCCCCCAATTCATTTAACTCAAGGCGCTATTTAAGTCGAAATATCCTGTAAATAATTTTCCTCAATAAACGTCAAAGTGCGTAAATATTTTTTTTTCTCAAAACTATAACAAATTAAAACTAAATGCGGAAACATCATTTGAATAATTTACTCACATCCAAAAGTCAATACCAAATATAATAAACAAAGTGCCACAATTTGCAAAAATACTAAAATTTGAGATGAAATTGACAAAATGGAAACCGACTATTAAAATACTTATTTTCAAAAATTTATAAATTTAATAGTCTATTATTTAATCAAGATTGCCCCGCTCATTGCCTTGCCTTGCATAGCTCCTCAACCTGAAAGGGTGGAAAAAAATATTGAGGTGAGCATAACGAATTATACTCAATGGGGAAATAGCAATCAGTTCAAGTTAAATCTAAACATGAAATCAAATTATGAATATAATACCAATACAACATACTGTAGAAATATGTACTGTGGGACATTCCCAAGAACCCAATTACGATCCCGAACCTATTTACGGTTCCTGACAACCTTTTCATATGCATAAGCATTTTATCACAATCAAAATCATACATCAAGAATTAACATGGACAAAATAACAACAATTGCTTAAATGTAAACCCCACCTCAAAGTCTTGGAAATTTTCTTGAAATTGAACAAATGTGATGTTACCGTGCTTTAAACTTTTCCCGTGACTCGTCTAGCAAGAACAAAATTAATATAATTTAGGATACTAAGTCCTAATTAATACTTTAAAACTTTTAGGGACTTGATTGAACTTTTTAAAAGTGAAGAATTGAGTAATTTGATAATTCTTTAAATCTTTAGGGTCTAATTATCAAAATTTGAATGTTTATGGCCAATATGATAAAATTAAAAATTAAATTATAATTAATTTGAAGAATACATAAACTTTAGGGATGGTGAAGGAATTAAAATCAAGTAAGGGACTAACTTAAATGTTTGGCCAAACTTTAGGATTTAAAAAAGTGAATTTTCATATTTAATGTCAAACCCCCGTTTTCAAATCCATTTCACGCAGAGAGAGACAGAGAGTTCTTGGCTTGCGAAAATTAAACTTGGGTTTTTACATTTTTGTGATTTTCAACCAAAATTGATGCTAGAGAATGAAGTCTAATGCGAATGGTGATTCATGCTACAGTATTCTAGGCGAGAGAGGAAGAAAAGAGGTTGGGCTATGTCTCGTTTGGCAAGAAAAATTGAAGGTAACTTCGGGTTTTCGAGCGTTCTTATCTGCACTCATAAATCTCAGTCACGAGAAGCAAGTTATGGAAAGCAAGGATTGAAGTATGACATTAAACATAGAAATTTCATTATCTTCTTCTTCTTCTTCCTCGTCTTTTTTATGAATATATATTGAATAGAAACAAAGATCATTGAATCTCAGAAAACTGAAAATTAATTTCGAATGAGTTACCTGCATCGAGTTTTGCCGAGAAAGATTTATCGGTTCGCGAGTTCAATTTGAAATTGGAAGAATTGTGCATTGTCAAAAGGATTAGACGATGATGGTGGTGAAATCAAAGGAAAATAATTGTTGAAACGTGAAGGGATTTACCAGTTGAATGTCCAGATTTCTTGTTGAGTTTCAACCGTGAGAGTGAAATATTTTTGAAGATGAAATTAGTTGGATTTTAGGTTTTGACACAATTGAATCCTACAACCTTAAGCTCCAAGATTCGGACAATTGATTTGGGCTGATAGTGGACTTAACCTTGGGCCAAAGAGAAATATTGGACCAAGAGAAATTTGAATTATTGAACTTTTATATTAAATGTTTTGCTAGACAACTTGACGGATGTAAAATAATTTCTAAAATTTGACGGAAACGTCGTATCGACACAACTTAAGTTATAAAATTTGTATTTTAAAATTCGGGTCGCTACAACGCGCGTTTTTTTGTAACGACCCGTGAGGGTCTTTCGCCGGAATCGTTAACGTTATTATACGTACTGTCCGCTGTGGGGAGGATCTTTCCCCTCGCGGTTTTCTGAACGCGTCCCCCAAGATTCGAACCCAAGACCTCCAACTCATATGGGAGACTTAAGTTGAAACCTGTTACCAATTGGGCAAGTTGCTCAATTGGTATCGAGTTTCAACTTAAGTCTCCCATATGAGTTGGTAGTCTTGGGTTCGAATCTTGAGGGACGCGTCCAGAAAGCCGTGAGGGGAAAGATCATCCCCACAGCGGACAGTACGTATAATAACGTTAACGATTCCGACGAAAAATCCTCACGTGTCGTTACAAAAGCTTTTGATTTTGTTTATGTAAATTTCATAAGAATTGAGCAGAACCTCCCACAAGGGAAAACTTGGGAGTATGCTCACTGTATTCAACTATTGCTGAAGGTGGAAGATGACCAATGCAGATCTCATGCACTGTCGAGAAAAGAGGGAACATCTCTAACCATCCTCGGTGGCGTAAAACCTTCCTTCTTAACTTCCATTCCTTTAATAAGAGAAATTGCTTCAGCATCCTCCCTTAACTTTCCAACGAGCTTTCTGCATATGCCCTCGATGAATTGATGTGGTGTTACAAATTCCAACATGTTTGCATCCCTCACTGCCCAAATTCCCCATTATAAATTATCAGACGAACTTCACGTTTAAGATTAAATTAAAATAAATTTATCCCTCTTTATCTTCTTAAAATTTCAAGTGAGGTGGTTAACACAGTAACATTTAGGCAAAGGACATGATTTTAGGTCTCAGCACTATTAAATTTGTATATGAGTGAGGCAAAATGAACCTAACATGCATGTGAAAGGGCATTGAATTTTGGTAGTGCTTAAAATTTACAATTTTAACAATTTACGACTTGGTTTCTACCAACTTGCGATGACTTTCTTGTACAATCTTGGGAATTGCAAATACCTACATTTTCAAGGTCAGGGTCTGCAACAACATTTTCACCAAGCTTTATTCCTGGAAGATATTTAACATTCTCCCAGGGCGGACGCATGATTTAAAAGTTGGGGGCACAATCGAACTTGTAAAGAAGTTAGAAAAATTTTTACAATTGAAAATTTACGTCCAAAAAAAATCATACCCTATGTAATTTTGCATCCGAAATTTACATGGGATATGACTTTTTCGGGTTTTAAATTTTTTTTGATATCATATTCCATAAAATGATGAAAATTACATTGAGAAATTTGTATCGCAAAAAATAATAAATGTTAATGAAATAATTGAGTATTTTTTTTTAAAAAAAATGTGAGTTAGACATTTTTCTTTAAGCCTCACGTTTAACGTATTTTTAACTATTTTTTATATTTGTTTGGACTATTCGATATGCCCATAATATAGTTCTCAAAATAAGTTTTGAGATGACATAAGCAATTTGTAAATTTGATTAATGTACGATCATCAGAGAATTTTTAAAATTAGCATATTATCGAAATTCAAATTTATTGTGATTTTGCCACTGTTTGGTGGAGATTAAAATCAATTTTTTAGTAAAATTTGATAAAAATTAAATAGTTATGAATTTCATGAAATATGTTATTAAAATTAATTGTTAAATTTGATTAAGATTAAAATTTGAATTTCAATCGATACTAAATATGACTTTATAAAAAAGAAAAGAAAATCTCAAAAGTTGGGGGCATGTTCCCCCAGGACCCCCGGGTCCGCCAGTGCATTCTCCTATGGAAGAAGACATTTTAACAATAAAAAACTCCAACAATTAATACAAGAACAGAAAAATAACAACATGCAATGTTGAGAACTAAAAATTTTACATTAGTTTGATTGATGACTTCTGAGAGTTTTTCTCCCTTAGGCAGTGTCTCCTCAAACACCCACATCCTTACTTCATCTATGTATAAAATTTCAGTTCGAACATTTAAATGTGTTGACCTCAAAAAATGGTCGAACAGAATTTCTGCCACGTCTCCTCCACGTGGACATTACCTGCACACAGAACACATCGTCAGGAGGCTAAGGTAGCCGGTCGAGAAAAAGGTCCGGCGACCGTTTGCACTCCGACGGTCAAGTCAACTGCCGGACGAGGAAAGAAATGAGTGCAAGAGAAGAGATGGGAGGGAAAATTGGATAGGGTTAGAAAATCATACCTTAAAATGAAATGAATCTTACATATATATAGAACAATGTTGATGGGCCGAGGCCCAAGCCCAATAGGAAATATATTTTCTGGGTATAATAATAGTCCCCCAAGTCTGAGTCGTACATTCATGTGCTGGTTGGACTTCAAGATATAAGATGTCAGTAGGTGAAGTCTTACAGATGGTCTCGAGAATATAAACCGCTACAAACCACCTCAGAAAATGTATGTGCGAGCCTGAATAAGCGAGGGCTTACGAATTGCCTCGAAAGATAGAGGTGCATATAATTTGTCGGAATGGTGCATATAATTTGTCGGAATTTCGGCAACATCTCCTCTATAATATGGACCAAACCAATCATGTAATACAATACAATATATCTACTGCACATATACCAAATAAATTTGGGGTCCATTTGCCTGTCATATCACTCATGACAATGAAGTGAATAATGACATCAAATTTTTTCAAGATATAATGTGTAGAGAGCTTATCATGACATGCATACTTGCACAACTCAGTGTAATAGCGGCAGCAGTGAAAATAGTGTCCTGACATGCTAACAATGATGAGGCATGCGTACTTGATAGCAATAATATAATGCATATGACAGCGTAATAATGTAATAATACCAAGATACACCAGTATCACAATAGTCTCCCAAATCTGAGTCAAATATTTATATGATGGGCGGACTGAGAATATAGGCCACTGTGATGAAGTTGATGTAGAGACGAGACTCAATATAAGCAACTGTGATAAGCTGATGCAGAGGCGATGATCTGAATCTGAGTAGCAAAGGGGATGCTCTGAATCAGTAATGGCAGAGGCGATGATGCTCTGGACAAAAGTAGCAGAGACGATGCTCTGAATCATAGTAGTAGAGGCGATGCTCTGAGTGTAAGTAGTAGAGGCAATGCTCTGAATCTGTAATAGCAGAGGCGATGCTCTGATGTAAGTAGCAAAGGCGGTGCTCTGGACAAAAGTAGCAGAGGCTATGATCTGCTTCACCAGAAGTGGCACCCGCACCTCTCCTGATGAAGTGGACATCCTTGAGGTGGCCCCGCCCGTGGGGGCGTACGCACCTTTGCAAGGGCTTCATGGTGTCAGATCCAGCCATGGAAAAAGTGTGTGAGAACACTGCTGATCCGCTTAACTAGAAATGGCACCCGCACCTCTCATAATGAAGTGGACATCCTTAAAGTGGCCCCGCCCGTGGGGTGTACGCACCTTTGCAAAAGCTTCATGGTGTTTGATCCAGCCTTGGAAAGAGTGTGTAAGAAGTGAGGAATAAACATCTCGCGAAGCCAAGAATAAGTATCTGGCTAAGCGGGGAATAAACATCTCGCGAAGCCAGGAATAAGCATCTAGCGAAGCGAGGAATAAACATCCCATGAATAGTCGAACTATCGGAGTCTTACAAACTAGCCTCGAAATGACGAGGACTTACAGCTCGGCTCAACGATAGTGAGAGGCGAGGAATAAACATCTAGCGAAGTCAGGAATAAACATTTGGCTAAGTGGGGAATAAACATCCCGCGAAGCCAGGAATAAGCATCTAGCGAAGCGGGGAATAAACATCCCGTGAATAGTCGAACTATCGGAGTCTTACAAACTAGCCTCGAAATGACGAGGACTTACAGCTCGGCTCAATAATAGTGAGAGGCGAGGAATAAACATCTCGCGAAGTCAGGAATAAGCATCCGGCGAAGCGGGGGATAGACATCTCGCGAATAGTCAAACTATAAGAGTCTTACAAACTAGCCTCGAAATGACAAGGACTTACAGCTCAACTCAACGATAGTGAGAGGCGAGGAATAAACATCTCGTGAAGCCATGAATAAGCATCTGGCGAGGCGGGGAATAAACATCCCGCGAAGCCAGTAATAAGCGTCTGGCAAGGCAGGGAATAAACATCCCGCGAATAGTTCTCAAACTATCGAAGTATTATAAACTGGCCTCGGCATGACGAGGACTTAAGAGTTCGGCTCAACGATAGTGAGAAGCGAGAAATAAACATCTCGCGAAGCCAGGGATAAGCATCTGGCGAGGCGGGAAATAAACATCCCGCGAAGTGAGGAAAAAACATCTCGCGAAGCCAGGAATAAGCATCTGGCGAATTGCCTCTTCCTTTTTCAAGGAACAAGGTCTTCAATAGATCGTCTCTTCCTTTATTCAAGAAATGAGGACTCCAACATATAGCCTCTTCCTTTATTCAAGGAACGAGGACTTCACGTTATGGCCTATTCCTTTTTCAAGGAACGAGGTTTTCCTCTTCCTTTGTCAAGGAACGGGGATTGCCTCTTCCGTTTGCAAGGAACGAGGATTTAGGATAATAGTCTCTTCCTTTTTCAAGAAACGAGGAATTATATTATCATCTCTTCCCTTTATTCAAGAAATGAGGACTCCAACATATAGCCTCTTCCTTTTTCAAAGGAACGAGGACTCATAAAATACTGTGATGAAGGTGATGGTGACACTAAAACTTGAAGCGAATAACACCACTATGATAAATTATAAAA
Source organism: Fraxinus excelsior (assembly GCA_019097785.1). Lineage (NCBI taxonomy): Eukaryota > Viridiplantae > Streptophyta > Magnoliopsida > Lamiales > Oleaceae > Fraxinus > Fraxinus excelsior. The sequence continues at coordinate 28,365,458 of CM032631.1, read as the reverse complement.
GGATGCCCATGGCTACGTTTTAGCTTGATGTATAGCTGGGCCTCGAAAGGATATTGTTGTTTCCATTGAAAATTACCAAGTAGCATAATAATGGAAAAAGCATAAGCCGATAGTTCAATATGAAGTACGTCCAAAAATTATGTCCAGTGCTTACTATGTAATATTATAGTTCCACGATTCTTCCCCGACTGTGTTTGAGTAGGGAATGTAGTTGCCATTGTCCATAAAAATAAGCAGTGCAAGAAATGTGCAGTCCTCAAACAATTTAGTTAGAGATCGAGGACAATAAATCTCTAGCACTAAAGTGGGGATGTCCAGCTAGCATGCTCGATCAAAGCTCATCAATTTGTTAGTGAGAATAAATCGTTGTAGCGCAAAGATGAAGTCTAGTGACAGCCAATTATACCATGTAAAATAAGGCTAGAAGTGGGAATAATTTTCAGCATTCCCAATAAAAAATATGAAGATAATAATCCCACCATGAAACTTGAAAAATTGAAACTATAATATTTGATAAAGGCTTAAAACTCATTGCCCACTTTCAAACAAGCTCATAAATTGTGGGAGAAAGCCTAGGAAAATGATGACACGTGAAAATAAAGTATCAAACGAGCCCAAATATTTTAGAGAAAGTAAGGCCCAAAGGTACAAGTGGCCCATATGGTTAACCCAAGTGACAGGCTTTTACATTAATCAAAACTCTATTCCTACCAATTTATGAGGCAGCCCACTCCTTAGGTTTGGGATTAAAAGGAAAAGCATAATGTTAGGCCCAATTAAATTACAATAGGATCCATAGCAACTAGCCCAATCAAAAATTAAAAATCTTTAAAAGAGAATAAGTTGTAGCAGCCCACTAACAAAGTCCATTGAAGTCTAAAATGAGCTCCCAAAAGCCAAGGTCATTGATATTAGTCTCAGTCTATAACATTCCAAAAAGAACTTACCTTGCCCGACAATATTGTCTGCAAAGGCTAGACAACCCATCCACCGATCCACGCCACCATCAGTCAATGAGGAAATGGTTGAAAATACCCGGGTAACCCGGCCCATTTTTCAAAATAGCCTTTGACCAGCATTCCAAAAAAAAACAAAAAAAAACTAATAAAACTTAAAAGACAAATATTTTTTCATTTTTATCCTCACACGTGACTTGGAAAAGGAAAAAATCAGCATTTTAATAAAATATTTCCGTCTGAGCCCAGATACCCAAAATCTGGCTTCTGGGCCCAGATGCCCAGACTTTGGGCATCTGGGGAATCTAGGCCCAGATGCCCAAAAGATTCCCCAGATGCCCAAATTATGGGCATCTAGATTTTTTTTTCTTTTTTAATATTATTTTAAATAAATATTGTATTTAATTGTTTTATTTAATATTTATTTTAAAATTAATTTCTAATTTTATTATTTAATATTGATTATAGTTTAATTTTGTCGTAAATCTTTAATTATTTATTTAACATTTAATTTAAATAAATAATTAACTTATTTAACGATGAAAATAATTTTTTTTAAATAAACAATAAAATTTATTTTGTAAACAACTAGAAAAATTCACGAAAAAAGAATTTGTCAAATATAAAATATTATTTAGTTATAAATAATAAACTATTAAATATTCGTTTGTTTATTTAATATTCTATTAATTATAATTAATATTATAAACAATTATAAATTATTTTTTTACAATGAAATATTAAGTAAACAATTAAAAATATTATTTTAAATTACTTATTTAATTTGTTTACAAAGAATAAAAATGAACAATTAAATAAATGATTTCATTTAATTTGTATATTTTAATAGATTGTCTAATATTTAGTTACAAAAAAAAGAGTTTATTTAAAAATGAAATATTATTTAATTACGAATAATAAAATATTAAATAAATTGTTTATTTAAATTTTATATTTAAATTGTTTATTTAATATTCCATTAATTATAATCACATATTATATAAAAAATTAAAATAAGGAATTTAATTATAAATTCTTATTTTTCAATGAAATATTAAGTAAACAATTAAAATATTTATTTTTAAATTACTTATTTAATTTGTTTACAAAGCATCAAATAAACGATTTAAAATAAATTATTTCATTTAATTTGTTTATTTTAATATTTAGTTACAATAAATAGTTTATTTAAAAATAAAATATTATTTAGTTATAAATAATAAAATATTAAATAAACAAAATAAAATTGTTTCTTGGAATTGTTTATTGAAATTTTATATTTCGATTGTTTATTTAATATTCCATTAATTATAATTATAGAATATATAAACTATTAAAATAAGGAATTTAATTATAAATTATTTTTTTACAATTAAATATTAAGTGAACAATTAAAATATTTATTTTAAAATATTCTATTAATTATAATTAAATATTATATAAAAAATTAAAATATGCAATTTAATTATAAATTCTTCTTTTACAATTAAATATTAAGTAAACGATTAGAATACACGATTTAAATTATTTATTGAAAATAAATTATTTCATTTAAATTTTATATTTTAATTATTTATTTAATATTCTATTAATTATAATTACATATTATATAAACAGTTAAATAAACAATTTAATTGAAAATTCTTCTTTTAAAATTAAATATTAAGTAAAGAATTAAAATACATTATTTAAATTATTTATTTAAGATAAAATATTTCATTTTATTTTTTATTTGAGCTGTTTATTTAAATTTTATATTTCTATTGTTTATTTAATATTCCATTAATTATAATTCCATATTATATAAACAACTAAAATAGGCAATTTAATTATAAATTCTTCTTTTACAATTAAATATTAAGAAAACGATTAAAATACATGATTTAAATTATTTATTTAAAATGAATTGTTTCATTTAATTGTTTATTTAAATTTTATTTTTCAATTGTTTATTTAATATTATATTAATTATAATTAAATATTATATAAACAATTAAAATAGGCAATTTAATTGTAAATTCTTCTTTTACAATTAAATATTAAGTGAACAATTAAAATACACGATTTAAATTATTTATTTAAAATGAATTGTTTCATTTAATTGTTTATTCGATTTTTTATTTAAATTGTTTATTTAATATTCTATTGATTATAATTAAATACTATATAAACAATTAAAATAAGCAATTTAAGTATAATTGAATATTTAACGACAATAACTATGCAACATACAAATTTCAATTAATAATATATTGATGGGTGATTTACTCATTAAATAAATACATTTAAATCGTGCCCACTTTTGAGAGTTTTGATGTGTGTGTTCATGTCGTTTTGTAGTTTAAATATATTGGAGAAAATGACTTATTTTGGAGCGTTAAATGGAGCCGTGCGTGATCATAAAAATTGGACTCGAAGAGAAGGTCAATCAAAAAAGAAATGAAGTGAAAAATGGTGAATTGGTGAAAGTTCGTCGGAATAAGCGGTGATAATAGTGCAATTATCACGTTTTTCATCCATTACTAATTACATTTTCATAATTTATTGGTGCCTAAATGTTCTAAGTACACTTGTATTTTGATTTAGGTTGCAAATGGACGAATACGATGGAAATTAGAAGAAAAGAGCGAAAATGACCGAAATGGAGGAAAGTCATAGTTCAGGGACTAAAGTTCAAATATTCTAAACCTGTTTCTAACATTGTGATGAAGATTCGAGAGTGTTGAAGGTCAATTAGATAAAGAAATTAGTCAAATTGATGAAATATAGTCAAAACATTATCACATACCAACTTTCAAACTGAAAAGTTTTGCACCGGTTTTCATCCTCACATTGAAACCAGTTTTTGACATGGAAAACGATTGAATTGGAAGACAATATCTAAATTGAAGCTGTAGCTCTTTGAGTTAGCTTTCCAACACATCTTGAATCACCTCAATCGGATATCGGGAGAGAAAGTTATGACCAAAAAACGTTGCATTGTGTGCCCTCGGCCCAACCGGCCCGCACGTCCGGGCCCGGCCCGCACGTCTGGGCCGTATGGGCCCGGCCGTCCGGGTGTCTGGGCCCGCACATCTGGGCCGTCTGGGCCCGCACAAATTTTTCTATTTGGATGTTGGGCATTTTACAAATCTAAAAAAAATGGTATTTTTGTCTTTTAAACAATATCATATATTTGTAATTGTATATTATTTTAAGGGTAGTTTTGTCTTTCAAGCATGGGACGGTTATTGTGGTGAATCTAGAAAAAAAAAGGGCAAAGTCAAAAATGGTAGGTTTGACTAGGGCAATTTAAAAAGTACCCCATCAGTCAATGCCCATCAAAATTTAATGCGTGTACAGAGAACAAAGAAAAGGTAGGATCGGAGACCATCCATCGCCGACGACTCAACAGTCTTTGCCATAAGTTGGGACATAAGTGTGGTAAATGAATTCGACGAGCCTTTTAGCAAAAAGAATATAGCTAGCTCCATTTTATTTCTTTATGTGGAGCAATAAGGACTTTGATGCGTCAATAGCTTGAAGCTAGAGGTGAAGGTAAGCTTCCACTAGTGGTATACGATTGAAGATTGAAGCTGGTACGATTTTGTTGCTACGACGTAATCAACTGTTATGGTCGCCGGAAGCAAGGACAGGCTATGTATCTTCGGTATTTCTTGCTGGAGTTTGTAAGGCTTTAATGACAGCAAGTGGGGAAAGAAGTTATCCTTCATTTTCATTTCTTCATGTGCATTCGTGTATTATTTGGTATTGATTGTTCCAAAAAAAATCGGTGAATGTTGCCGACCTAGGAAGCAAAATGAGCATTTTTTTAATGTACCCTTTCGTGGAGTATTTTTGAATGAATCCCCATTTTCTTGACACTGGTTTTTGTTTCTTCCTGTAGCATTAATCTTATACTTGCTGTGGATGATTTCTTCGAATCTTTGGTAGAAGAACTGCCCGAAAATCTCTCTTCAGTTTTGTTTGATGTATCTATTTTTCTTCATTAAATTCTGATTTTCTCGACAATTCTCATGATGAGTTTCTTCAACCATTAATCGACAATAGTCATTTTTCATGACGGATTTTTCAACCCGGGTTTATTTAACCCTTTTTTCATATGCTTCCAGTGACCTCTTTGATTTTTTGACAGAGAAGCTGCTTGGAAAAATTGTTCTTTTTTCCTCCTCAGCTGCCTTTTTCTTTCTTTTACTATGGTTGAGTTCTTCCATCTTTTCCAGTAGCCAACTGCCCTTATCATTTTCCGGTAGCTTTATTTTCCTTTCATGTGGCTGGCTCCTTCATTTTTCTTGTTGGCCGGAAACTGCTCGAAAAATCCTACGGATTTCTATGACTTTTTGGTACGTGGTATAACATGGTTAACGTACCGTTTCCCACAGACGACGCCAATCTGTTGATCTCAAAAAATGGTCGAACAGAATTTCTGCCATGTCCCCTCCACGTGGACATCACCTGTACACAGAACACACCGTCAGGAGGCTAAGGTAGCCGGTCGAGAAAAAGGTCTGGCGACCGTTTGCACTCCGACGGTCAAGTCAACTGCCGGACGAGGAAAGAAATGAGTGCAAGAGAAGAGACGGGAGGGAAAATTGGATAGGGTTAGAAAATCATACCTTAAAATGAAATGAATCTTACATATATATATATATAGAAAAATGTTGATGGGTCGAGGCCCAAGCCCAATAGGTAATATATTTTCTGGGTATAACATAAATGCTTTACCAATGAGACAGGCTCGAGACTCGAGAGCCATAATGAAGAGAGAGAATATGAAAACATGCAAAGTTAACACTCTCAATGTGAGACTTATGTTTAGGCGATCAACCAAGGAAAAAAATAAAATATTTTCTGATACCTTTCTTTTTCACAAAAGGGTAGTCCTTTACATAATAGGAATATAGATATTTATATAATTAAGCTCCATACAAACAAGAGAGTAGTAATAAAGAAAAGATGTGTTGGGTTTTTTGATACCCAATAAATCCGAGCGATGATTTTAAACCCATTTTATAGTTTGGATTAGACTTCATAGGTCTCGGCCAATAATTGAAGTGAAATGTCAATACCACAATTAACAAACCATTCCGACAACCTAAGTGTGTCATTTGAAGTAGCATAATTTCATTAGTGTTGTTCATGGCTCGGCCCATAACCTTGGACGACTCTGAGGTTGAAAGCCCACTTTTTGTCTATTAGGCTCCTTTGTGTTTGACTAAAAGCCCAATACCTTGGCTTATATTAATTGACCCAGTTCTTGTTTCTTGAGTGTGGAAGAAAAAGAGAGCAGCCGTTTTTGTGAAGGAAGAGAGAAACCGACTTCTACCTCTTGCTTTGTGCTTCTTGGTGGCCCATTTTCTCCTTCCTTCTCCCTTTGCCTTGGTGGCTAAAGATAGTTGTTCTTCATCTTCACACCATAGCCCTAAGTGGGCTGTTTTCAGTTGGAGCAATCGGTTGTTGGGTGGTTGTGTTTTGGAGCATTGGTCTGGTTCGTTGTGGTGTTGATTTGGGGGTTTATTTGAGCTCGATTTGGTGAAATTGAAGGCCCAAAATCTTACCTATGGTATCAGAGCTTTTGGTTGGATCAAAAACCCGTTGATATCGAAGAAACAAGGAGGAGAAGTAGCGGGCTCGCGGGTTCCCCACAAAACCGCACCTCCTTACTTCAATTTCGGTCAACCCATTCACTGCCCGGAGAAATTAAGCCCACATACGAGCTATGCAGACTAAGGCGCTGCTGGGTGGTGCAAAAATCCTACTGAAATCGACGACGAGGAAGATGGACTGTTGGGTGGTGCACAAGTAAGTTTGTTTTCTGATTTTGAGTCTCCGAGTCCGAGTGTCCAACTGTCTCAAAGGGCGGAGCCCAACGAGGACCAGGGTGGGCACATGCCCATCCTGAACTTCTGGGCTCAACACATGCCCATAACTTTTTTTTAATAAGTAATGGGCTAACTTTCAGCCCAAGAGGAGTGAAGCCAAATCAAAAAAAAAAAAAAATTAAAACATCAGCATTGCAGCAGTGCTCCACAGTCCACACCGCCTCAGCGCCTGCCGCCCATGGGCGGACCCAAGGGGGGTCCTGTGGGGGCAAGTGCCCCCAACTTTTGAGGGTTTTTTTTTTTTTTTTAAAATCATGTTTAGTATCGATTGAAATCTAAATTTTAATTCAAATCAAAGTTAACAATTAATTTTAATAATATATTCCATGAAATTCATAAAAGTTTAACTTTTATCAAAATTTACTAAAAATTTGATTTTAGGGCAAAATCAAAAATAAATTCGAATTTCGATAATATATTAATTTTAAAAATTCTTCAACGATCGTACCCTAATCGAAACTATAAATTGCTTATGTCATTTCGAAACTTATTTTAAGAACTACATTATGGGTATATCGAATAGTCCAAACAAATATTGAAAATAGTTAAAAATACGTTAAACACGAGTCTTAAAAAAGTCGTCTAACTCGTATTTTTTTTAAAAAAATTCAATCATTTCATTAACATTTATTATTTTTGAGATACAAATTTTCAATATAATTTTCATCATTTTATTAGGAAATTTTCAAAAAATCTCGAGATTTTTCATCCAAAAAAATCACATCCTAAATTTTCGGATGCAAAATTACATGGGATATAATTTTTTGAACGAAAATTTTTTATTGTAAAATCTCTCCCCATTTCTTTACAAGTTTGACTGTGCTCCTAACTTTGAACTTCTGCGCTGCCGCATCTAGCCCTCTGCGTCCAGCGTCTCCTCCAGGCTTCAGCAGTCAGTACCGCAGCACCTAATGTAAGTCTGTAGTTTTTTTTCGTTCTCTTTGATGTATATTTTGTGTATGAAGAAACCGATTGAAGCCCAATAAGGTAATGGTCTTGACTCTTGAGATTTGAGAATAGGGAGAGAGGAGAGAGGTGGGTTCTTCTCAGATTCACAGCTCCAAGCGGTGAGCTGATGAATCTGATATCTAGGCAGACGACAGTGGGCTCGAAATAAGGCTTTGTGCTGGCTGCTGTGCACTGCTGCCCTCTGTCTGAGTCTCGAAAATATATAAAACATGGGGTTTTTGTGTGGTGGAACATGTGGGGGTTTTTGTGCTGATGAATCTGATATCTGGATTCTGGGCAGTGGGTTCGATCTCGAAATAAGGCTTTGTGCTCAATGTGCTGGCTGCTGCCCTCTGTGTGAGTCTCGAAAATATGGAAAACATGGGGTTTTTTTTGTGTGCTTATTGATAATATCTGTGTTGCAATTGTTAATTTGTAAAATATGTCATTTTTAGTATTGTCGTAATATTGTTTTATATTTTTGTCATCATTAAATCCATATCCAAAAATTTAACGTTCAATATTGATAAATTGTGATAAATTGTGTCCACCCTGAGATACTTTCCTGGCTCCACCCCCGACTGTCTGTACATTATTTTTCCAAATTCCAACTGTGAAGTCTGTGATTCTGAAATCTGATTTCTGTGAATTGTGAAGTGTGAAGTGTGAACTGCTTACTGCCTGCTTGATTCTTGAACTGTTGTTAACTTGTTGAACATGTGGAATTTGTGGTAGGTTTTCCCTTTTTGCATGAAAAGTATCGGCACTCGGGTTACATTTTTATCTCTCCCGGGTCTACCAAAAAAAGACCCAACACAGATGGCGAATGAGCCCAGTTCCATGCCGTCCTCCGCTGCCGTCAGGGGCGGTATGACAGTAGACGAATGCAATAACATGATTCAAAGGAGCCTTAGAAGTATTATTCTTTTTATTTTTCACGAATCTTTACCATCTCTTGAGCTATAGGGTTTAGGGTTTTCTAAACCTTATATTTAAACATCCGTGTATCTATATATATTGCAGCTCCAATGGTTAAATTTCTGAAGGAGCACCTGGAGAAATCTGGATGTAATATTGGAGGCAATTTCATCAAGGCAATTCATTGTAATAAGAAAGTCAGTGGCGGCTATGTTCGCGGTGAAGGGGTAATTAAGTGATTATCTGTTGATTTTCTATTCATTACAAGATTCGGACTTTTCAACTGATTGATGATAATTTTTTCGATTTATGGGAACGTTTCTCAAAATGTATTTATCGGTGAAATCAATTTAGGTGAAATCAATTTTAGGATTTTGCTATATTATAGATAGTGGTGATAAGTGGTTACTTCCAATTTTATTTATGATTTTTTGTTAAATAATTAAGATTTTGATTTAAAACAGTAGCCAACATTTTCTTGGTTTATTAAAATTGTAATTTTTTACAGATAGTGGTGTGCAGTAATCACTTGAATATTCAAGATGAGGTGAACCAAGTTGTGATTCATGAACTCATTCATGCATATGATGATTGTCGTGCTGCGAATTTAGACTGGTCTGATTGTGCTCATCATGCTTGCAGTGAGGTTAAGAAGTTTCATTCATTATGTAATTCTTTTTTGCTAAGTTTCATATTGGAGTTCTATTTCTTACTGGTTGATGTATTATTTAAATTTTTTTTTTTCCTGAAATTAGATTCGAGCTGGCCATCTTAGTGGTGATTGCCATTACAAAAGGGAATTACTGCGTGGTTTTGTGAAGTTACGAGGCCATGAACAAGTGAGCTTTCTTCTATCAGAATTCTCCATAGTTTGCAGGATGTTTCCTGTTATATCTTACATTTATAAAACCAAATGCAATAACATGGAGTCTTTTGAAATTCTTCAATGGGGAAAAACGAAAAAAAAAAATTTATCGAGGGTAAACAAAGGTAGATAAATAATGTTTTTAGTAGTTTTCTCTGTGTTCTTTTTCAAGTTTAGTTTTATTAGATTTTCAAGGACTCGTGTGAATTTACCAAAGTAAATTGTCATTGCACATTGCAGTTAACTTCAAGGCTCTTCCATTAGTTATGAGTTTTAAACTGACATTTCTCCCTTTATGCACAGCACATAAACATGCATATGAGTTTCTAGAAACACGCGACATTGTTATTGGTAATTCATTTTTCTTTCAATGATTTTATCAATCTCTGTGAATTTAAAACTAACACTTTCAAACTATTTGAAAACTAAGGCTGTCATTTCTACCTATTTATGTTTAGGGTAACTTGTGAACTACTTTGATGAACAAAGATCAGATATATAGTTCAGTTTGACTTCTGATTTGCTTTGAATCACTCGTAGGTGAAATTTACTCTTAAAAGTTTAAATTGATATCGAGTGTACTCGTGCATAGTATGATATTGAGAGGAAAAGATGCTGTAATGCCTAAAATAATCTGTAATCTTACTGTGCAATTTGTGCAGATGGAGAAATGTGAGTGGCTGTAAGGTTGGCTTATATTTGTCCTGTTAATTAAATTGTGAAGTAATGTTTTGCATGATCAAGATATTCTATAGAAGGTTCACTGGTCCATGTCAGTCATTAGACCCTATGGTAATAGAGTTCCCCCCCCCCCCCCCCCCCCCCGCCCACACACACACACACACATTCATAGTATCCATTTAACGTTTGGATGTGCATATAGTCTAGGTCGTGCAAGGCAGTATTAATATTCAATATCGGGTCATGCTGAAAATATCTGAAGCTCAATTTGGGGCTAGTATTTTTCTCTCTGAATCTTTAAGGGGATGAAGCGCACAGATAGGATGAGTTTTATGAAACTCAGGTGGACAGTTACCTTTAAATGCAACTTCTATCGCATTCTTGTCACTTCTATGCTCACAACAGACAACAATCTTTGTTACTATAGCGACATGTGTTGTCTCTTGGACATTTATCTTCCAATTCAGACATCCTCTTAATTTTGTGTATGTTACCATCTCATCTTTGTTTTATTTTTTACACGAAGCAAGGGCAATTTTTCTGGTGTTTTTATGTCTAGGTCTTTTATAATGGAGACCAAAAAATTAAAATACGTTTTTGAATGGGATTTCCAACTCTTGATTAGGAGTTGGAGCATGGCCCTCAAGAATAAATAGGCTGAGCATTTTTATTTTTTTATTTTTTCATTTTTACTTTTTAACCATTGCTAACTCACTTCTGTATTATGTGATAGTTGTATGCCCACTCTAATAGAAACTTCTTGATATCTAAACATTCTTTTTTTATACTAATGCTTGAAGGACTGTGTGAGGCGAAGAGTGATGAAATCTGTAACTGCCAACCCATACTGCTCAGAAGTGGCTGCGAAGGATGCTATGGAAGCTGTTTGGGATGTTTGTTACAATGATACTAAACCCTTTGATAGAGCTCCTTGAAATACAGCATAGTTAGCCGTCCAGCATTGCTCCCACCTTTCCGAACACTGTGATTTACTCAGCTCTTGAGAGGAGAAATACCTACGGAAATTTTTATTTTATATTAGGCTCTTGAACTGAAGTGTGTGCTACATAATCAGTTGACTATATCATCTGGCATCTTATCATTTTTGGATATGGAAGGCACACGTTGATTTCCCTGAAAATTACATTCTGAAGATTTTCTTTTTTATTGTTTTTATCATGGAACAAGCTTGTGGCTTGGATTGTAGTTATAGGTGCTATTATCTATAATTGTATTTGGACTGACAGGAGCATGCGGGTAGTGTAGAATCAGGGAAGGACCCAGCAAACGATCCCAGCCCAGGCGGACGTTGACAAATCACACCCAGCAAATAGACAATCACCCTATGCAAGCTGGAAATTCAAAAGTATGCTAAAATCAGCCAATAAAGCTACAATCAGTCAATCACCAATTCACCATTAACCAATAACTTAAGGCATAAATCATAATTTTATATTCCAATTTCCAAACAAAAACTACAAATCCCCAATCAGTCAATCACCAATAACCAATTCACCATTTACCAATGAAAATATAAAGGGCAGTAAATAGCAGTATAGGGAGAGAAAAGAACCAAAGAGGGATGAGGCAGTGGCGGGAGGATTGACCTAAGAGGCTAAGAGCTGTTTTCTTGCCAAACGCCGTGTTTGCTAGGCAAGAAGAAAACTGGGAAATGGTGAATTGGTAACGAGCAGAAAAGGAAACAAATGAAGGCTGGTTCAGATGCCTTGAGACTTTCTCCTCCTCTGCCGAATCTCCTAGATTCTCTTGCTAATTTGAAGGGTGAACAAGTATGTTTTCAGCTGTATGACAATACATTCTCTCTCTCTCTTTGAATTCAATTGCAGATAACATTGTTATTTCTTTATTTTGGAGACAAACGAGATTTTAATTTGAAACTTGCATATTATACAGGTAGCAGCTAGGGTGACTCAAGAGGATGCTGAAAAAGATGAATGGTTCATAGTTAAAGTGATCCATTTTGACAAGGAAACAAGAAAGTAAGTCATAGTGCTTTCATTAGATACCTCCTCACCAGATAGATATTTTGTATGCGTATGAGAACGGAATGACAAAAGATTCAAATGATAAATAATATGGAAATGAAGATAACAGGGGGATTAAACTTGTTTTATTTTATGCATCTGATTTGCTTCTTATGAATGCATCTCTATATAGATTTGAAGTTCTATATGAGGAATCTGGCGATGATGAGGAAAGCAGTGTACAGATGTAGGTGTTTTCCTTCTCCTTATCTATTGAACGATGTCTTCTTTATTAATTTTTCACCATGTTATCTTGTGTAAACTAAGCGTTTGTTGGCTTGGACATTTATGTTGTTTCTATGTCAATTTAAGAATTCTTTTTAGAACGTCTTGGTCAAATCTACAAAGTATGTTTTTTTTTTTTTTCCTTTTTGTTTCCTTTTTTGTCTTGCCAAAGAAGGAAATGAATTCAATTTTGACATGGCAATGCAATTGGTGGAACATTTTACATCAAATTTGAACTGATAAGTTTTTTATTCTGCCATTTTTGACACTTAAATGACTTGCAATGCGTGTCAATAGTGTTTGTTGACTTTTGCAGTATGACTCAAGTGGTCGTTTACTATTATAAAAGTGGTTGACTGTTTATTAACATAAGCCAAACATAGCCTTCATTTTAAAAAGTAAAGGTTTCACAATACTTGAGCCTAAGGTATATCTATTGGCTGTCACTGTGACAACTAGGGCTTGTGCCCAAGCCGTAATCTTACTGTACTCCTTGAGAGTGGAAAGCAGACAGTACTTAAGAGTATGGCTTGGGAGCTCGGGTTGTTACCGTCAATAAGTAAAATAATTTCATAGATAATTATGTTTGCGCAATATAATAACAGTAGACATCGATTCTTTTATTTATTGCCTTGTGTGTTTTTCGAAATCCCTGTCCATCTTTCGGAAGCCAAATCCTAACAAAATCACATACATACTTGTGTACAATTTCTCTCCCATAAGATTTCTATTATTAGGAAATAGAATGAAAAGAAATTTGTGGCAAATCCGGGCAGCTTCAGAGTGTTGCATTCATGTCCTGTGATTTTCTTTGAATTATATAATTCATCATTCCATTAGCTTTGCCCATCAAGCATCCAATTCCCTATGTTGCGTCCTTACATTACAATATGTAATATTTGGTATCCAAGTTTTAATTCTTAGATGATAATCTATTTACTCTGTGCTTCTAAACCCCTCTTTCATCGTCCATTTCTTTGTCTCATGCTTATGACAATCCTTCGGTTTTGTATATTATGTTTGTTCAATTGATTAATATTTTCTCTTCCCTCTATGGGTTCTCTATATATTGCTTTCAGAGAGTACAAGTTACCCATGTCACATATCATACCTTTTCCTAAGCGGACTGATCTCACCAATGGTCAAGATTTTCCTCCGGGTAGTCATGTTTTGGCAGTCTATCCTGGAACCACCGCACTATTTAAGGCAACTGTTGTCCAAACTCGAAAGGTATGTATTACTTTGTGCATAAACATAAATGAAAGTGGAACTTAATAGCTCATTACTTTGTGTATACATAAATCAAATTGAACTAACCGTTGTTGTACTATGCATGTGATGCAATGTTTCCGATTTTGCTAATGGCTAGAGGAAAACAGACGAGTAAATAGCATTTCCTCTTTTTATTTAATTATTTTCATGATTTTTTAACTATCTATTTACACACTTGGTGCATATTTGGTATCGTCTCATTTTATCTAATCATTCGTACCAAAGATGCCATTGAAGAACTAGTTGTGTTATCTATACTGAGAGTATATTTGCTTGTTTGACTAAGATCCTAATTGTGAATTTTTTTAAGTTTTGAAATTTGGATTTAACAGTTACGTTTTGGAATTTGACGATGACGACGGGGAAGGATCTTTTCCTCAATGGTTGGTACCATACCATAGGGTGGTTCATCTCCCAGAAGGACATCGCCACTCGCCAGTGAATCTGAACGTGTCTATAAAAAGATTGATGCTGCTTGATAAGAGGATCACTAGTAATTTGCAAATAGTGCATTTTGAAAACATTTAGACTGCCTTTATGCAGAATTCCTAACTTCCAACAACAAAAGATAATTTTTAACTTTGAAAAAACAAAAAACAAAACAAAATTATATGCTTGGTATTTATACATTTTTGTTGTCAAGGTGTCCTATAGGTGCTTCTTTTCTGCCTTGCGTTTGCTTGTTAATTCACACTACAATCCTTTTCTCTTTTTTGTTATTGAGTTCTTATTTTTAACGTTCCAATAGTTAGTATTTCTGACTTTGAAGGTGATTTCTATTAAAATATTATGTTTACATGCTTTAAATATAATGAGAAAATAAGTCGTTTTATTCCCTCCCTACTAACTTTTTGTATGAAAATCACTATCAACGATGAAATATGCTAATTAATGAAACGTTGAAGATAAATGTGTCCAAAACAAGTTACAGATATAAAAGATACAATGAACAAAAATTGACGACCTTAAGTTCAATTGTTTTGTGATGCAAATAATAAAAAACTGTTGTGGATATAATTATCTATTTAGTTTTCAATCAACAAGTGTATTTATCCAATTGTATGACATTGCACTTTTATTCTTTGCATTGGGATAGTCTTGTAACATGTTTTGAAAGTATTGGTAAATAGTTTAAATTACAAACATAAATCTGTATATAATCCTAATTTCCCAACCCTTTCAAACAAACATAAATTTAACCCCATCATCGCGTAATTTTGGGTCAACTTAAAATTGCTGCATAGCTTACTATTAGAACGCTGAAGAAAGCATCCGAATTTCAACATTAGCATGAAAAGGTCAAGCTACGATAAGGAAACTTAAACGTCGATATGCGACAAACCACCATATTATTACTCAAGTTTAACAAGTGGATTGGAATAGCGAAAGCAGAACTCTTTTCAGAAAGGTAAAGAATTATATCTTTCATGATAGAAATGAAGGAATCGCAGATTAAAAAACACAGAAATGATCGCTCTACAGTTGCCAAAATTGTGTCATACAATTTACAATATAGTGTGCAAGGACAACCAGGACTTTTGGTCCATGATAAACAGCGCAAAGTAGCATTCTGAGCTAAAATATTCATTTCTTGAAGTATATAACCAAGAAAATACAGATTCTGAATATGGAAGGATTGCTCCTTTTTGCCTCATAGATCCAAGATTGTGGATTGTAACATCATAACACAGTTGCGCTCCTGCGGAAATCTATGATATTGTCTCCAAACCACAAATGACCATCAGAATCTTAATGGTGACTTCAAGGTTCTGCACACATCATTTGTTGATGTAACTAGCTTCCCATATGAAGTCGTCATGCACATTTAAATATATGGTACATACAAGGCAAACTGAAAATTAATACCCAAGCATTCAAGCCCAAACATACATGAAGATCATTTTAGGGTAATGTTAATGACGAGACTACCTAGAGGCCAGAAGTATTGAGATCAGTTATTAGATGATAGACACTGGCATGGTTATTCATGTATATCTAATTGACAAGATCAAGAATCAAAGATCATTTTATTAATTAATAACTGAAATGAGGAAGTATATACCTTTAGAGTAAGCAGACTCACAACTCTGTATTATCCTCCCAAGATTTCTTTCTCATAATCAAAACTCTTTCTTCAATCGAGGAGAGAGCATCAGCACTCGGTTCCACCTCTGATACCCATCCATTCCACTTTAAGACAGCCAAGAATTTTCGTACATGGTTTATGACAGAAGGCCTGTCTCTTATGATGACAAACCCTTCGGGCCTTAGCATTCTGTCCATTTCAATCAGCAAATCCTCCGAGCTACAACCAATTGCCTCAATCTCTGAGAAGATTGACCATGCATGTAGTAGGTCATATGTGCGTGGGTAAGTTGAAAACGATTCACACCTGCAAAAGACATTGAATATTATAGCTCAACTATTACTTTTTTTACTAAAATGAAAGAAAAAGATCCTACATATTCACAAAAATATAGAAAATGAACTTCGTTCTTGTGCGTTGTCTTTTAACAGGGAGGTAATTTTTATAGGGTCAGAATTTGAAAGATTAAGCATTCATGGTGTAAACTATTTGAGAAATTAACACAATATCTTGTGACTATGGAATCTCATGGTAATCCATGATCAACTTCCTTTCATAGTACCCTACCTCGAATCCCTGTTGCCTCGAAAGAAAGAGGTCCTAAACCACTAGATGATGGGGGCCGACTGCCCAACCAAAATTGCATAGTTTTGTCTGTACCACCTTCTACCCTCCCAGGACCTTGAATATAACCTCATATATGCAAACAAGAAGTGTCTAAATATCAAACGAGGAAAAGTACTCTCCATGAACTAAATGAACAAAATATGTAATCCTTGTCAAGCAGTGTGATTCGTTCATCTTCAAAATAAAAGCATTTAGAATCCTTTTAAGCTCCTCGGGTAAGTGTGACAGTATTTCCACATTGCATCCAAGAGCAGTTCAAAAGTATCAACCAAAATCAGTAAGATTTGAAGAGAAACAGGAAGAGAAATTGGGACTTGACCCTTTAACCTGTATGTTTTATTTCTTTAGAAAAAATGCGGAAAACTATAACATTTCCCATTTTCTACTTTGCACTGTTGAAAATCATAAATGTCTGGGGAGGTGAGTATCATTGCCAATATCTTACGGGGTTTAAATAAAATGTAATTTGACCTGGTCTCGTGCGAGGTACATGCAAATAACCAAAACTATAACCAGCATGTTCTTTATGCACACATAATATAAAACACAAATTAACTATTTTAACTCAATGTTATAAAGCGGAATCACAGTGCCAATTTAAAGATAGCTCATGAGAGAGAGAGAGAGAGAGAGAGAGAGAGAGAGAGAGGCCCTTTCACAAGTACTGGAGGAGATTTTTTATTTCTGCGAGTGGCTGGGAGAAGGGAAGGACAAGACAGATGAGGAAGACTTGAACTACTAATGAGAATAAGTGCCTTACCAGTCATGAACTGTTCCAATAAAACCTCGATCGTATATAATCTTCAATTTGTTAGATGCATTAACTGGAGCAACATTCATCACCCAAACATCCTTGTTCCTTAAAGCAGCGGCAAACCCACCAAGGTGTGAGTTCATGTCCATGACATTTCTGACTGAGTTCCTTTGTACAACAGATTTCATCTGCTTCCAATACTCGGAAACTCGGTAATGCCATATAATCTGCATCACATTTGTATCTGTTTAGATGCTATAATTGAAACAGTATCTTTGACTTAAAAATGAAATATTCATATTGGCAAGCAAACAGTTATAAAATGCAAGTGTTCCCCAGAGCTTAAGATCCTCACAGTGTCTTTTTTAAATACTTCAGGACTGATACCAATTTCTTCCAAACGAGGAGGCGCTGCAGAAAGCCTTTGTGGCCAGGGTTCTAGTCCACTCCCTTTCTGCTGATGCATCTCTGCTCCCATATACGTGGACATTAAATATGTTAAAAGTAGAAAATATGGAACAGAAACCTTAAAACAAAATTTCTACCAAGCGATGAATAAATGAAAAGTACCACCAACTAACATGTAGAGACATTTTTCAATCATCATAAGTGATGGGAAAAAAATAATTTAGAGAAGAACCCTATTTAGATTAAGGAACAATTACGGTAACATGAAAACAAAATGTTTTTATATACTCAGGGATACTCAAACAAACTACTATAATTGATCATCTTCACAGAAGATTCAATATCAAATGATATAAACTCGTCTACAGAGAATTATGTAAGTTGTTTTGCTTCTGATTAGTAAAGTTCGACTAAGATAAAGATTCCTTGCAAAATAAAGATTACCAGGGCCAATTAAGTTGAATGCTACAGAGAAAATAAAAATGAAGATAAAAATAGAAAATCTCATATAGAAAAAATGAAGTTTCATTATGATTACATTTAAATAAATATTGAAAAACACAAATACTTAGCTGTAAAAGGAATAGGATACATACTTTCTGAATATGGGGTGATGCACACCTTCATGAGAACATTCCATGTTGCATCCGGATCATCATTAGAGCTACACATGCGTGGGTTGGTTCCAAGATTTCTCTTTAAGTAGCAATTGTTACTCAAAGGCTTAGCCCATATCACTGTTTGGTCTCTCCTTGCAACAACTCTCCAGCACATTCTTCTCAGCAGGTCGTACATAGCATTCCAAATTTTTCGATTCTCTAGGTCATGTGCATAAGCTTCTGGTGAGGAATACACGAAATATCCTCCAGGTCTAAGCAATCTGTCTAACTCCAACAAAAGGATCCCATCTCTCTGGAGCCAATCAATCCTACAACGGGAACAATGAGCCAATTCAAATGATCTGCTGGGGTATGGTAGTCTTTTGGTGCCCAAGACGCCTAAAGTAGCTGGGATCCCCCTTTCCAGGGCAAACTGTATTTGATTTTCATGGACATCATTAGGAGCAAGGGACATAGCTATGATGTTATGGCGGAGAAGATAGGCTCCAAAACTTGCAACTCCACAACCCACATCAAGAACACTTCGAATATGACCACCGTTGTTGAGTTTTTCACCAGGAAACTTAAGCATCTGCGAAGTACAACAATTGAAAATTTAAAAACATGAAGGAACTAGAAATAAGATCAGATGATTTAATGCAGCTCAAAATTGAAACTAACTATAAAGCGCACCCCTGCTATAGCTGTAATGTATTTGTCAGCTCCATCATGGAAATGGGTTCCACCACCTGGAAACTTTATTTTCTCCCCGTCCACAACCATCCAATTCTGGTCTGATTTCTCTTTTGCAAGATGTGTATGGGGTATGTTCGCCTTCCACACTTGGTCCCTACTTGCCGGCCATCTAATTGGGATCTGGACTTCTAAAGCAACCCCATTGGAATCAAAACTAACAAAACTGAATAATATTTAGAGTAACATGTGTAATTGCAACAAGTCAAGGTACAGTAAAGGTACAACCTTGGGTTTCAAATAAGTGATTCATTATTCAGCCGAGGGATTTCAGTCATAAGAAGATAATTCAGTTCCCCATCAAAGTCTAAATTAAGATAGAAACGTGGATCAGATAAAGTAACAAACCTTGTAACCAGTGGGAGGAGGAATGAGGCAATTCAAACGCCTCTCTGGAGGTGGACAATGTCTTTCATAATGCTCCATTATACTCAAATTAAGCTTCAATTTCATTTGATATATTAAATTTCTATCCAGACACGGTATCAACTCCGAATATCTCAAATCACAAACCTACATACCACAATCCAGAAAAAACATGAATCCAACATCACTGGAGAATCAGAATAGTTCACTACAAATGATCAACTGCATACCGGAATGCTTTTGGGAACTTCAGGATTGTGTTCTTCATCTTCAAACAATTCATCAAAGTCCTTTTTCACAACAAATCTTCCAGTGACCGGGTCAACGCCATTTTCAAACGAATCATCTACTCGCGGCAGAGCCGGTGCAAACAATGACCAGTTATACAAACAAACCAAACCCAAAAACGCTACCAATCCAACCAACACATACTTCAACAGCTTCGTCGAGTTGATAGCTTCACGCTTCAGCTTCATTTTCGGTCCAAAGCAGAATTCAATTTCACAGAAGAATTGCACAGAGTCAAAACCCTAGTGGCGGAGCAGATCCATTAGACGAAGCAAAATGGGGTGAATTAATTTTTTTATGGTTTATTTTGAAGAATTCATTTTTGGGGAAGGTTGTATCCGCGCGTTTCGTATGCATAGAAATGGGAATAATGCATAAAATCTGGGGAAATGAAAAGGACAATTGACTGTTGAAGTACCATGGTGACGACGTCGTTGGAAAAGAAAAAACGCCGTTTTTTATGTAGAGGAATAGAGCTTGGTGCTGACGTGTATGTAGGAGCTATATCGTAAAAGGTCCTCAACTTATATTTTGTAGTATTTGGATCCCTAACTTTTCAATTTGCAATATTTTCATTAGAACAATATTCATCCATTTGTAGTTAAAAAGTCTGATTGCGTAGCCATTTGGAATATATTTGGAAAATTTATTACGAGAGCAGCCCAATTTTTTCTTAAAAATGTATTTTAAAATAATAGATTGATGGAAAACATATGATTGAAAAATAAGAATTTTTTTTGAATTTACGTGTAACGTTATTTTATTTAAGAATGTGTAGTTGAAAAGAAAATAAAGAAAAATATATTTTAAAAATAATGGAGATCAAACAAACGTGTATAAATTAATCAAACTTTATTTTCAACCAAATATTTTGATAGACCCACAAATATTATTCACTTATTCAACAACTCATTTATATCTATTTATAAATTAAAACGATTATAAATTCTTCTCGAACGAAGGCTTAGCATTAACTACGTAAGATTATTGATAGGGGTTGGGGAAAATTAGGGGTCATAATGGCCCGACCCTCGGGTTTGTTGAAGCCAATCAAGTATTTTATACAACAATAATGCTAAATGTACAGTCTTTGATTGACATTATTTTTGGCATCCCCTTTGTTTAAAAAAAAAAAAAAAATTGTAGGCGGGATATTTTTTTTTCTTTTTTTAAAAAAATGTCCATTTGTGTGTTGTCACATAACACAATATAAACAATAATATAAAAGACGAGGTACATGTTGCATGATTGTTCATATAAATTCATGTCATTCTTTTTTGGCTACTTCCTCTATAAATTGATGCAATCAACAAACTACAATTTGATACCTACTTATATAACATTGCGGCAAGAGTAGTGTTATTCATCATGGTGTCAAACACAAGTCATAGATTAACTGCTACATTGTCCAATATATAAAAATGAATTCCAAATTTGTTGAATAATGTAACAATTATCACTGACACCAGAGACAGAGCTAGGGGGGGCGACCGCCCCCCCCCCAATATTGTCCGCAGTACACTATTTCTAGTTAATTTGTAATGTATTTTTCAATTTCGCCTCCCAAGATTTTGACTCGTCCCAAAAATTTTGAAATTTTTTATTTTTTTCCATTAATAAATATTGGGTAAATAACTCGCCCCAAGATTTTGACTCGCCCCATTAATTGTTAGTTATTGAATATTTGAATTTAAGAATTAAGTAGTAGGATAGTATTGATTATGAATCTGAATAGAGTATTTCATTACTATTTGGTTACTCAAAGTCGTCGTTTTCATATATCTCTTTAGTTAAACAAAAAGAAAAAAATACGAGGGCTCTCCGCACCTCGAACCCCCGGAGGGTACCCCCATATTTTCCTTCGCCCCCCCCCCCCCCCCCCCCCCCCCCAACTTTAAAACCTAGCTACGTCCCTGACTGACACGGTTCCCACTAATAATGAATAACATTATTCTTAAGGAAAAGTGCATAGAGAACATCACTAACGTGACATTAACATACCAATATCTCTCACTAAAATAGGTTTCAATCCGAGAAAAATTTAGGTTTTGAGTTAACCAGTAAAATGTCACTCATTAAACCTGGAGCATGTCTTAAACAACGTGAAAAATAGCAACATGGATTTAGAAAGATCAAATTCAGCTGACAACACTTTCTTTTGGTTTTGTGCCAGGGGATAAACAGGAAGAGCTTTATCATACATAAAATGCTTGACAACTACCACCGATCAATCTTGAATAACTTTGCAAATAAATGAGAGTAGCCCGTAAACTTCGTAGATTATACAGGTGTTCACAGGTCAGTTCACTTGAACTGGAACTTACACTATACAATTCTTTCACATTCATCTTAAAGGTTTGGTGAAAGTTACTAAATTCATCAAATCCAACAGGCACAATGGACAAGATACAGAAATCATACACACTGATGTATCTATAATTTAGCTGCAACATCCACCTCTTTGTGCAACTGCTCCATCTCTTGCCCCGGATTGACCTTGGGGTCGCCCATAGCCAACCTTGATACCAGATGACTGCAATTCCAAAAAAAAAAAAATATATATATATATATAGTATATATATAATGATAGTTCTGACATAAAACAAAATAGCAGGAGAACCTTCAATTTCAAAGAAAGACGTAGATAATCAATAATCCCTACAACCCCAACAAGATGGGCAAACAATGAAGTACCAGAAAGGTTTTACATGCACAAGAAATGTTAATTTTATATTGGCTTACAAGCTTATATCGAAGCCACACCATTCTTTTATGCATATGGTTGAGTTAACCAGATTAATGGCCAAATCACCATGATTTACCTACTTGATAGTTGAATAAAGAGAAGATACTCTCTAGCCTCTAGGGCAAATAATGTGAAAAGGCATTACAAGATAAACTGTGCAGAACCAACAGAAACTTGTCCAGTTTGTTTCCTAAGAACCACAGTAACCTTACCTCATTAGAAACATCAAATACGCCTTCCTGGATCTTCTGAAGTATTTTTGCCGCGGTCTTTGTGAATGCCTGCAAACAAGTACATTAAAAGTACATGCAAAATAAAATAGAGATTCAGATTGGATAGAAAGACTTCTATAATGCAGAAGTTGCGTGAAGAAAGAAAGGTTTCTTAGATTTTGTTCATTCAAATGTGGCACCTCCTCGACATTTTGGGCTGTCCTAGCAGATGCTTCCAAAAATAAAAGTCCATTTTCGTTGGCAAACTGTTCTCCCTCCTCTCTGCTTACAGATCTTCGGTGAGCAAGATCACTTTTGTTTCCTACAAGCATGATCGTCATGTTTGGGTTTGCATGCTGCCGAGCATCTTCCAGCCAGCTTGCAAGATGATTAAATGTCTCTCTCCTAGAAAATAGACATCTTCCCAGTGTAAGAAGAAAAATAATTCATATTACAACCTAAGTGGAAAGACAAAAGAACTGTCTGGCCCTAGACTATTAAAATGCAGGGAAATCAGAGTTTTGACATAAGAAGATGAGCTCATGTCATGAACATTTACAAATTGTTTATGGTTCCTATTTCTTTTCTACCGCATTCAACCCAGAGTACATCTAAATTTCATTTAAAAAATAAAAAATAAAAAATTGCACATCACATGACAATACATGGTACACATGCGAAAAGCAAACAAGTGTATATTGTCTATATATCCCCTTCTGTTTAATGAAAATGAATTGATTAAATATGAATACTCCACCAAAATTACCAAGCCCGTGTTTGAGCCTCATTCTTTAAAAACTCATTTTCAACCATACATTTCAATAAAATATTTTAACACGTGAACCCAAAATTTTTCAATATTTTTTAACCACATATTCTCCAAAAAAAATTACTATTACACAATCTATTTCCCAAAAAATGGGGCTCAAACAGAGTCTAAGTAACCACTAACCAAAAGCCTTTTAATCATGCAGGAGTGAACACAAGACTTGCACAGCATAGCCACGTTGTAATACCGTCACGCATAACTCCAAAAGTTTTACTGTGTAAGCAAATTCTGACCTGAAATCATCTTATTTTTTCATGATACGTAAGAGTTGTCTAAATGTGTCCTAAACATGCATGGAATCTTATCAGTCAGAAAAACGAAAGCAGCCAGAGAACTACTAAAGATAATACAACTGACCATTATTCAGGAAACAGTTCATTCTGAGTACGAAAAGGGAAAAGAACAGAATATACAAAGACCTACCTGGTTATGTCATAAACAAGTAGAGCACCAGCTGCTCCCCTGTAATATGACCTAGTGATGGATCTGAAGGATTCTTGGCCAGCCTGCAAGGAAAAAAAAAAAAAAAAGGAAATTGGTTGACTTATCTGTGAAGAGCAAATATAAACCGAAGACAATTCTGACAACTGAAAGAATTAACTGAATGACAAAAGGAAGGAAAATTTTGAATACATATTTGCATATCACAAGAAATCAGTATCTTATTTAGAGTCGATGTTTTTAAATGCATATCTCATTCCTTCCCAACAAGAAGTTCATTTTCAGAAGAGAGTGTGTACATTTTGAAGAAAAGGTAGGGAGAAAGGAAATTAAAAGAATATACGCAAAGATATATTGCAGGCAGGCAGGAAAGAGACTGGACCGATCATTCCCATATTTAAAAAGCACCATAGAAAATACAAACATGGAAAATTGGTATGTTTAAATCAAAATACAAGAGATGATGTGCATCTAGATGAAATCTTAAGTTGATGTGGGAGAATAAAGCATGAATCTTACAATTTTATAAGCAGGCTGATAACAATAATAATTCATCCACGCTAAAGTTTAACTGTCTATAGAATTGAAAGAGACCAACAAGAATGATGAAAAACAATGAGCTACTCGATAACCAGACAACTATCAAAAATTCATTCCCTCAAACATTGTTGTACAAACTTCAGACTTCACATCCTTTACTTCTGTAGCATTTCCCCCTTCCCTGGGAAAAAGCAAGGCAAATTCAAAGGGATTTTGATGCAGCACTTGGGGCAAATATGTCATGGCCTACAACATAACATCTCAAAACCGTTAATACCACGAAAGAGTCTGAGGTGGAACCGTAGTTTCAGCTACTGAGAAAACTCGTCTCCAAATATACAGAACTAAATCGTTCTAATTCTTAACATCCAGGCTAAAAGATCCTCTTCAAGCATAAATTACAGAAATGAAATAATCTTATTTCAACAACCAAAAAACTAGGAGCCAGAAAAAGCTTATAACAAAATTTTGCACGGGTCATGACTATATGCCAAAAACACTAAACTTGAAAGCAAAATATTCAATTAAAAGGATAAATAATTGTAACAAACTATAAATATTAACGCACAGCTAAGGATAACAAACAACATATTAGTAAGTTACCGTGTCCCAAATCTGAAGCTTAAGGGGCCTGCCATCGATGGTGACCATCCGAGCCCCGAATTCCACTCCGATTGTGAGATCATGCACGGGCTGGAACCTCTTGTCTGTGAATTGTAACAGAAGACAAGATTTCCCTACACCTACACGGAAAATCAAGCATCATATACGCGTCTAGCTACTCATATACTAGGGGTTTGATTGAAAAATAAAGGACAAAAAAGGAAAGAAAAGAAAAAAAGGAAGGATACTTACCAGTGTCTCCGATGATTATGTACTTGAAGAGGTAATCGTATGACATTTTCTCCGATTCGATAGCTGATGAAGATAAAGAAAAGGAAAAGGAAAAGCTGTATGTATCAGTGTATGTATATGCTGTGTGCGCTTTTTGCTGTAAGTGGAAAAGAAGAAATGGGACGCTACGATGGAAGCTGCTGAAGTCCAAATTATAGAGAAGGGGGTGGCAATTAAAATAAAAGGAAAATTTGCATCATTGGACCCCGATTTGTTACTTCAGTTAATAATAAGTTGGTGTCAAATATTTGAAAAGAAGCAATTTTATCACCATATTTCGTATAATTTCACGATTAATTCTGAACGGCGAACTGCTCAAACCTCTAGTTAGGGTCCATTTTACATGACTTTTAAAAACTGAAAAGGAATTTTTAAGATCCAAAAATTACTTTGAACTTATTTATTTAATTTTATTAAAGTGTTTTTTTCTATTTTGTAATTTCTTTTAAAGGAAGCTGATTCAATTTGACTTCCTCTAAAATGATTTTCAAAGAGGGAACTGTTTTGGGAATTTGTTTCTATAAGGTGGTTTTTTTTTTAGAAAGTTCTACTACAAGAAGCAAAAGTCTAGATAAACAATACAATAAGTGTCCATAAGAACAATTATTTGATCAAATTTGATTTCGCTTGTGTTTGACACCCATTTTGGGAAAAAAAAAAAAAAAATTCTGGAATAGTGATTGATGGAAGAATATGTGGTTAAAAAGTAAGAAGAGTTTTTTGATTTATGTGTAATATTATTTTATTGATAGAATGTGTGATTAAAATGAAGAAAGAGAGAGAAAAATGAGAAATAGAATGGATGTCAAACAAGGGCTTCATATACATTTAGGGTGTGTTTGAGCCACATTATTTTGAAAGAATGTATTCTGAAATAACAGATTGGTGGAGAATGTGTAGTTGAAAAGGAAAGAAGCATTATTAATGTGATGAAAAATATTATTTTATTGAAAAATATATGGATGAAAATAAATAGAAGAATGAAAATGAAAATGAAAATTTTAATATGTACCAAACAGGGGCTTAGTAAGATTCATAATTTTTACATACTTTTTAATTACACATTTTTCAAGACTTACTACTTATAATCAATTATAAGTTTTGAAAAACATGCACTAAATCGTCATGTTTAACTTTGTGATTCTAGATTTCCTTCTCGACTTGAAATTTAGAGTTGTGCGTGAAATTCATATGATAATTTAATAAAAATTTGAATGGTTTCTATCAGTTGCAATAATAAGAAAAGTTCGGAGATTAATTTACTCATTTTTAAAAGTTGAGGACCAAATGTGAATTTGCCTTGAAGACAATTTCGTTTGTTTTGCTCAATTCTTTTTTTTATCTTTATCTTTTTTCTCTTGGGTGGAGTTTCTTGATTATATTAGATCACACGTCGAATGTGCTAATCCAATAATCCTCTCTACGCAAGCAGGGGCGGACCGAGACCAATTTTCTTGTGGGGTCAAAAATGAGATTTCAAAAATGTTTAGGTTTAAAAAAAAAAAAAAAATTTAAAAAAACTCAAATAAAAAAAAAAAAAAAAATTTTTTTGTGGGGTCATTTGACCCCACATGACCCCATGTGGGTCCGCCCCTGTACGCAAGTGAATAGACAAACTTTTTGGTCAAAATCGTAGTTATCTTTGTCACCTAAAAACAATTGTTTTGTTCAAATGACGTTTCAAATCGTTCATTTTTTTTTTCAGATGACTTAAAAGCACACTAGACCCCAAATTCTAATATCAATCAATGACAATTACATAATAAACTCCTTTATTACAAAAGACGAGACATAGAAATCTAATAAAAACCCATAGGATACTTGACAAAAAGGACATCTTCATAAAGAGTCGTAAAAACTTAACCAAAATGTACCAAATTTCGTAAGGTTTGAAACTTGACTTTCCCACTTCATATCTTTACGAACCTTGATATGTGGATAACTTTTAAAATGTACGGACTTGTTGAACTGTGCGTCATAGCCTAATGAGCGAAAGGAGAAGAAGAAAAAAACCTGAATCACTATATATAAGTAATCAACGATTAACTCTTTTCACTTCACATTTTACAAGAAAACTGAGTTCTCAGCTAGAATTGCAGGTAGAATTACCTATGATTAATCCCTGATCATTTCTCCAGAAGTATCATCTTGATCACGGAAAATATTTTAACAGCAACCATTATAAATCTTCACAAAGTGTCCTAGCTTTTTCAACGGGTGTTACATAGTAATACAATCTCCATAATGTTACTATGTCCTACAAAATTACCACCAACTTCAGAATTAGCTTTACACAGGCTCAAATAGAAACCATCAATAAACAACCAGATCCTCTGTATCTACCTCGTCGTCAAGATCAACACGGATCTCATCACTAGAAGTATTCTTGGATGGATTGTGTTGTCTAATAATTTCTGCAACACGATCAAGATTTCCAGGAGGTAAACTCTGAATCAACTTACGAAGCTGTTGCTTCTCGGAATGGGTCATTGGCCTGTTGGTGAATATTAAGACTTGTGAAAACAAGCACATCTAAAATGTATTTTACGATATATCAAATCCAGAAGGTGGTACTAGCAAAAAAAAAAATTGTAAATATAACATTCTAGAAGCCCCACTTGAGACACATTGCCCCGTTGATTTTTATTATTATTTAATATCAAAGTTTTTTAAAATTTTGACTCTAAACCCCTACATATCTCTTATTTACACACAAACACACTGAAAGGCACCCATATGCTGGGAACAACCAAAAAGCCACCAGATTTGGCAGTGCAAGGCCACAAGAGGAGGAGAAGATCAGAAACCAACGAGAAATCCATTTTGCTTATTCCACTCAGATTGATGGAATACATTAAAGTCCAATATTTTTTTTGTCCAATTCTTATTCTCCCAAATCCCAACTACACTTTTTTGTATCAGTGTAGATTAGATATCTAGTGTCAATCCAAGATAATTTTGAATATTATTTCATTTGGTGACGATATCCATGAGTGGCAGTGCAAGGCTGCAAGAAGAGGAGGAAACGACTTCAAAGCCACCAAATCTGTTCCTACGGCAGAGACAGTGATTCGGTGAAGGATTTAGGTTTATGGATATAAGAAATTAAGAATTGAAGATATGTTTGAAAATAGGGCCTTAAGACTAATGTATCTGTTGTAGTCTAGTGATGAGAGTACTCACCTCCACATGGATAACCTAGGTTCAATTCTCCTTTGACACTAGATTTTCACTTTTTTTTTCTTCTTTCTTTTTTCTTTTTCCATATTTTTCTTTATTTTCCTTCGCTCTCTATCTTTTTCTGTATCGGTAGTTTAGAGTTTTGTTTGTATAAAATGAAAATGGGTTCCATATAGTGTTACTTAGTGCTCCACTAAGTCCAAATTGTAATCAAGTCCCTCGTTTTTTATTTTATATAACATTTAGTAATTTTCATAATTGAAAACTAAACCCTAAAATTCTATTTTATTCGTCTTAAACACCCCTTATTCAATACTCATTTCCTTTTTTGTAAATAATAGATTTTAGTCTATTCAAAATTATATTTTAGATTAGTAAAAAAATTGAAATTCGAAAGACGTACCCACATACCCATGTCCGAAATTTGGACTATTTTTAGTAATATCCCCGTATCCTATATTTTAGAAAATAAAAAATCTGACACTTACGTATATACTCGTACCCGAGATCGAACATCATAGATTATTACTATAAAGCCAAGCCACTATTGAAATAGCAACCCATATAAAATTATTTCAAGTAAGAAAAGGAAAGCATTTGAAAGATGTAAAAAAAACAGAACTAAGAAGCAGTAATCAACTAGGCTCTACACAAGTACATAAAAAGAGATACCTGCAACTGGACATTACAATGACAAGAAGTTCTTCAAGCTTTTGCTCCATATGACAAATCTGTAGAATACACCCGACATATTTTAGTCGTGGATGAATTGAAGATATCCAACATGTTGATGATTGATATTTATAATAGTTCACGCGTGCAAGGAAACTAGAAAAAGTGAGTCTTGATATATAAATACCATGGTGGACAGTTCGTCAGAATACTTCTTCATCAGTTCTTCTACTTTTGTGCTATCACTCTCCAAGATATAGCGTAAATTGTCATCAATCTAATTGATAAAATGAAATGAGCAATTTCATATCAGCAATGTTTTCACAGCATGAAAAATTGTGATAAATCATAGTTTGCAGCTTGATAAACAATATTCATGAATATTTAATACATGTTTTTCAGTGAGATTCATCGTCGAGTCACCATTGGAGTTCAGGTCATAGAAGCTGACATTCGAGATAGTGTTGGGAACCTACTTAATCATGCGCAGCGGAAGTAAAACAAATTTCGATTCCCAAACAAGGATCTACATTGTGTTTAAATAGAAACTGTGTTTAGAATAATACCTTTGATGAATTTTGCAAACTCTTTTGCTGATTCACGAACTCCAATGATCACGATCTACAATCCAAGCTGTCCAGTTGTCCAGCCTCCAATGATGATCCACACAGAGAATAAGAATGACGGCTAGGGTTTTCTTTTCTCGTGCTAGCAAGAATAATGAATAATCCATTAGGTTTTTCAAACTCTAGCATCCTATTAATATAAGTCCAAACGGGCTGGCCCATCTCTTAACTTAACCCGGTCCAATATTTAATTAATCAAATTAATTAAAGGGAAAAATACATAAATCCTACTTTATCTTTACACTAATTCAAAAATAACAAAACAACTTTTAAATTTCAAAAATCAGATTTTTAACCTATACATACACATATATATTTATATATTTTTTTATTTATATATATAAATATATAAAAAGATAAAAAGATATATATATATATATATATATATATATATATATAATATAATTAACCCACCCACCTCCACCACCCCCGCCTTTCCGACAACCGTCCGGCGACCGCTCCGGCGACTACTCCGATTCCGTCGATCGTTCCGGCGACTATTCCGGCGACGTTCCGACGACTATTCCGGCGACCATTTCCGGCGACTGTTCCGATTCCGGTAATTGTTCCAACTCCGGCGAATATTCCGGCTACAACTCCGTCATATTTTTTTGTACAGTTGGTCACAGCCTAGGTCACAAGTCATAAGTCACAAGTCACGACTCAGGTCACAAGTCACAATACATTGTTATTTTTTTATAAGAATTGATAGCATGATAAGGCTTATGTTTCACATTTTTGTTAATAGTTATGAGTTATTTTCAAATGGTCACGGCACAGGTCACAGAATATATTCACACTTTTGTTCATAATCTCATGTTATTTTCAACAGCACATGTCACAGAATATTTTTGCACATGGCTCCGATTCTTGTTGATAGTCACAGGTTTATTTTAAATGGTCACAAAACTGGTCACAAAAATTTTTTGCACATGGCACAGGTCACGGAACGTGGACCAGGTCACAGCATAGGTCACAACACAAAACTCAAGTCACAGCATAGGTCACAGGTCACAACATAGGTCACAGAGACTATACAGCACCACCATCAACGTCTTACATGCCCTAACCATACTCCGACACTGCTACCACATCCGGCAACTCACCACAACCACCCTCACTAACGTCGCCAACACAGCCTTACCAATCGACAGCAAACCAAAAACCGCATAGCACCGCCAACACTACCAACACATCACCACTATCACCACCATCAACCGATCTGAACCCGCACCACCACCACTACCGCCATCACAACCATCACCACCACAAAACCGTCCCCTGCCACCGCAAAAACCATCAACGCCACCACAACCATTGGCAAAACAACCACAACCATCACCATTTTCAACCCCACTGCTTTACAGACCATAGATTCAAGCAACTGTTGCCCACACCACACCACCCCACCAGACCATCGTCTCCACAGCACCACAACCTCCCACGTACCACCACAACCATCAACAACAAAAACTCGAAGCAGAAATGAAAACACAACAACCAATCCTCTCCAAACACCCATTTCCGTCGCCACAACAACCGCCGCCTCTGAGGTCCCAATCTCCCAACTCTGGCTGTACCACTGCAACCGGACCTCTCAGTCACAACCTTCCTCCTCCTACTCTAACCACTCCTTATCGGCTCTACAGTTTCTCCTCTGAGAAAGCGACGACTGAACGTCGCCTCCGCATCGAGCCTCCTCTCTACTCCGCCCTAGTCCCGTTTTCCACTCATCTCACATCAACAACCCTAACAAGCATCGCCTCCCAGACTCCACCTCTGCTCTTGTAGGTCCTCGCCTCCCGGACTCCACCTACTGCCGCCGCTTGTCGTTGTCGATTGGGATGGGTTTCAGTCCGATGAGAGCGGGTACGAGCGTCACCGCCAGCCTCCTCCGTTGTGGTCTTCGTCGAAGGCAGCCGATGAGAGATAGAGAAGTGAGAGACGGAGTGTGAGAGAGAGAAGTGAGAGATGGAGAGAGATAAGTAATTTAGGGTTTGAAAATTAATTTTGCGGTACGGTGGTTGTGTATAAATCGATTTTTATAATATTATCAATAATATTTAATTAAATATAATAAATCTGTATCTATATAAAAAATATCTGATTTTTGAAACTTAAACCTTGAAATCTGATTTTTGAAAATGGATCTTGAAAAGTAGGGAATTGAGTAATTTGCACTTAATTAAATCCGGTCCATGAATTAATTAATCCAATTAATTAATTCGGGCATATTAATAAGCAACCCAATTAATTAATTATCCAACACTTGTCAATTAATTAATTGGTAAATCTCATTCTTCTGATTCTCTTTTGTGTGTGACCCATTAGGTTCCCAATCACGATGTCTAACGTCGTGAATTATTATTTTGATCTAATCAAAAATTGATAAATTAAAATACCCCTTTTAATTTATCATCAATTCACATCCGTTGTCCCAGATTGACATCTAGCAATGTGTCAGGGCAATACATGTGACGGGAAATGTCACGTGACATGACAAAACCAAACTTGTTCGTTTATTTTAATTTATCATCAATTTACATTCGTTGTCCCAGATTGACATCTAGCAATGTGTCAGGGCAATACATGTGACGGAAAATGTCACGTGACATGACAAAACCAAACTTGTTCGTTTATCGTGAAACTATAATCCCTTCGTCAATATGATCCGATCAATTACGAGATATGGACGTGTGTCAATCTCAATTATCGATCATATCTTTTATCCTACTGTTAAGTCAATGTAAGTCGAAAACTCTTTTCCGACTTATAAGTTCACCTTGGCCAAGGATTTCATTATCAACTTAACTGGATGAAATGTAGATCATAATCTCTTACTATCTAAGAGTGACGAATCCTCTATTGATCATTCACAACCTTCATATGATTCTTGACATACCCGAACGATGCCGTATTAGCGACCCTTGACAGAGCAACATCCGACATCACCAAAGCATGACTGTCCTCACATAAGGCACTATGATGACCTCAAGTCAAAGGACCAATTCCACTACCGAACGTTAGAGATTAACCACTGACACTCAGATAGTTTTCCATGTGGAATCTCTCGGCGGGTCTCCAATGTTTTGTTCTATAACAAAACATTCACGTGTTCATTCAAGTGTCTCCACACTTTAGTTTGTAAGATCAACTACTTACTTCATAAGTAAGAAATGCCACACGTGATGGTCTATCCGTAATAACGATATCCATATCCCGTTATTACATACGACCACGGACGATTTAAGATTCAGTCATATGTAATTCATATCTCACAATCACAACTCCTTGTGATTAACAAATCACCAAAACTTGAATCTACGGATTCTATTATTTGATTAATTAGAATATTAATTCAATAATAGATCTTGCCATAAATGTGCATCGGTTATATATATACATTAAAAGTGCTTATGTCCAAAGTTGATTGGACCTAGGGCATAACACTTACAAACTCCCACTTGCACTAGATCCAATCCCTTATGTATCTTATACCATAAGAGTCTACATGACAATCATGTTTATACTGCGACAACTCTTTGTCAATGGATCTGCAATTTAATAACTCGTGGGAATTCATTCTTTCTTTACGTCATTTCATTGTATTATCTTTCCAATGCGATAATACTACCTTAACACATGTTTGGATCAGTGATGAGACCTTAGTTCCCTCGTTTGCACGATGGCTCCACTATTATCACAATACAGAAGCATGTGATCAACAATGTTAGGAACTACTCCAAGTTCATTAATGAACACTTTGACCCAGACAACAACTTTTGTTGCTTTCTAAAGCAGTGATGTATAAGGCTTCTATTATTGAATCATCGATGATTTTCGATTTGGAACCTTTCCAACATATCGCTTAAGAGTAAACTAATATCCTAATTGAAATATGCTATCATTCTAGTCCGACTAGAAGTTAGCATCAATGTATCCATGAACTCCCAGTTCATTTTCTCCATATAAAATCTTCTTAAGATTTTATCTATATAGATCTGGATGAGTTAAGCAATCTTATAGATCTATCTCTATAGATCAAGCTATTTCTCACATATCTATTATGAAAAAATTATTTAACAACCATAATTTCAACAATTGAAATATAAAGACGTCGTTTCCTATTAATATGTCTCATACATATAATATTAGGAATGCGACAATACTCCCACTATCTTCTTTTAAACACACAATTCATTTTTGATAAAATCAAACATTTTGACTTTTATATCAAATCGAATATTTCAGCTCCAAAAGGCTTATTTTAATCCATATTGAACTTTTCTTGTAAACTCATTTACAACATATGGGTTCTAATCCATTAGGCGGGTTGACAAAGGTCCAAACCTTGGCAACATTAAGTTCATATTGGATATCACAGCCTTATGCCATGTCAGCGAGTCAACACTTGACTTTGCTTATGCATAATTTGTAGGTTCATCATCCTCGATTAGTAATGCTAGATTAGTAATCATGGATTCTTATCTTCCAGAAGGTCGAATGATCCTACAAGATTTACATGGAGCTGTCGTGTCCGCAGGAGTCTCCACTTCCTGATCAAGAGTATGTCCCTCAACACTTTGGGATCAGACTCAGGTTATCTACTTGGTTAACTATATCTGTGAATCTTTGAACTCTTTCAAGATTTACTCTACTCCCACTGTCCTCTCCTAGAACAAACATTTTCTCTAGGAGTATGACATGTCTTGAGATGAACTCCTTCTTCTCAATGAGACTATAGAATTGATATCCAATTGTCTCTTGAATATCTCACAAATATATATTTATCGAATTTAGTTTCAAACTTATCCGATTCAGTGCGCTTCACATAAGCGTCACAGCCTCAATCTTTCATATGAGAAAAGTGAGGCATTCTGTCTTTCCATAACTCGTATGGAGTTTTGTTAACCTGTTTAGATGGGACACGATTAGTGCGGGCACGTGGCAATCAGTGCATGATCTCAAAACGATTTTGAAGCATTTGCATGGCTTGTCCTTATTGCACTATATCTAATAGTACATGATTCTTCATTGCAAATACATCATTATGTTGCAATGCATGTAGAGGAATCCACTGCGAGAGAATCACATTCTCTTTTAGATAATCTAAAATTCTACATTTTAGATATTCTCCACATCGATCAAATCTTAGTGTGAGAATTTATTTACCTATTTGTTTCTCAATTTCTAGTTTGAATCCCTTGAACATTTCAAAAGTTTCATACTTAAATTTCATCAAATATACATGACCATTTTTGAAATAGCCGTCTAGTAAATGTGATGAGATAAGAGAAACTTTATCTAGCATTGATTGATATGTGTCCACATACATCACTATGTATTAGACTCAGTAATTATGCAGATCTTTCTCCTTTTCAAGTAAAAGGAGATATGGTCATTATGCCTAACAGACATATTTTGCATTTGTCAAATGATTCAAAATCATTTGACCCAAGTGTACATCTACATGTAAGTTTGGAATTGCATTTTCATTTATATGACCAAATCTGTAATGCCAGATATAGGTGTTATTCAGATTATCATTTTTATGCCTTTATTTATCTATACTCATTATAGAATACTCAATATTTAGAATATAAATGTCATTTTGTAATTTACCATAACCATTAAGATCTTATCAAGATAAAAGGAACACCAATTGTCCTTAACGTTAAAATAATTCATGTCCAAACATGAAATTTATTTAATGCTCTTGGTAATGGAAAGAACAAAACAATATTTCTCTAATTCTAATACTAAGCCTAAAGGCAAAGGTAAAAGGTAGCTCCTATAGGCAATGCAGCAACTTTTGCTCATTTTCAACGTACAGGTCAACTTCTCCCTTTTTTGCAGTGATCTACTTCTATTTAGTTTCTGCATATTTATACAAATATGAGATCCATATCTAGTATCCAATACCTATGAAACTAATGAAATAGATATAAGTCTTGCAATTTTCTTTCGAATGACCTATCATTCCAAAATGATAATAATGGTCATTAGATTTGGTATTGTCCTTATTTGCTTTAACTGTTTTAGTCATCTTAGATGTTTTCTTAAAACATCCTTTAGACTTCACTGGATGAATCTATGACTAACATTTGCCCATTATAATCATATATATCGGGCTTAACAGTCTTAAGCATGTTCAACAACTCAATAAGTGTGCATTCGAATTTATTCATGTTAAATTCATAATTAGTCATGAATAACCTACTGGCAAAGATTGTAGAACCAAGTCATACTTAGTTCATTGTTCATGATTGAACTCAATTGAGACAACTTCTCAAAGTAGTCAACGTCTTCAGCATATCAGAACCGGCCGGAGACTCTTTTGCCATTATACACTGATATAGTTGCTAGGAAATCTCATATCTTTCCACACGTGATTATTTATCATTCAACACTTTGAGATGAAAATCATGTGTTAGCATCTATACTCTTATGTTGCTTTTGTAACGCAGGTGACATAGTCGCAAACATCACACATGTTGCAGTACTATCGTCATCACTGTGTTTATTATAGCAGTCACCTCTTCCTTTAACGAGTCATCAACGAGTGTCTCTGGAAAGGGCTACCCAAGGACATAATCAATTATCATGCATGAGAACAATTCTCAGATTGCGGTGCCAATCAAGGAAAATTTGGTTTGGTTGTTGGCATACAGTATGCCGCTCAAATACATATGGTTACTCAAGATTCAATAAATGTAAATGACAAAAAGTAAACGAATAATATAAAAATGCATCAATTAATTTAATATGGTCTTTTATTAAATTAATTTCACTCCCACTGTTTAACTCAAATTTATGACCCTCTCACATAAATTTATGGAATCCATACTTGATTCCCAGTGGGCTGGGATCCCATTTATTATATTAAAACCTTGAGTGTACTCAACAAATCTTAATAAAACATTTGGGTAGATACTATTATCAATTGTATCTCCATACAACTCCCAGATCATTAAGCTGACAACTCTTTGTCTTCACACATCTTATGTGTTAGCTTAACATGCCTCCAAAATTCATCTCCTTGAGTGTACTCAACAAAAGATAAATTTTAGTTAAGTCAAATCCATCATTCAGAAATATCTAATATTTCATAGTGTCAAACATATCCCCAATAGACCAGCCTTGAGTGTACTCAACAAGTTGAGATCGATTTCGGACTCTCGTTTTTCACTATAATGATGGAAGGCTAAAATAAATATGACTTAATATTTTAACATGCCTCTAAAATTCATCTCCTTGAGTGTACTCAACAAAAGATAAATCTTAGTTAAGTCAAACCCATCATTCAGAAATATCTAATATTTCATAGTGCCAAACATATCCATAATAGACCAGCCTTGAGTGTACTCAACAAGCTGAGATCGATTTAAGATTCTAGTTTTTCACTATAATGATGGAAGGCGAATAAGAAACTGACTTAATATTTTTAGCGAGGGGTTTTGCATGCAAAGGTCTCATCGTAATAATTATATATATCTTATTATACATCTAGCATGCAAATAAACATACATATAATAGTGTGGACGATTATGGACTTATACTATCTAGTCTTCCCGAGCCATAAGGAAGACTAGTTGGTCAGTTCCTAGGGGGTATATCATTTATTCATACAATGCTCCATCTCTATGGTCTCCTCCTCTTCTTGTATCTTCAATTAGTCCAGCTGCAACTTGTATCCTATACTAGTTGGCACGCAGACCTAAATAATATTGGACGCGCATGCCCATAATAATAACGGACTCGCAGGTCCAAAATAAATTAGAGCTCGCAGGCCCATAAAACAACAAGAATAAAACTAACCATTCAACACATCCACATGGTCGAGTCCATAATCATCCACTAGTAAAACATTCATCATATAAATACATTCCTATATAATATCTAATATTATATGCAAACATGTTTCAAGTTTCTAGCAATTAAATCCGTCTAAACTAATTTAGACAAATTGATCGGAATAATTAAATAATCAAATTAATCAAATTAATCAATTAATTTGATTAGCGGGTATATTTAATTAAAATCAAATTTTAATTTTATATACCAAATTAGAATCTCATTCTAATTCCACTATTATAGGGCGGAACTATTTAATTAAAATCAAATTTTAATTAAATATCAAATTAAAGTCCAACTCTAATTTCAAAGTTTTAAAATAAGATAATTTAATTTAAATCGAATTCTAATTAAATATCAAATAAGAGTCCAACTCTAATTTCAAAACTTAAGGCGATTAAATTTAATTTAAAATCAAATTTTAATTAAATATAAAATTAGAGTCAAACTCCAATTCCAAGATATTAGGGCGAACTTATTTAATTAAAATCAAATTCTAATTAAATACAAAATTAGAGTCCAACTCTAATTCTAAAAAAAGTTTTAGGGCGAGACAATTTAATTAAAATCAAATTTCAATTAAAAAATGTCAAATTAGAGTCCAACTCTAATTTCAAGAAAGTATTAGGGTGGGTAATTTAATTAAAATCAAATTTTAATCAAACACTAAATTAGAGTCAAACTCTAATTCAAATTGAATTAACATTTTAATTTAGGATAAAACTCCTAATTAAAATAAAATTCAATTTTAGGGTCTAAGTTTTATATTTAAGTTAAAATCCAATTTTAACAAAAATATAAAAAGTCGTCAATTTTAATTAAAATTTTAAACGAGTCAAAATTGAAAATTTTAAGGTCAAACCATTTTAAAAATTAATTTAAAACCATTTTAATATTTAAATTCAAAAACCCTTTTGAAAATTGCAACTTGACCCAAGTTTAAATTAAAAGCAGGCCCTTCAAGTAACTTAATTACATGACAGGCCCTCCAATTAGAAATTGCAAACTGACCCAACAATCATAATTGCATGAGGGGGCCTGAAATTTCAAAAATTTCACAAGAGGCCCCCGCCTCCACCATTCATTTCACCCGACAGCTGTAAAACCCTAGAAAATCACCCAACTTTGCGGCGCCGGGACCTCAATCTTCTGCGGCAGGGGAGCTGCCGCATTCAGGCGGCGACATCTCGCCGCCTGCAGCAGCGCAAAAGCGCTGCTGTGTCAAGGCCACGCTGCCGCTGCAATTGCAGCGGCAGCGTTAGCCGCTGCAGCAGCGGCCGTAGACGCTGCTACACCTTGCAGCCGCTGCAAGCCGCGCTGTTGAAGCGCAGCCGACGCAGCGGCTGCGGCGGCGACCCTCGCCGCTTCCCTTCGCCGGCGGTTGCAACAACCCTTTTTTTAATCCGTTTTTCGACCTTCCATTTTTTTTTGATCTAATATATTTTATCATTGTTCAAAAACAGATTTTTAAAAGATGAAAAATATAATATTAAATTGCTAGATTCAAGAAAAATTAAACAATCAACTTTTGATTGTTCAAACATGCAAAAACAATTTCTAACAAACACAAAGTAGGCTCTGATACCACTATTGGGAACCTACTTAATCATGCGCAGCGGAAGTAAAGCAATTTCGATTCCCAAACAAGGATCTACATTGTGTTTAGATAGAAACTGTGTTTAGAATAATACCTTGATGAATTTCGCAAACTCTTTTGCGGATTCACGAACTCCAATGATCACGATCTACAATCCAAGCTGTCCAATTGTCCAGCCTCCAATGGTAATCCACACAGAGAACAAGAATGACGGTCAGGGTTTTCTTTTCTCGTGCTAGCAAGAATAATGAATAATCCATTAGGTTTTTCAAACCCTAACAGCCTATTAATACAAGTCCAAACGGCCTGGCCCATCTCTTAACTTAACCCGGTCCAACATTTAATTAATCAAATTAATTAAATCCGGTCCATGAATTAATTAATCCAATTAATTAATTCGGGTCTATTAATAAGCAACCCAATTAATTAATTATTCAACACTTGTCAATTAATTAATTAGTAAATCTCATTCTTCTGATTCTCTTTTGTGTGTGACCCATTAGGTTCCCGTTCACGATGTCTAACGACGTGAATTATTATTTTGATCTAATCAAAACTGATAAATTAAAATACCCATTTTAATTCATCGTCAATTTACATTCGTTGTCCCAAATTGACATCTAACAATGTGTCAGGGCAATACATGTGACGGGAAATGTCACGTGGCATGACAAAACAAAACTTGTTCGTTTACCGTGAAACTATAATCCCTTCGTCAATATGATCCGATCAATTACGAGATATGGACGTGTGTTCAATTATCGATCATATCTTTTATCCTACTGTTAAGTCAATGTAAGTCGAAAACTCTTTTTCGACTTATGAGTTCACCTTGGCCAAGGATTTCATTATCAACTTAACTGGATGAAATGTAGATCATAATCTCTTACTATCTAAGAGTGACGAAATCCTCTATTGATCATTCACAACCTTCATATGATTCTTCACATACCCGAACGATGTCGTATTAGCGACCCTTGACAGAGCAACATCCGACATCATCAAAGCATGACTGTCCTCACATAAGGCACTATGATGACCTCAAGTCAAAGAACCAATTCCACTACCGAACGTTAGAGATTAACCATTGACACTCAGATAGTTTTTCCATGTGGAATCTCTCAGCGGGTCTCCAATGTTTTGTTCTATAACAAAACATTCACGTGTTTCATTCAAGTGTCTCCACACTTTAGCTTGTAAGATCAACTACTTACTTCACAAGTAAGAAATGCCACACGTGATGGTCTATCCATAATAACGATATCCGTATCTCGTTATTACATACGACCACGGACGATTTAAGATTCAGTCATATGTAATTTGTATCTCACAATCACAACTCTTTGTGATTAACAAATCATCAAGACTTGAATCTACGGATTCTATTATTTAATTAATTAGAATATTAATTGAATTAAATAATAGATCTTGCCATAAATATGCATCGGTTATATATACATTAAAAGTGCTTATGTCCAAAGTTGATTGGACCTAGGGCATAACACTTACAGGGTTGACCCATACACCCACAGCACAAATAAGCACAAAAGAGACTTATTCCTATAGACAACGGTGGGAGAATGTGGCAAGGCCAAAAAGACCGGTGCTTCGCTAACTCCCAAAGAAAGGCTAACCCCAAGCCGATTGCTTTTAAAGAAGCACCCGCAGTTGCCATTGAACTTCTTAAAAGTTATTTGGGCTTCCATTGGACTTATCAAAATGTTATTCCATCAGCAACTTCATTGCTTGTCTTTTAAAAAGTTAACGGGCTAGATCACATAGTAGATAGAATTGCGGATGAAATAATTTTTTTGGTAAATTCATAGTCTGTTAATTTTTGAAATGACAACTGATTGATGTGATAACATTTTAGCAAGTTAGTGGCAACTTGGAGAACTTTTAGAGTTCAATGGCAACTGAGAAACATTTGGAGAAGTTATATGGCAACTCGGAGAAATTTAATGTTCAATGGCAATTGAGAAACATTTGGGAAAGTTCAGCGGCAATCGAGATATTTAACCCTAATTTGTTCTGAAAGATAAACTAAGTTGCCATGTAACAAATTGCTGGTATCATTGATAGTGCGACAAATATTCTGGAGAAGAAACTTCTTCCTCATTTTTGATTATCTTCCACAATGTCTAGTTTCTAATTGGTTCGGATATGGATGTGACTACTGCAGGAAGTAGGATCTTCCGTCATTGATCTGGACTGGCTTGGTTTGCTTTCCCTTGTTACTTCATGTTAGTGGTATGCAGAATGGCTGCTCATTGCAGGAGTTCTGACAAATCTTTTCCTGCTCGTTACTATTTATATTTCTCGTTTTCATTTTGGAATTCTGTAATTTAGCCTAGTATTTGGTAGGGGGGTTTTTTAAGCCAAGTTTACATCAAATAAAAACCAAGAATATGCATTTTATTTTATTTGCTTTTGATGATGTGTAATTCTTTTTCCTCTTGATGATGATCTGAAGAATAACTTGAACCATTTTATTCTGGTTGCTGACCAAGACTCAAGCGTATCTCACTGTGAATTGGTCCTGAGCAACACATTGATAAGACTGCAAAGATGAAAAATATCAACTCAATTGTCTTTTGTGGTTTTGGGTCTAGTTTTAAGCTAACGTAATTGGCATGAATATTATTGTAAGGGTAAAGTAACAAAAGTTCTGACTTATAGACTTAACCCCCCCCCCCCCCCCCCCCCCCCTACAATTAAATCATGACATCTTAGATCTTGACCTATTAAATCATGACTTGTCGATATTTGAGTGGATCTTGTAACCCACTTTTTTTTCTGTTACTGCTGAGATGTAATTTAAGTGGTTCAGAGTTCAAGATGTCATGATTTAAATGACGAGTCTTACCACGTGTGCATATAAGACTATCATTAAAATTATCTCCACCTCGAGTTGACCTTTGATCTTCATTCATCTCTATTCTTGCTTGTTATATGTCATCACATTCAATTAGCTATAGAAGATGTTGAAATGCAAACCCTGGCCTGAACTTTACTCGAGCTGAAATTCTTATACTTGATGGAGTTTTACACCATGTTTGGTAGATCATTCATTGTATTGTTTAGTACGACTTATTATTGTATACTAAAATGCACACATAAGGTAGTAGGATTGTCAGGAGTGAGATTATTTATTATAATTATATGCACTCAATTTTTGTTTTATGCACCACATTTTAATCACATTGAAAGTCTTCAATGAGTTCAATCCGTGCACGTTGTATTTATTTTCACAACTTTGTTTCATCATATGATTCTTTAAATTTTAACTAAATAGCACGTTTTATTCTTGACTAAGATTTTTGTCCAAATGTATTGTTAGCGTACTTTGAAATAAAGGAAAATATTTTATCATCATCATTACACACACACACACACACACACACACACACACACTAGTTTTTTATTAATCCAGGGATTGTGTTGTTTTGAAAGCTATGCTAGCGTCTTGAATGCTAAGAATTAATGGGATTTTGTATTACAAAATGTTAATGACTTAGTGTCAAGAAAATCATTGACGAAGTATAACATTAAATTAAAGAACATAAGAGTAAGTTTTGTCAGAATTTTTCAAAACAATGACAATACAAATAACACTTTTTTCATTGTTAAATATACTTGTCTGAAAAATGAATTCATGGATTATAAATCTTAGAATCAGACATCAATATCCAATGGTTATGCACAAGTCTTTCCATCAGATGATATATTAACACAATCTTAAACTAAAAAAATAGAAGAAAAAATAATTCAAGTGTCAGCATAATCACTAACTCTGGAATATAACTTTTGTCAAGTTTATTGTTGTTATGCAAATGGTTTGTCGCTTCGAAATGGGGATCGACTTGAGCGGGAGTTGAGGGGGCAACGCCTTTGAAGGAATTTTGATTTTTGTGTATGTATGAAATGAAATTATATTTTTTAGTGGAGATGGACCGATTTGTAAAGATTAATATCTAATAGAATTGAATGTTTTCTAGTATTAATATGATTTGTAAACGACTGTGAGTTTTTGTATTTTTTATTAATGTTTTTGAATTAATTATTAATAAGTGAAATTATATTTAGCTTGTGTAAAATGTTAAAAAATGTTATCACTTAAATTTAATTAACTAGAATAATGAAATGCTCATTTTTTGGCAAAAAAAATAAAAAATGAAGTAGAATAGTGAATACTCCGCATGGTGCGGAGCTGCACGAAGCATGTCTCCGTGCCTTCATGGATATTTTTTTTTATTTTCTTTTAGTATGAATTTTTTTATACAGTGATTCCGTTTTTGATTTTCTCCTTTTATTTTCGAAATTTATTTTTCTCTTATTTCTGAGTCTTAAAGTCGTTTTCGACTTATTAGCAATTTCTATAGCTATTTTTCTATTGCATGCTTATCATTGTTGGGATATGTATGCCTCCTACATTGTTGAAAACTTGAGGCAATGATTTGCTCAAAGCCTTCTCAAGTATATTGATGCTTGTTAACAAGATTTAGCAAAAGAAGCTCATAATCTTCTTGCAGTATAACTGTTTAATTTCATAATAGTTTTACGTATTTTGTTTGTCATTTGTCTTGGGATATGAATGTGACGCTTGTGGTATTATCTCGTGTTTAAAGAAACCTTTTACAATATGATAAATAAGACATGTTAAGTGGATAAAAATGGTTTCATG
Source organism: Fraxinus excelsior (assembly GCA_019097785.1). Classification (NCBI taxonomy): domain Eukaryota; kingdom Viridiplantae; phylum Streptophyta; class Magnoliopsida; order Lamiales; family Oleaceae; genus Fraxinus; species Fraxinus excelsior. The sequence continues at coordinate 28,321,510 of CM032631.1, read as the reverse complement.
ATGTCCGTTTGCTATGAAATTTGCTATTTCATGTTGGGAAAGAGCTACTTACCATTACCTATTCAAAACATAGAAATTTGATTTGACTGTTACATCATCGACTAATTACTATAACAAAATGTTTTGGAAAATCGAGTTTTTTCCTAAAATGTTTTTAAAGGTTTTGTTCACCACTTCGACTAAACACGACTAGACAACAGTTTTCATTTGCATAGTTCTTGGAAACTTCAAGCCAATTTGTGTATTCTAATGATTACAAGTTAACTCTTCTCATGTTTTCCAACAATCAACCTTTACGACATTCCAATACAAAACATAGGTAAAGAAACACAGACACAATCCCTTCAGCATGCACGAAGCTGGAAAATACTTGGCCAAGGATGAAGCATCCCATATGCTATGTTACCTCGTCACTGAGGATATTCTTGTGGAAAAGACGAAAAAATGATATTTACGGATTAGTGTCATATGTATTAAAGATATACTATGGAATACCTTCAATTTTTTTATACAGTGATTCTGTTTTTATTTTTCTCCTTCTATTTTTGAGAAGTCAACAAGCGCAATTGTGGTTGATGCATTTTTTTGTCTTTCCGTAGTCAATAATTGTGGGTAATAGGAAGTTCATAGTATCCTTTTGTTTTGAAGATGCGTTGATGGGTAGTGGATGATTAGGGATAAAAAAATGCTTCACAAATAAATAGTAAATGATTTGTCTCTTTTAAGATAGTAAGGATGTATATATTGCTTATTTAAAAATGTGGAGCAATTAAATCATTTTATGCTCTTATAACATATTTTTTGGATGGAAAATGTCATCAAAGACAAGATATGCTAATTGATGAATGGAAGTTACGAATACAACAAAAAAAACTTCAAGACATAAATACATCGACAAGCAATGGCGAGAGAGACATTGGCGAAAATGGTCCCAAGCTTTTCTCATCTTGCTTTTTTTAGTTGACAATTACATCCCAAAACTATGCCTTTTGGGCACAATTGGCCGTTTTAGATGAATTCCATCGAAAACAACAGTTAGTTATGCGCATAGACTACACTTTATTTTAGAGAGAAATTGTATATGTAGTCACAACATTAGCCAAAATAGAGAGTACTCTTGGCTAAATTTTTTTATCTTGGTTTTGTTCCAAATCTTAGAGAAACTAGCGGAGTCAATCCCTCTAGACGATTTTTGTTAATTTTGATTGTTGAGTGAGTCATGTGACTTGCATGTTCATTTTAATAAAGGGAAAAAATTTAAATATTAAGGAAAAATAATATATACAAACATACAGACAGACCTGTACACTTAGATGATTCAACCTACCAATGAATTTGACCAATGTATCTGATAAATTATCACAATCTTTAAAATAAATCAATCTCACGGTGTAAATTTGAAAACAAAATAAATAAAAAGAACTAATCATCATCTTCTTCACCCACCCCACCACCACAATATGTAGCCACCGCTACCTTAAGCGTATCAATTTCTCTTGTTTACTGGCTATATTTTCTATGTTGTAACAAATCATACAAATTACTGGCATATATGATGTATACATATAATAAATATATTTACTCTTGTTTGCTAGATAACAAGGGATCAATCCCCCTTATTTAACAGTAATAAGGGGGGAAATCACCCTAAAAAATATTGAACAATGTCGTGTATATAAATCATAGAATGTATGCGACAATTTTTGGTCATAAATCACATTAAGAAATTTGAAATATTATTTATTTGACGCAAAAAGTATGAAATAGCAACAAACTATTTATCGTCATAATGTCACAACAACGCATATATGTCGAAATATAATTAAAAGGGCGACGAGTAAATTTGTCGCACCGTTTGTTTCTAAAAAGTTAATGTGAGAAATATGTTTGTCGCGAATATTAGTTTAAATGTATAATATTAATATACTTGTTGCCATAATGTCCTCACGACACATATATGCCACAAAAATTAAAAGGACTACAAGTCAATTTGTCGCTACGATTGTTTCTGAAAAGTTAATGTGAGAAAAATGTTTGTCGCGAATATTAATTTAAATGTATAATTTTTGTTATCTATTCTATTTTGCAACAATACATTCTTGTAGTAATATGTGTTTTATAACAAGTCATTTTTGTCGCAAATTTTGTTTTACAATGCATTTAATTCGTTGCATAATATATTTTAAAATATTTAATATTTGTAGTACAATTTATTATGTAATAAGTTATGTTTGTTGTTAAATTCAGTTCGTAACATAGGAAGTTTGTCTTATCATCATTTGTGCAACAATGTGTAGTTATTGCCTAACTTATTTCGTAATTATCAGTATATGTCGCACATTCTCTCTTACAACATATAAAATTGTTACGCAAATTATTTTGTGACAATGAATATTAATTTATTCGTAACTCAAATAGTATTTTCGCTTCAATGATGTATATTTATTGCCTATTATATTATATTTATATATTTTTTGGATTCTATTATTCAACATAAAACATATAAAATTGTTACAAATATTATTTTGCGACAACAAATATTCATTTATGACAATTAGTGCTTGAAATTGAATATATATTGCAACATAAAGAATGAAGGAATAAGGTTGTTCAACACCTCATCCAAATCAAAGTCCATATTTGCATGCACATAATTGAGTTCACCAGGCTAAAAGATACAAAAATATATACAAGTGTAAAAGTAATGGCAAGGGAAAGAAAACCTACTAGTAGATCGATCGATCCCCACTATAAACATATTTCTCATAGTCAAAATTGACTCTAAAACGGGTGCAAGAGGTGGTATATCGGCCAATTGCTGGATTTGTGCTCTTAAGAGGGGAGTAAACTCGACATGACTATTGAAAAGACGAATTTGAGGATGTCTCCAATATGTGTTGAATGAGAATTGCCCAATGTCTCCAATTTGTGTTGAATGAGAATTGGCCTTCGGAAAGGTCGAACTAAGAAGAATTGATACTTCTACCCGATGTTGGAATTCTTAAATTTGGGAAAGCACAATGGGACTCTAGAGGTGAAGAAGTCAAAGGCATTATACTGAGATAGTTTGTGCATCTCAAAGACGCACATAAAGAGGTCATTGAGAGAGGGATTTCCTTGCTAAGGTAGATACATAATAAGTACAACGTCTTTTTTCCATGCGTTAGGATTTATTTGGTTAGGAGTGAGGTAAAATTCATTGAAACTTAAGACAAAGAAGGGATGTATGGGGAATCGAAGACCACCATCCATAATATGTTTATACACAGCAACCTTGCGGGGGTCGGACCCGGGAAGTCTCTCTTTGGGCCTAAGGACTCTATAAACATAATTGTCAACATGGTCGAATTTTTCAAGTTATAAATGCTATAGCATTTTGGAATATTAAGAACAACCACTTCGACCGTTGGATCCCATCTAATTTCTAAATTTTGGTTCAAATACTTAGTTGAGCCAATAAGTTTTTTAGGAAATCTTGGTTAAAAGACATGACGTTCAGTAAAATGAGTTAGGCTATTGGATTCATGGAAAGATAGATAGACCCCACTGGGGGCTGTCGACCAGCAATGTATTGGCGGGAGTCAACCAATCCATCCGACGATGTGTCAGTCGACTTGTTTACGCTCTCATTTCTACTTTCGTCAAAAGATGAAGTCAAAATAGTTCTATGTAATATGATGGAATGAAAGAAGACAACTTGAAAAGCTAAGATGAAAGAAGAATAGAGGAAGAAATTACCTTGAGAGTTTAAACGAATAAGGTTTCTAGAATTTTTGCGAATGGGGGAATAGAATGAAGAAGGGAGGTCTCCACCCATTTATATAGATGATAATTTTTCAGAGGGCAATTTTTCGCCAAAATCAAACCCACCTTTGGGTAGCCATTTATACAATACTACTATTACCCTACTTTACTTAGATCGCTCGACCTACTTATGTTACCAAATGTTGATACATCATGGGTCGATTTCAAAAAATAAAAATAAAAAATTAATCAATGTGGAAGAAGTGAAGATGCTATCCCTTATTGATAAACATCGGCAAGAGGTAGAAGGGCTAGTGATATTAGATGATATCAAGACTTGTCTATGATGGCCAACATGGTTAGACTATTCAATAAGTATTCAATGTAGAGTACCCCATGTTAGGTAGAGTACCCCATGTTAGGTCGTCTACCACTACAAAGCCATCTACTTGCATGCTAGGTTGTCTATTGGTACGAGGCCCTCTAATTTCATGATGGGCTGTCGACCACTATGTGGCCTTCTACATTCATACTAGATCGTCTACCACTATGAAACCACACAGTACTTAACAATAATAACATTCTTGAGTTGGATGGAAATCGTTCAATGGTTATCGTGAACACAACCAACTATTGGATAGGTGGAAGTACTCCATTTAGAATGTGAGAGGTGGTGGGAGGTATTATGTGGGACACGTGGCATGATAACCGCCTAACAATTACATGGTTTCAGACACCTATAAATACTCATAAGGCGAGACATGTATGGATCTTGAAATTTTGGCTATTTGAGTACACATTCTATCATTTATTCCTAAGTCTACGTCTTTAAATCCCTTACTATTCTTATGTCGGAAGTACAACGGGGGAGAAAAGCCCAACCTCGTTTTGTAAGTAACATTTGTTCAACGAAATAGTAGAAACACCTTGTGCCTAAGAACCTAAGAATAACTAACCAAGAGGGGGTGAATTGACTTTTGAAACTTTTTTGACAATTAGTCTCAAAACTATTTAATACACAAGATATAAATGCAAAGTGTAATAAGAGAAGTAAATATGAAAATTCGATAACTTAATTACTTAAGTAGATATAGCACAATGTAAATAGTAATTTAAAGTAAGAAGCAATAATGTAAAGATGACAAGCGAATTTAATGGGGTTTGATACACAATGTGTTCTACGTCCTCGTTACCAAGCTCTCCGTCACGAGCAAGGTCAAATGCACTATAGTGGAAACTTACAAACAAGGAGTACCAATCATTAAATGACTTACAACAAGGAGCACTTATCATTATGTGACTTACAACAAGGAAAACTTATCTTTAGGTGACTTACAACAATGAGCACATATCCTTAACAACAATGGAGTTTTCATAAGGCTCTCGAAACCATCAAAATATAAATGATAATTTTACAATTGAAAGTATTCTCTTAACAAATGATATAATCAAGTCAAGTATTTAGAGAGTTAGGATAACACTTCAATAGATATCAAATAATAAAGCTCAAGTGTTTATATCATAAACTTTGATGAATAATGAATGATGAAATAGTTTGTATCTTTTTAGTAAAGTTTTCAACATATGATCTCTCTTAACAAATAATGCAAGTTAAGTATTAAAAGAGATTTACATTTTAATATAAGTGTTGACAAAGAAAACCTTTATCAAAAATTGAAAATAGATGAGATTGAGAATTTTCCTTGCAAAATAGAATTCTTGATGAAATAGATGAAACTAGTTTAATCAAGAGATTCTTTGTAATAAATGAAATAGAATATAAAGTCAAGTAAGTTCAATGATTTTGAATAAATATACTCTCCTAATTGCTATTGTAAGTTGTAAAAAATGAATGTAAAAGAGATGGCTATTTATAGATCAAGATGTTTAAAATCAACAACTTTTGGTTGAGCATATCGGGCATTTCGATCGATCAAAAGATGAATAAAGATTTCAAACCATTGGAATTTCGACTGAGTTTTTCTGTCATTTCGACCGAACGGAATTTCGATCGATTGATGTATACTTTGGTCGACCGAAGTATGAGAATTTTGAAAATTAATTTTTATATCAAAATATTCATTTTTCCAAAATCTATTTCATATTATGAATCAAAAACAATTGTATTCAAGTAATGAATTATTAAATAATTTGAGCTTTATGTACTTGTTAAAGATTGATGAGTTGATACTTTTACATATAAATTGAAGTTTCAATATAGAACTTCTAAACTCTAATCTTCAAAGTTCTTGTTATCTTCAAGTCTCTTTTAATCGCTTGTTCTTCAATGGATGACGATTTGAGCCTTTGAATGTTTTAGAAGATTTATATATGAAAAACCCAAGAAACAAGACTTGTTAGAAACATAAGTATCTTGTTTGTTATAATTAAAACAAATGGAATTATATTCAATCATAGGTCAACAGCAACGCCTGGAGGGCACGGGGGTTTGTTTCATAACTATTTCATTGCAACTCAAGGATGTTTTTATGATTAAGTGATGTGTTGGCCTCATATTAGTAGAAGGCATCATAATGTTAGATGGCCTAGTATGAAGTAGAGGGCCTCATATTGGTCGACAACCCCAGGATGGATGTAGAAGGCCTCGTAACAGTATACAGTCTAACATGCAAGTAGAGTGCCTTACAGTGGTAGATGGCCTAGCATGAGGTACTCTACGTAGAGTGCCCATTAAGTAGTCTCCCTCTTGTTGGCTATCGTAGACAATTATTGATGCCATTTAATATCAAAGAATATATGCAGGGTAATTATTACACGAACAAACAAACTAAATATTCTACAAGACTGTATTAAAGAAGTTTATTATATTTATGCAAATATTTTTAGATTAAAGTTTTACTAGTAGACCAATGCTTGAAATGACTTGTGCTAAAGGCATAATGTTCACCTCTTCTCATGTTGTGAAAACTCACATGCTGATTTTAGAACGAGATTAGCAAATTTTCTCCACAAATTCGATCATAAACGAAACACATAAACTACTCTCTTTCTTATTTCCAGATGCTTTCACGACTACAACATGTCCTTCAGCAGTCTTCTTCTCTTCCCAAGTCTTCTCACCAAACAAAATAAGTTGTACCTAGCAGAACAGAGATGAACCAGAAATTGAGAAAGAAGAGCAACAATTTAACAAATGTCTAAATTTGGTACCTTAGGTTCTCATAGATTATCTCAAGATTATTTCTCATCTAATTATCTAATAACTACCATCTTGGTTAGCATCCCACTTCCTCCACACCAGTGTATCATATACCAATAGGGAGGAAAAAGTCATAAAGGTTCATAGAAACAAAAATCACAAACCAACCTTGATAATTTCTAGTCTGCGGCATAATCGATACCAATCATTTGCAGCTAAAGATTGGGCACTTGGATCGCCTGCTTTAACCAACATTTGGACAGCTGCATCCCAATCACAATCTCTTTGAAAATCAGCAAGTTCAGAATGCACTTCAAAAGTGATCTATAGCAGAAATTTGTGAAATAAATAAACTAGGGATAGATAATTCAAGTGCATCAAAGTCAACAACTGAAATCCATCCTGTAATTATTCAAATAATTAGAGGGGGAAAGGCAACCTCACACAGCAGGCATGTTGCAAAATAAGTATGTAATCAAAAATATTTTTGGCAATGTTCGTATTTAAAGTACCAAGTATTTCAAATTTATCCAAAGAGGCTATTGGATCACCATTTGTAAAAAAAAAATTCTCAACCCAAATGACATTGTGAAGAGTATTCTGAAAGAAGATTCTATAATTGAATATGAAATATGTTTAGTGACAGAGCAACCAAAAAGCAGTTAAAGATACTTGTTTTTGCATTCATGTTGCCCACATAAAAAGTTAAAGCAATCAATATAGCTAAAAAGGGCGATGGTGAAACCACCTAGCAAATAAAGCTTATCTTGAAAGAACATTAAAATAGCTTTACAGGCCATGGGTTCTGTCTCCCCACTTTTCAGATTTTCAATGAATTCATCACACTTCCAGTGCAATTTCCTGCCTCTTGGATCTTCACTCCCACGGAAAATTCTACTTACATAGTCAAGTTCTCTAATCAAAGCTTCTTTATCCCATCTTGGTACATAATGCTGGAAGATAACTTTCACCCAACCTAACAACTCATATGTCCTATTGCAAGCTCGACATCTGAATGGCATTTCTACTGAGCTAGTCCCATTCTTAACACAAGAGCCCATACCAATCTGAACATTCTGAAAAATACATTACAAATTAACTAGAAATAGTGTACCGCGGACAATGTTTCCCCCCCCCCCCCCCCCCCCCCCAAGATTTTTTCTCGCCCCAAAAATTTTGAAATTTTTTATTTTTTTCCATTAATAAATATTGAGTAAATAACTTACATTTTAAAATTCAACATACAAAAATAAATCTAAACAAAAAATCCAATAGTTATTTAAATAAATCAATAGCCCAAATCCAATCCAAAACCTAAGTTCCCAATTCTCAAGCCCAACTAATTAAAACTCAATTCCCAACCTGGTTTATGCATAATGCATGTTTAGTTGTTCTTGAATATTTGAATTTAAGAATTAAGTAGAGTGGTTGCTGTTAGTTTGTGTAATTGTTAGTTATTCAATATTTGAATTTAAGAATTAAGTAGTAGGATAGTCAGTAGTGATTGAATCGAACATTAAATTTCAGTACTATTTTGGTACTCAAAATCGTCGTTTTCAATTCTCTTAGTTAAAAAAAAAAAATTCGAACCCCCGGGAGGGGGGCCTGCCCCCCTCCACCCCCCGTATTTTCGTATCGCCCCCCCCCCCCCCCCCCCCCCCCCCAACTTCAAAACCTGGCTACGTCCCTGATAGCAACTAAAATTTCTAACTGAACCCTGTGTGCCAAAATTAGTGTTTTTATGGTAACATTTGGATCTATGGTACATGACCTAAATTTTGCAAAAATGTTAACCAATCATCTTCAATTAACATAGGGTCCTATGTCAGTCACATACGAACCATTTCAAGCCCAACAGAGCAAGCAGTTAACTGAGAGTAATATGATACACCCACTAGCCATTATGATCTCATAATGGGTATTAGTTACAGTGAATAACATCTAGCATGTCTCTCTCTTAAAAAAACTATACATGAACCTCTAAGATTAGCAAACATCTCTTTTTTTACAATTGAAGACAAAGCATTACATTATGTCGTAACACTACACCTTTTGCAGATGAAACAACAGAATAATGGCACAAAAGAACATACCACACCATTGTCTGGAGTTTCAGGATTGATATTTCGATGAACCCAGCCTATTCGTATTGCCTGCAAGGAGACGAAGTCCATGTCAACAATCAAGAACACATTACTAAGTTGGTGATAAATTTCACATATGAGGCAAACATACCAAAAGAGTAAGAACAGAGTGACCCCATTTGCAATGAGATTGAAAAATCTATATTACCTTTAAATATAATAAATCAAAGACGTGAGAACTATGCACCATTAGTGAACTAAGAGAATGAGCTTAAACAATTAATGAAGGACCCATGTTTTGAGTTACAAACAACCGTTGACTGATTCCACTAAAATGGATGGCAAAGGAAATCCATAAGTGAGAAAAAGAAAGGAGATTACGAACCATATAGTATCATATCACCAAATTATTCATCACTCATTCACAATACAATAATTTACTGAACCAATTCATCCAAAACCGTGTAAACAAAGCTCAACTGAACTTAACACAACATAGAATAAGAAGAAAGTATAGTGTATAACTAATTACCCGAGGCAAAAATCAGTCCTTGAAAATAACTGTATCGACAATGTCAATGTAGGGGGCCAAGCAATCAAGGATGCCGATTCACACTTCGAGTTGGAATTGAACAAGATTGAGTTATTTGAATTTTCAGCCGAAGCAACCACGGATAATTTCGAAGCTCTGACAATTAAGCCAATGTCAGAAGGGAAAATCGGTGGTGGCGGATGAAAGTGAGAAGGAACCTCTCCGGAGCCAGTGATACTGGGTTTTCGGATGGGATTCTTCATTTGCGACGGCATCAAGGGAGTTGACTAAAAGCTCAACAGCTTGTGGCGTCGAAAGTTCGGGGGGGCCGTGAAGGAGCTGTCGGTCCCTGTTCGTGGCGACGACGACGGCACGGATTCTAGGCCGGGGAGAATTCCTCGAGTGTGAAGGATCGTACGAGAGAAGGAGAAGATTTGGGGGTCATAATATAAGTAGGGCTTGGGTTAAGGTTTTGGGAAAAATACATTTTCACAACACTTAACAAACATTGCAAAAAGTGAACTTTTTTGCCACTTTTTGCATCGCAACATTTGTCAAACATTGCAAAAAGTGAGACCTTTCGTAACGTTTGTCAAACGTTACAAAAAAAAGTATTTCGCAACGTTTGACAAATGTTGCAAAAAAGGGTCTATCGCAACGTTTGATAAACGTTGCAAAAAGTGAGACATTTTGCAACGTCGAAAAATAAAACTTTCCGCAACACTCAATAAACATTGCAAAAAGGAGGTTTATCGCAACATTTTCCCATAAAATGTTGCTAAAACTCATTCATACTAACCAATGACAATATTCACTTACTAAAATGTTGCCAAAAGATCCTTTTAGCAACATTTATCAACAAATGTTGCATTTTTAGTGTTACAAATGACTATTTTTGTTGTAGTGTCATTTCTTTTAATTCTGGAGACTGCAACAATTTTTGGTCAAACATGCATAGATGACTTTGTGGGTCAGTATTACTAACTTCAATAACCTATTAGACAGCCAATTCAAGCAAGAATCATAGAAGTTAGAAGTCAGGCAAGAACATGCAATCATACCTATTAAATCTATTTGAGATTAGGGATGGCAAAAAAGCTCGGCGGCTCGCACGGCTCGGGCTCGGGCCGAGCCTCATTTTGAGGACTCGGCCCGAGCCGGGCCAGCCGTGTGGCTTGGGTGGGCAAAAAAAAAAATAAAAAAATTGTCAACTTATTCTACTCATCATGAAACTAATAAACTAATTATAAGTGACAAGTTTATCTCATAATGTATCACATAGATTATTTTGAAAAATGGGTGATATTTGTTTGTTTAATATTTATTGTATTATTAGTTTTTTACTGTTTTCATTTCTCTAAAACTCTAAGTACCTAAATATTTAAAGTAAGCATTTTCTCATTTACACAAATGTTTATTATTTTATATTAAGTGAAATTATTAGTGATATATATTGCTTAATTACATTTAAAAATTTAGCTAATTTCATCAATGATTACTAAAATTTGTAAGAAAATTTAAATCGATCATTAAAAAAATTTATTACTTTGTTATAATGGATAGTTACTCATTTATAAATCTAACATGTTATCCGACAAAGCCTATAAGGTGCCACAAAACAAAAACCCGAGCCGGCTCGGCCCGCTAAGGCTCGGGTCAAAAGCTCAGGCCAAGCCTTATTTTTTTTGGTCGGGCTCGGCTCGAGCTTTTTTTTTTTCCGGCTCGGGCTCGGCTCGTTGACATCCCTATTTGAGATTACTTAGTAAATTAGTAAAATCATTTACGGAAGATAGAAGTTGTTAATACATATTCAATCCTCCCTACCAAACATGCTATTAAAATATTCCAAATGTACTTTGTCATCTCTACTTAAACTGTCGTATACTGTTTGTGTTGACTTAAATTCATTCGAACAGAAACATATTACATATATATAGATATCGATAATAGAATGCAAATATATGTAGAAATTAACAATACATCATCATAAAATCAGAGTGGATTAACAGCCTTTGACTAAACATCTAATAGCAAAAGAAAAACCTCAAAGTTGCATAAAGAAAACAAATTGAGTGCTTAAATTGTATGAACTTTTGGCAAAAGAAGCAGATGATTGAATTACTACCTGACAAATAATCTGCAGCTTTTTTTTTTTAAAGTTAATTTTCCTTTTTGGGTTTTGATATGAACTATTATTAAAAATTCTAATGACAATATTAATAGAGAATCACATGAAATCCAGTCAACTGAGGCAAACAATAAGACCTTCCTGCAGTTTCAATTTTAATAACTACAACCCAAAAAAAAAAAATTGACTCGCCCCTACAAAATTTTGAATTTTTTTATTTTTTTTCCATTAATAAATATTGACCCAATAACTTACACTTTAAAATTCAACCATAGAAAAATTTTAAACCTAAATAAAAGATCAAATAGTTACTTTGTCTAGTACCACGCTTGTATATATAGAGAAGGTTGATACTTTTCCATTAGATTCTCTTATTGACGATTTTGAAGTGATAAGGACAAGGATAGACCAATTTCAAATATCCAACTCATCTCTGCCATTTGTTATATAGATAGGTAGTTTTACTTTTTGTCTTTTTTATGTTCATCTAACGTTCATGTTTTCAATTTCTATAGCGTTAGACACATAAATGGACATATAGTTTTTGTATCGACAAACTGATTGTTTTTTTGGTCAGTCAATCTAATTTGACTATTTTGGTACTCAAAATCGTCGTTTTCAATCCTCTTCTAGTTAAAAAAAAATTCGGGGGCTCCGCCCCTCTTCACCTCCCGTATTTTCACCCCTCCTAGATTGAAATCTTGACTACGTCCCTAACTAGAGGGTACTTTGTTTTTCTTGATTTGAGTAGAGCTATTCAAATATTTTGTCCATAGTTGTCTAATATCCTGCCAAGGATCATGCTATACTTACAGATTAGTTGACAGATGTCTTACAGACACTCACAAAGATTTTTAATAATATAAAATTGATTCTATAAAAATACTATTTTACCCTTCTTCTTTATATTTGCAAGATATATCATATATCTTTTAGTTATTGGATTTTTCAGGATTATTTCTTTCTTCTTGGTCCGTAAATTTAATCAGGATTATATAATATTTTCTTAAATTTCTCAATTTGTCTTAAATATTCTCTGTATCTTGTTAATTTTTCAAAGGCTTTTGGTTGATCCTCTTTAGTTATATATCCTAAGATAATTCCTTGTGAGACTTCTTCCTCGATATCTTTATATTCAATTATTATATCATTTATATTTTTTATTCTTATACTAGTTTCTACATGATCAAATCTTATATTATGTTTGCAAGCATAATATATATCAAGATATATTTTCTTAAGGTTTTCTTGCCCAGCAGGAAATACTTTTTCAGATTTTTTAACTAATCTTAATAAAAAAAAATATCTACATTATTTAAGTAAAGATTAAGGCTAACATTATTAGATGTGGATGCTTGTGAAGTGTTCATAACAATCAGAGAATACTTATGTAAAGATAGGCATATAAAAACATGTAAATGACTTACAGTAATCAATGGAAATAATCAGACTTTCCCTCTAGTATGTCTTTATAGTTGTTTTGCATGTACTTAACCAATCTTCTGAATCAGATGAATATTTAAAATGTTTTGAAATTATTTGGGTCCACAACTGTTTCCGCAAAAGGCTTTTCAATTAAGGTTGCATTTCTCACTCTAAAAAACTAACCGTGTTTCCACAGACGCTATCTCACAGTATCCAGAGTCTTTATTTTCACCTCTATCCAAACTCTTTTCAGAAACAAGTTCTTACTTGGAATGAAATTTTAAAAGATAAACTCACACACAAGGTGCAACAATTTTGTTAGAAATCTTGCCTTTTTTTCCCCTAAAACATTAATCAAAGACGGGTACTTTGGCATGACTAACATCCATTCAAAACAATGTTTTGAAAATCTTTTAAAATCTCTATCTATACTGCCGAGGAATCATGAGAAACTTAACGAAATCCTTTTATAAAAGCTTTGTTGAACATAATAAACTTCATCTTTATATTCATAAACTGAAACAGTACATGCTTACACACTATATTTACATACATTTGGTACTCACCTTATGAAGTTTAGAACTCCATAAGTGATTACCTTATTACAAGCTTTGCTATCTTCAAACTATCTAACAATATTTCTGAATACAAGTGGTGTATACAGATTAAAGAAGAGAATTTGAGATGTGTTTTTCTCCAGGATTTTTCGAGATGCCTTCCTCTGGATCTTGATTCCTCCTTTTATAGAGGTCTTGAGTCATTCCTTAAGTGATAAGGAATCTTATCTTTACAGCTATCATCCCACTATCTTTTGTTAGGTAGTGAAATTAACTTTTTTCTGCCACTATCTTCTGGCCTTTTGTGTCTTAAGTTTTTAGGAAATCTTATCTTTATGGATTTCTTCTATTATTTCTAGCTAGCTGGCTTCATCTTTTGAAATGGATTGGGACATATTACTAACTGGTGGGTGGACGATCATTTATCACAAAGACTTCTTAGTATATCTTCTGTCTTCTAGTGACCACAGTTTTTCTTTAATAATTTGCTTTATTAAAGTAGTGATAAAGGGTCACTATTTTGTCTTGATTATTTTTCCATCCTTGATTCAAAGAATTGAACAGGAAATTCTTCACTGTTGAGAGATGCTCATTGACTCATATCTTCCACAACACAGTGCTCGCAATGATGATCACTGTAATCCCATAGTATTTTACACAGTTTTTTGAACATATCTTCTGATCCATTAACTTGATTTGAGATTATAGTGGAGAGTAGATTGTCAAGTAGATACATGTCTTCGTCTTTTGTAGGGATCCTTGCATTGGAATAAATTATATATTCTTCAGATGGATAGATCCATATCTTCTCTTTCTCAGTAATTAACTGAGTTACATGTTCGAATATTTCTTTATACCATTTTGCTCTTCTGTAGGACATCATATTAATGATATCTTGATATCCATTTTTAACAACCTTTTGACTGGTTGGTAAAAAATGTTGGTTTGTGAGTCCCAATTTTATAACATGGAACGATGGCTGCATATATTCAAGAATAGGATCCCATTCCATTGGCACTGAGTGGAACCTTATATATATATTTGTACTTTTGACAACTTCTGTATATCTCTTAATTGCTTTCCCGACATCTGCCGGGAGTTGGGCTATCTCTCTGAGATCCTTGCTAGGATATATACATAGTATATTTCTTATTTTAAAACAATTTCTTACCTAGTTGGCTGGTGTTTCTGGATAAAAGTTTATCTTGTTGTATTTTCTATAGTGGAGAGTTCTCATCCACTTTCCTATTTCAAGATACCAATCAGATAGAATATTAAAAATAACAAGAAAGAATATCACTTATTCATAGTTATTCTTTTTGGGTATTTTCATTCCATGGCATATCTTGACAACATCTTTTGGATCAATAGTTTCAATAGTTAGTTTTGGTAATTTCTGGCTTGATGAAGAGCCACCATCGCTAATTTTGATATCTTATAAATCCCTAATAGGGGTTTTTATATCTTCTTTACCAACAATAGGTTTGAGTATTCCTTGTGAAGGGGTTCCTATTGTTTTCTTGTCTTTCCCTTTATCCTCGAGAAGAGCGCTAGTATTCACAAGTCCTGGTAAAGGGATACTAGACTTGGTACAAGTTATTTCTGCCTCAAGGGCTATATTTTTGCCTCGAAAGCTATCTTGAATATTTTGCATTTGTGCTTCCAAGTAGGATACTTTTATTTCAAGAATCTGGACTTTCGTCCTTAGTTGTTCTAGCTCCATCCCTGCTAAGATTATCAGGAAGAAAGTTAGATTTTCCTTTTATATATTCAATATCAAATTTGAAATAAGAAAACCAAATTTGAATTCTAATAATATATCTGTTAGCAATAGATGGATCAACATTATTTTTCAAGAATACTTTAACTTGAGTATTATCAGTTCTAATTAAGAATTTCTTTGGCAATAAATAATCTTCATATTTTTGTACTCCTCGTTTGATAGCAATGAGTTCTTTTCTATTTGTTTCATACCTTGTTTCGACTTCTTTGAATGTTCCTGATGTATATCCTTCAAGTATCTCGGGACAAGAACAATTCTTTTCACACTTATATTCTTTATGATTCTTTTTAACTTTTAATACTGCACCCCAGTAATTATCTGAAACATCAGTTTCAAGGATAAAGAAATTTTCTTCTTGTGGAATTATAAGTTTAGGCAAAACTTTCAATTCCTCTTTTACTTTCTTTATATTTTTGCAATCTTGTTCTTCCCAAGACCACATTACATTTTTCCTTAATTTTGGAAGAAAATAATTTTTTAGTTTGGCACAATTTTCAATGAATCCTTCAGCATAATTCAATATATCAAGGAAGCTTTGTAACTGTTTTTTATCTTTGATTTCTTCGGGAAATTCTTGAAGTTTTTCACCAATATGAGATTGCAATTGCAATTCTCCTTCTTTTATGTATAATCCAAGAAATTCTATCTCTGTTTTGACTATCTCAACCTTCTTTTGAGAAAGTGTAATACCATGCTTTTTCATAATATAACAAAATTTCTCAAGATGTTCAATATGTTCATTTATATCATTTGAATGAATAAGTAAATTATCAACATAAGCAATACAAAAATGAGTGATTGGTTTGATTACCTCATCCATTCTTCTTTGGAATATTTGTGGTGCGTTTTTCAACCCAAATGATATTACATTTCATTCATATTGTCCTAAAGGATTAGGGGTGCTAAATGCAGTTAGTGGTTTACTTTCCTCTGTAAGTACGATTTGCCAAAACCCTGACTTAGAATCAAATTTTGAAAAGATCTTCTTATTATGTACTTGTTTAATAAGGTGTCCTTATTAGGCAAGTAATATCCATTAAATTTAGTAACTTCATTTAGTTTCTTATAATTAATCACCATTATGGCTTTTCCTCTTTTTATTTCGCTATGTTTTCTAACCATAAAGGCTGGGATGCTATGTGGACTTTTACTAGGCCTGATTAGTTTGGCTTCTAGTAATTCTTTTATCTGGACCTTGAATTCATTTTGATCTTCTACACTATATCTCATTGGTTTAACTCTTACTATAGTGTTTGGATTAATTAGTTCTATTTTTGTTTTTACCTTATCTGTGTTCCATTTTTCTAATGAATTTTCAGAATAGGTTTCAGAGATTTCTTTTTTCAATTTTTCTAACTTATTTTCTGTTGTCATTTTCAAAACTGTAATTGGTTTGAATTTTTCTGTACTCCAACATCCACCACGCTGGGTTGAGGAGCTCTGATGTTTAATTTCTTTATATGTTATGCTAATAGTTTTAGTGATTTTTTTATGTAAATATCTTATGTGCACAAGGGGTTGTGAACATATATTTATCAATATATTGTGTAAATGGTGCATATTTTAGTAGGAAGTTTTGTCCTAATAAAATATCACATACAATTGTGGTTGACATATATATTGTATCAACAAATACTTCTCTAAAGGATATAAGAAAAGGTACTTGTGTAGCATATTTGCTGTATATTATCTTGTTTCCACCTGCTGTTGTAGCAGTGACAACCTTTTTGGAATCATATTTTCAATACTCAGATGGTAGTACATTTGGTAAGCATAAGCTTATTGTACTTTCAGTATCTAGATAAGTGTGAAATTTAATTCTACAATAATTTCTTATATTGAGTGTAACTTCAATATATGGACTCATGGAATTGGTACTAATTACTCTTTCCATGATAACAATGATTTCATATTTTCATATATTCTTGATATGATGATTGGATTATCATAAATTGTTATTTTTAAATATCCTTGACAAATTTTGTAAGAACTAAATTTTTCAAGGAAGTTCATTCCTAACATTATACGTGAACGGTTAACTTCATATAATTCATCTTTATATAAAATTATTTCTTTAGTAAATTCTTTTTGATCTTCTCCTATAAATATAAGAGGGAATTTCACATATTTTCTTATTTCAAGATTATTTTCCAAATAATCTTTAAACATATATGGTTCTGGTAATTCAAAGTCTATTAAATGGTTAACAAATTTAGTATTTACATGACTTTTATCTGCTCCAGTATCTATAAAGACAAGAAGATTCTTCTTGTATCCTTCTTGATTAACATATCTAGTTTTGATATAGTATTGTGAACTTGTTGATTCAGCAATACTTAATTTTCTATGATGATTTATCCTAGAGATTTGTCTGGAGGGGAATCTTGCAATAAGATTATCTCCTTCTAGACTGATATTATTTCTTCTTATCAATTTTTCTTCAAAATTGATTTCTCTTGCTTGTTTGGTAAAGTCAAGCTTTTTCTGCTCGGTATGGTTACTTCATGTTCTTGATATTTTCTAGGAGGTATATATTCAACTAATTCTCTAAAATCTTTATGTATGATAATGTTATCAGTTATTTTCCTTAGATTGTTATGATGGCTATTACTAAAAGCAAAAATTGATTTTATGCTGATACTAATAGCTTTACTTTTTTGTGGCATTTTTAAGTTTCCAATTCTATAGTATAAATTGAAACTTTGATCTATATTCTCATCAATTATTGAAATAGCATAATTTGGTTTTACTGTGAACATTATTTTTTGGTAAACTAGATTTCCTACAATAGTTCCTAATAGAGCATCTACAGGATCTTGTAAGATTCTATTATCCATACAATATATTTCTATTGGTATGTTCATACCTTCTCTAAAGTATCCTTTTATCATAATTTGTATTCATCCTATCTCAATACACTTTAGTTTGCTTCTTACATTTTCTGGTATTTTGGATAACTTTTATTTTACCCATTCCTTTGTGATTATAGGAATTCTTGTTTTTCCCATTATATCATCTATATAAATTGGTATTTCTTTGTAATTCATACTTATAATTGTTTTATTTACTCTTGGTAGTATTCCTAAGAATCATTGATGGAATACGTTTTTTTCTTGTAAATCTAGTATTTTCTTAGTTATTCTTTTATATCTTTTGATATTAAAGGTTATTTCTTGATTTATACCTTCTACTGAGTCTTCAACTTTCTCAGTTGTTTCCACTTCTATTTCTTGGATTTCTTGATTCATATATACAATCTCTTTAGAATTTTCTTCTGATGATGATGTATCTAATTCATAAATGCTACTGCACTCACTACTTAAATCTTCAAAATTTTCAATTGGTTCTATATCACTATCATCTTTGAATTCTTCATAAATTCTAAGAGTTTTTACATTTTGTTTATCTTTCTTTTTAGGACATTGAGGGGCAATGTGTCCTTTTTCATTACATATGAAACATTTACATTTTTTGATATATTTTGGCTTGGACTTTACAGTCCAATTTTTTTTCTTAAAATATTTTTTATTTGGTTTAAAACTTCTTTTCTTAAACCTTTTATAATTTTTGAATTTTCTTTTATATTTCTTATATGGCTTATATTTCTTTTTGTAATATTCAAATTGTTCAATTTGACCCAAATCTTTGTAACAACACAAAGAATTTTTTCTTATCTTGTATGCTTTCTTATTTTCTAGAGCTTCTCTATACCAAGTGCTTATTATTCGCTTTGTAAATTCCATCCTAGTTCCAAGACTATCTAATTTTATACCTTCTTCTTCTCCAGCTGGTAATATTTTTTCATATTCTTTTAATAACTTAATTCCCCAGGGGAATGGTAACTTTGTAAAATAGGATCTTAACATTGGTTTATTATCTTTGTAATCTTCTTGGTTCAATAAGTAATATATTTCTTCAAACTTACATGTATACCTATCTAATTCACACATATCACATATTTTTAAATTTTTCATTGCTATTATTCCTACATTATATTCTTCTTGTTTTCTAAATTCTTCATCAGAACTGAATTTATGTCCTAAGAATTCTGTTCTTAAGGCTCTTTCAAGCCTTTTTAATATTTCTTGTATATTTTGTTCATTTAATGTATTTCTATTATCTAATGCTTCAGTTGTATTTTCTCCATACTTTATTCTTCTTTTAATATTTTCTGGTAGTTTTCTCCACCATTCAGATGCAATTCCTCTGAATGTATGTTCTATAAATCCAAATGCTGTATATGTTTCCCATTTATTGAATTGTATGGCTAAATCTGTACTCTTTATCCATATATCTATAACTTTATCTTTATCTACACAATCAAGATCTAACCATATTCCTGTTGTGTGGATTTGTTCATTATAAGATTTCATAGGACTTATTTCTCTTACAGATTGTTTTCTTACATTTCCAGTATATTTTTTTGTGTCTTCCTATATTGATTGAGACCATCCTTATTAGGTATTGTGTGATGAGGAAGTCATTTCTCATATTTTTCATCACTACTAAAGTCTTCTGATTTTATATTATAACTAGATGTTGGATTAGTATTCATTTTTATATTTTTCATTTTTTCAGTTAATCCTTGTAACTGTCTTTTATATTCATTATATTCTTTGCCAGTAGATTCTAGGAATTTTTGTTCTATTTCTTCAACTTCTGTAATCATATATTGATTTATCTCTTGATTTTTTCCTTTATTTTCTTCTTTTTGTGTTATCCTAAAATCTAGAGGTGGATTAATTATAATCCTGTCTTTTCCTTTAAGATTATTATTTAAAAGAGCATTTCCTATATGTAGATTATATTCTAAATTTTCTAATCTTTTGTGTATATTTTCAAAACTTTCATTTGTACTATTTTTAAATAAATAAGGATAACTTGATTTTTTATGTTTTCCTATTCTATCCAAAAATTCTTCAATTATATTTTCTTCATCCATTATGTTCATCATTATTTTAGATTCATAACATGACTCTGATACCATTTAGACCAAAGTACGCAGAGGTAGCGAAATTTTAATTTTAATCTTAGATAGTTGTATATTCCATGTAATTTCTTAACTCAAAATATTTTAATCTATTGTTTATTATGGATATATAAAATTTCAAAGTTAATTTATATCTTAATTCTTTATTAATTTTACTAATTTTATGAGTTTTAGGACTTCTCATAAGATATTGTATTTTCTTGGGTTTAAATCTTATGTTTATAAATTCTTATGGACTAAATTGAAGATTTTATGTTCTTGTAATGGCTTTTAGTTGTAAATTATATGCATGAGGGTATTTTGGGAAATTAATTTTTCTGTAAAGTTTCTGTAAGTGAATAGTTCTGCAGGTTTAGTTTTTTTCATCCTGCCAATTCTGTTGTCTAGTGTACCATAATAGATATCCGTGTCAAACCATTAATTGTCCACTACACATTTGATATGCATCATTGAATAGGGTAATAAACAAGATTATATGATCGTCCCCGCAAACCTAGTTACAAGTGAATATTGTAAATTCGATCCTGCAAGAACTCGCAAGAAAATCTGGTTGGTATTTTGGTCGTATTTTTTTCCCGGTATCTATTGCTTTATGTTATTGAAAGGTACACAAATATAAATCACTGTTTATTCAGCAAAAGGATACTATTGGAAACCA
The DNA here is from genome assembly GCA_019097785.1 of Fraxinus excelsior. Taxonomy (NCBI): domain Eukaryota; kingdom Viridiplantae; phylum Streptophyta; class Magnoliopsida; order Lamiales; family Oleaceae; genus Fraxinus; species Fraxinus excelsior. The sequence continues at coordinate 28,300,449 of CM032631.1, read as the reverse complement.
TCAAATGTCACAGACTCTAAATTCATCCTCTTGTCTATCACAACATTTTATTTCAGCCATTACTTGGCTCCAAGGGAGAAACTTGTTATTCTAAAAAAACTACAGTAAAAATGAATCTATCATAATCTTATTAGAGCAGTCTTTTAACTTTTTTCAAAATCAACAGGGCAGAAAGTTGGTCGACGGCGCGAGGCGAGAGAGATTATAAGACAAAAATACGATCAATCACGCTACACATATGGGCTGTACAATGTATGGCAGTGATTGAATTTTTTTTTTTTTTTTAGAAAAAAGAGAGAATAAAGCTATATGTATAGGCCTTGCTCACAAGGGGGTTTACAGGATTTAAAAAGATGTGACGTGTCAGTGTCACAAAAAAAAGGGGAGGGAACGTGCCAAAATTTCATACATCTTGAAGTGTTACTAAAAAAAAATTCATTTACTTTGCGGAACGATGAAATAATATTTTTTAAATAAATATAATTGGAATATCTATACATTTAAACTAAACATGAAAACATAACCATAAATTAAATAATTGTTTTTGAACAAATAAAAGTGACTAATAATTTTAAGCGGAAAAGATAAATGAACTTAATATTATCTCTTTAATTCCTTTTGGCAGTCCGCATCACCATCCGTCACAGTTCCAATCGACCTGAACTAATTTGTAAAAATTTGTAAGAATGAGTATTTTTAAAAACACTCAGTAAGATACACGCAGTTTCCAAACACAATTATATACAATAAAATAACACTTCAATACCACACTTCTCTTATGGAGTATCTTGGTAATCAAGTGAAACACCCATCCAGGTCATTTTAAATCCTGGAAGATCACTTATCTCTCTTAATAAAGAACCCGAAGATCCACAGGTAGTTCATGCATAAATTACTGAATATAAAAGTATAAGGAAACGAACTACTTGTACAAAAGTATCTTACATTGATTGATCAAACGAGCTTTTGATATATATAAAAATGTATTTAGAATTTACAGTTGTTTTATATGAAAGCCGTTGTGTAAAATTCCGTGGTAGTGAATTATGGAACATTAACACACTATTTATAGTTGAAAATTTTAGTGGTTGAGTTATAGTGAAATTTTGATGGAAAATCGTATTTATCACATTTGATAAAATTGAATTGCTAATAAACAAATCACACGATGACATGTGTACAAAATACATATCACAACAAAAGATGGTTGCAATTTGACTTTAAATAAAATTCTAAAAAAATATATAACAATTATCCTTTCATGTGGCTATCCATACCAATTAACTTTGATTTTAAATAAAAATAAAATAATAAATTACAATTTAAGACAAAATCTTCCGACCTCGATAACTTGAGCCTCGCTTATCCAAATTGATTTTTTCTTGAGCCTAATTTACATGATTAAAAACAAGCTATCCAACGAGACTCATATTGATATACTTTCAGTCGTTTAAACAATATTTAAAAATGTAGCCCAAAATCGAAATTAATACATATATCACTTTAGTCCCTTAACTTTTCAAAATAATAAAAATATAATATATAGAACAAATAAGTTTTTATTCTAAAATTTTCGGGGTGTTACAATCTCCCCTCCTTAAAAAATTTCATCCTCGAAATTTCTTCAATAAGTTGAAAAATTTTGGATACTTGACTTTGACATACTTATTGTACATAATGCTGAGAGAATGACATTTCTTTTCATACCTTAGATCAATTGGAGAGTGATCGAGTAGTGAGCGTTACGTGCCAAGAATTCTTCATCTCATTACATGTTTAAGACTTTAAGTTTTACATTTTGAGTAAATTTCTAATGTTTATGAAAATACTGCATTTTTTTGTCATCGCCAAAAATAGGATTTTCTCGAAATAGAAGTTTCTAAAAATGGATATATATATTTTTTTTGAAAGGTTAGAAATATTGTATTTCATCTCGTTAATTTGAATAATGCGTAATCAAAAGGCTTCCAGATGAGGAGGGGGGTCACAATGGACCGCTTATATCCCAAACTCTGCTTAGACGGTTTAGGTTTTTTTGACAAAACCTTTCAATTTTGCAATTACGCCAATCAACAAAATTATAACAATAAATCGAACACGAAGTCTTGAGAAAAAAAAAAGCGAAAAAAAAACTTCTTGTCATTGTTCACGTTTTTTTTTTTTCAAAACGCAAGTTATGAAAAATGCATATGGGTCTACAGAAAATTAAACCTTTGCTCTGATATCAAATTGTAACTCCCCAAAATTTCATACATCTTGAGGTGTTACCAAAAATAATTTCATTTACTTTGCGGAACGATGAAATAATATTCTTTAAATAAATATAACTGGAATATCCATACATTTAAACTAAACATGAAAACATAACCATAAATTAAATAATTATTTTTGAACAAATAAAATTAACTAATAATTTTAAGGGGAAAAGAAAAATGAACTTAATATTATCTCTTTAATTCCTTTTGGTAGTCTGCATCACCATCCGTCACAGTTCCAATTTACCTGAACTAATTTGTAAAAATTTGTAAGTATTTTTAAAAATACACAGTAAGATACGTGCAGTTTTCATACACAATTATATGCAATTAAATAATACTTCATATCACTCTTCTTTTATGGAGTATCTCGGTAACCAATCGAAACACCCATATAGGTCATCTTAAATCTCGAAGGATCTCTTATCTCTCTTCATAAAAAAACCCGAAGGTCCACAGGCGGTTCATGCATAAATCAGTGAACATAAAATCATAAGGAAACGAACTACTTGCACAAAAGTATCTTACATTGACCGATCAAACGAGCTTTTGATATATAAAAAATGTACTTAGAATTTATAGGTGCTTCATATGAAAGGTGTTTATAAAATTATGTGGTAGTGAATTATGGGACATTGTCACACTATTTATAGTTGAAAAATTTAGTGGTTGAGTTATAGTGAAATTGTGATGGAAAATTGTATTTATCACATTTGATAAAATTGAATTGTACAAAATACATATCACAACAAAAGGTGGTTGCAACTTGACTTTAAATAGAATTCTAAAAGAAATAAAAATAACAATTATCCTTTCACACGGCTATCCATCCCGATTAACTTTGATTTTAAATATAAATAAAATAATAAATTACAATTTAAGGCAAAATCTTTCGACATCGATAACTTGGGTCTCGCTTATCCAAATTGACTTTTTCTTGAGCTTAATTTACATGATTTGAAACAAGCTATCCATGAGACTCATATTGATATACTTTCAGTCGCTTTAACAATATTTAAAAATGTAGCCCAAAATCGAAGTTAATACATATATCACTTTAATCCCTTAACTTTTCAAAATAATAAAAATATAATATATAGAACAAATAAGTTTTTATTCTAAAATTTTCGGGGTGTTACAGGGGGAATTATGCTGGAAGGAAAAAATATTTATAAATTCAATAAATTTCTTATATTTTTGTCTTAATTTTTCGGGGTCACCACAGCATGTCAAACAAAGTTGAAATATTGTATTCTTAATAACTAGTATTTCGATAATATGCTAAATTTAAAAATTATCTACAATCGTACAATTGCCAAATCCATAAATTGTCTACGTCATCTTAAAACTCATTTCGAGACCTACATCGTAGATATATCGAATGGTCTAAATGAATATAAAAAATAGTTAAAAAGAGATGTATAACTCGTCTTTTCTTTAATTTTTTTTTTCAATTATTTCATTAATGTTTATTACTTTTGCGCGATAAATTTCTCAATATAATTTACATCATTTTATTAAGAAATGTTACTTGGGGTATGATGTCAGAAAAAAAAATTCAGATATAAATTGACGTCATTTAAAAAGTAAATTTTTGAAAATTTCATTGAGAACATTTTACATTAGTGTAAAAAAAAATTAAATTTATTAGGAAATTTCCTAAATGATGTAAAAAATTTATTAGGAAATTTATTAGAATATTTAATTTTTTATTTTGTTTAAAATGATCGCGAGGAAAAAATTAACATTAATGTAAAAAAATTCCTAAAAATGATCGAGAAAAAAATTATAGGAAATTTTAGTATGCAAAAATAATCGAGAGGTGAAAGTTGTATAACAATTCATACCCCATATAAAGTAATAAGAATTTTATTAGGAATCTTTGCGTCTGAATGTTATTTTATTTTATTTTATTTTTCACATCCTACCCCTTGTAAAATTTCCTAATAAAATGATATAAATTATATTTATGTTTGACACTCATTTTGGGAGAAAAATTGGTTTTTAAATAGTGATTGATGGAAGAATGTGTGGTTAAAAAGTAAGGAGAATTTTTGAATTTATGTGAATATTATTTTATTGATGAAATGTGTGGTTGAAATGAAGAATGAGAATGAGAATGGAAAAAAAGGGTGTCAAACGTAGGCTATATTGAGAAATTTGTTGTGCAAAATAATAAATATTAATGAAATGGTTGAAAAAAATTAAAGGAAATATGAGTTATACGCCTCTGTTTAACATGCACGTTTGACGCACTTTTAATTATTTTCGATGCTTATTTAGACCAGGCCTTTAGATATATATATAGTTCTTGAAATGAGCTTCGGGTTGGCGTAGACAATTTATGGGTTCGACTAGTGTATGATCGTCAAAGAATTTTTAAAGTTAACGTGTTATTGAAATTCTTGAAATACTAGTTTGGAATGACTTACTTTGACATAGTGTAACATTTGTTACGATTGGTCTTTCGCGCACTGTTAATAACTTGGAAAACTAAGCTGTGAGCACTTCGAAAAGTATTAAGAATGCAATATCTCGATTTCGCTTGACATCCCACAATGATCCTGAAAATTGAGATAAAAACATAAGAAAATTAACGAGTTTATAAACATTTTTGCCTCATTTTCATTCCCTCCTTGTTTTAGATAACTACCACACCCTATACAGTCCGAGTTGAGATCTACTGTCCAAAATTGACGTTCAACTTGTTGTTCACCAATTATTCATTAACAAGTCATTTTACACCCATTTTTAAGCACAAGTGACATTGAGAGAAAAATCCGACATGTTAATTTAAAGTGATGTGTTAATGAATCATTGAGTAGACTGCAAATGGACAGCCAATTTTGGACAGTATATCTTAACTTGTACAGTCCCTATAAAGCCGGCCCTGAATGTGTAGCCCGATTGTATGGAAAACGAGAGAGATGAAAATAGAGATAGGTTGGGTTTTGTGTTGGGGCTAGAGTAGAAACATTTTAGGAAAAGGTTTTCATATTATTTCAATTCGGTCTCCAAGGTATCAATGATTTGTGATTTGGTTCCTACTTTTATTTGTTTGTACAGTTTGATCATTTTCGCTCAAAAGTCCAAATTTTCAGTATTTATCCCAAAGCTCCCAAAGACTTCAACATTGGTCCCCAAATCTCCATAGTCATCCAAAATTAGTCATCGTCAAGTTTTGGAAGTGTTAAAATCAATCTCCAGACTTTTCATAAATTACATCTCCGTCCTAAAACTTTTAGCTTTAAAGAATGACTCTCTCAATAAAATAGTAATAGTATAAAAAATAAATTCATGTTGAAATATACAATTGCATGTTTATATTTATTAATTAGTTTCAAATATTTATTTATGAACAATATTAAAATAGACTTGTGACTGATGTTGTACATGATAAAGAGTAATAGACGATGAAGTACGTTACTATTTTTTTCAACATCAATAAAAGCTAGAGCAATGACAAATATGGATGTCGCAAAAAAATTTCCTCCATCTCTAGAACTTTTAGCAAAAAAGTTTGTTGTCACAAAAAGTAGACTATATTGCAAGAAATAAAAGTTTGTCACCATTAGTTTTTCACCGAAAAGATTTTTGGCCCCATGCTTCCATCATGTTTTAGCGACAATCTTTATTATTCGTTGTGCATTTTGACATATTAAGACAACGTTTTATGTTACATTCTATTTTTTTGGTACTTATTTTTTCTACCAAATATTCTTTGCGACAAAATTTAAATGTGTTAAATCACTTATTGCGACAACTTTCTATATGTCGCAAAATATTTTGTTGCTAAAGTACAATTTTGTTGTAGTCCCATGCATTCATAATTGATTCCATATTGCCAAAGTCCTTCTTTTTATCTCATTTATTTGGTTTACCTCCCTCTTTATGCAGTGTGTTTCATTTTCTTCATATTTTCTAAAAGCTCTTTTTATTACGGTTATAACATGCTATCATGCTAGAAGTACCGCAAATACACTAAAATTCACTATATTTATTATTTGATTCGCGTGTTTGTCTGTGAGCAGGCCCCGAGGGGACAAATATTATAATTAGTTCAACAATTATATTAATAGGAAGAGCTGGGAAAATAATTACCATTGAAAAAAAAAATTGGCATGAGATCAAAGTAGAATAAAATTGGCAGATGGACTAATTATGCCATGCGATCACATGGCTGCATTTTGAAAAAGCAGACTGGTTTTGATTTGTACCATGCGATCGCACAGCTTATGAGCTAGCCGTTAGGCCATTTTTCAATTTTTCAATTTGGGTGATTTTACAAGAAAAATCAAAACCTTTCAGGAAAGGTTTGGTACTAATTCGTGGATTATGAATGGAAAAATATAAATATGTAATAGTTTTTAATTATTTAAGTATGAAATCAACAATAAAAAATCCTATCTGAGTACCATTATTCCAAAGTCTCATACATATTCAAATATATATTGTGTTCATCGAGTTCTTGGAAGAAATCAGAAGTATTCAAGTATTTTCTTCTTAAAATCTTTCAATCCTACAAAACATTTATAGGTGTATCCCTTTAAGCACTAAAAAAAATCCTAGAAATGGCTAATATCATTTGAGGACAACGATCAAGTTTTTAAGCATATTATTTTTACAATTATATGTGTTCTCTCCTTCTCCTATTTCTCATATTATCCAACGATCTCAATCGACATTTTATGGAGAATGAGACCATCATGGCGATTATCAAACTCATGAATCAAGTCCTTGTGAGGTTGGGCCGATTTGATGTAATAAACGTCACCCGATGGCAAGAAAAATTGAATTTAACGGCATTGAAGATATTCTACATTCTTGATCTGAACTTGGCACCACTTTCAGAACCAAAAGATAGAGACTCGGATGCAGTACTGGCCAAAACACAAAAAATGTTAAGAGGATAAATTAATTTGTGGGGTTACATTCTCAATGTGCTTTCTGATAGGGTATATAATCTTTACACTAACACTATATCTGGAAGAGAGATTTAGACTGTATTGAAGAATAAATATAAAGTACAAAGAAGTTTTAAATATCAAAATATTCTAATTTCAAATTTCTTGATAATATTTTCCTACTTGCCCAAGTGCATGAATTGCAAGCACTTGTCAATAAATTGAAGCCTGCCAAAATTTAACTTCCGAAATCCTTTCAAGTGGGAGCACATATTGCAAAACTCCCGAAAGCTTGAAAAGAATATTGGAAGAAGATTATCTAGTTAATATTTTTCTTTGGAACAAATTCAGAAACATTTTCGGATTGAGGAAGAATTGAGGCTTAAGGGATAAGAGTGAAAACTTTTATGAAATCGCTTCGAAAGTCAATGCTGTATAAAAGACCGAACTATTTAACAAATCAAACAAAAGGAAGTATGCTAACAAGGACCACGAAAAGTCCAAGAATAAGCCCAAGGGAGATTGTTATGTGTTTAGAAAACTCAAACATTATCCTAAAGACATTCGGCATCGAAAACAAAACAAGAATGAGGACAAGAGATACAAATGGGTAATAAAGGCCGCTCTAAAGTGGTTGGGAACAGAAATGCTGATATTGTCTTTACTTCCAGAAAAACAGTTACCTTAACAAATGTATATATGTTCCTGATATGAATAGAAACTTAATGAGTGGAGATCTTTTGAGAAAATCGAGTGTTAAAAGTATTTATGAGTCTACAAAACTATACTATCCCGAAATAGAAAATTTGTTGAAAAATGCAATTTTTTTTTTTAAGGAATTGTCAAATTATGTACCATTGACAATATTAATAAATATAAAGTTGATTTTGCTTACTCGATTGGCTTTTTTACTTTATGTCATGCTAGATTAGATCATAAAGGTACTAGTACTACGAAAAGAATACTACGTGTAATAATATCTCTTACAATATAAATGATGCACATAAATGTAGAACTTGTGTAGAATCTAAAATGATAAATACACCATATCATAGTGTGAATAGCACTTCACAAATTTTAGAAATTATTCATTCAGATACATATAAATTGAATGACACGTTGACTAAGGGTGGAAATATGTACTTTATTACCTCTATAGATGATCAATCAAGATATACTTATGTTTATGTGATGAAACATAAATACTAAGTATCTAATATGTTTAGAACATAAAAAATAAAGTTAAAAATCACCTAAATAAGAAAATAAAAATACTAAGAAGTGATAGAGGTGGTGAATACTTCTCAAATGGTTTTGATTCAATTTTTGAACAACAAGACATAATACATTAATGTTTTGCACCTAAGACCGAACAAAATAGTTTGACTGAAAGAAAAATAGGATAATAGTTGAAATGATAAATGCTATGCTTATATATGCTAGTTTGTAATCTAACTTGTGGGGTAAAGTTTTGTTGAGTGCATGTAGAATCTAAATATAATTCTTTCAAAATTCACAAAGGTTTCTCTCATGAATTATGGAAAGGAAGAAATAAAATATTGGTTATTTCAAAGTGTGAACATGTATTGCTTATTGCAGAAACATGGACCCTAAAAGAATCAAATTGGGTCCAAGAGGCATCAAATGTGTTTTTGTTCGATATGCTAGTAATAGCAAATTCTATAAATTGTTAAATTCAGAAACCAATGTGATAATTGAATCCAATAATATTGAGTTCTTTGAGAATTTATTACTTCGAATAATGACTTAAGGAAAACCCAAGATAAGATTCCTAACTTTGGGAGAAAATAATTGAGTAAATCTTGAAGGGGCAAAAAAAAAAAAAAAGGAAATTTGAAAGAATAGACCTTAGGAGTAGGTGAGATAGATTATCAACTCATATCATTTTACTTGATAGAAGAAAATGAGAAGAATGATATTAGAACAATACTTTTTGTTCTACAAGTGGAGACTAATCCTAAAGGTTACAAAGAAAGTACGACTTCTGAAAACACGAAATTCGACCTAAATTACATCTAGAGAGGAGTGAATATGTGATTACGCGGAATTAAAATTACTTAGCAACAAGTCACTATTAATTATTTTCTAGATGATTAATCATGAAATTCAGATTTTCCTTTGTTGAATTACCGCAATTATGAAAGCAATAAATAACACATAATTGATCATGGAGAAACTCCAACTGTATAAAAATTTCGGGAATTTTGCCAGTCAACAATCAACTATAAACGACACATACTATCTGACCTTCTGACTTTAATTCCAACAGCTTTCTTGGATTTTGTGCTCATGCACCAACTCTCAGCTGCAATTTCCAAAGTTCTCCTGGTTTGTGCTCTCCTATAGCAACTCCCAAGTTTGTGAAATTGTCTATCTCATGTGGATTCACTAAAAACACCGCGTTCTTCAAAGACTAAAACTCTAGTCACATTCCCTTGATCTTTAGAAAGTTTAACAGATATGAAGGAAACAATAGTTTGGTAATTAGATTTAGAATATGATGTTTTTCACCACCAAGAACAAATCACTATGTGAATAACGAAGGTTGAAAGCAAAATATATGAAGATTATCTCAAAGGAATGTGTTTCTCTCAATATATGACCTTGTAAATCCGTTCTGTGGCGTATGGATATTTATATGTAAGTTAAGTAATGAATAGGCCAGATGGAAAAGCCTTTAAAAATGAATTAAAAAAATTTCGAATAACATTGTCGCTCAAGCGATGGATGAGCGACAGTCGAGCGATAGGTTGTCGCTCGAGTGAAGGTGGAGCGACAATCGAACGATGCAGTTTCTGTTTCTAACACTCGGCCAAACCTTGGCGATAGTCTAGAGAAATTCAACGTCGTTTTTTCCTTATTTCCCATTCTCGAACCTTAGACCTAATATACCTTAATTTCATCTAATTGCACATTACTCCTTGACTTTTACAATATATCAATTTAAGTCTTTTTGTTCACAGATTTGTCAATTATATCATATACCTAACAAGCTCCCCCTTTGACATTCTATGATAAAACTATAATATAAAGTGAAATTAGTAGTAAAATAAAATTATAGACTCAAAAATTGACACAACCAATAACTGTCTTGATAGAATTCTGATTTTCATTTATCATAACATGTTTCCTGGAATAGACAACTTAATTACCCGGTGTAAAATGTATTAAATGTAAAAAAATTCACGCAGTTCATCAAGTAGTTAAGAATGATTTAAGCCATTAATAATTCATAATGCTTCTTTTCAGTTTCATAGCATAAGCTAAATTAAGAAGTAATATCAATACAACCCAACATACCAAAATGAAACATTGATACTACATAACATTAAAACTTAATCTAGCAATAATGAAAGTATATCAATTAAAGCCTTTTGAGTCAAAAATTGTATCACATTAAATCAAAACATCATGTTAATGCAATATGCAATATAGTCTCTTTTCTTTTTTGCAATAAAGTGTTAATGCAATATGCAATAAAGTGTCCTTTTTTTTTTCTTTCTACTCCCCCTTTTGTCACAAAATGACAAGGGACCAAGAAATAACATACAATAATCTAACAATGCGGGTGTTATCAGACATAAGTATAAGTAATGAACAATAAACATACCAACACATTTGACTCAAGTTAATCTGGAGTAAATTATATAAGTGAGCCATATGTGTAAAGTGTCACTAATCATCTAGTAGTAGGACTTCAAACCTTAATTTTGTGAGAAATGACTTGCATAACATCACTGTCAATAAGGATATTCCTCTACTTGTGAAAGTCAAATCAAGTAAAGAACATTAGAACATATACATTAAAGCCCATTTTGGATAGATAATCTCTTTTCACCCCCTTACTTTTACCATATAATTTTTTTACTTCACAACTTTAAATACTTGAAGCTCATAATTATTTTTACATTTTAAGTGCAGACTCTTCTCCATTAAGCAACTAAAATGATCCATGTAGCGAGTTTTATACCGGTTAACCTAAGTCAGTTGACCTAGGCACCAGGTTATAAGAAACCCCGCAATCTTAATTGTTCGAGTCACATAGGCCCCGAAGAGGAACATAAGATATTGAGTGTCCTCGTTTTTTTATATATTTTATAGCGGGGATAAACTTGAGCTTAGGTCTAATAAATAAGGTTAATTCATGTTCAAAGTCACCTTACTAATATGTAACTGCTATCTAAAATCTCACACACGCGACAGAGTCCCACTAACAAGATCATAGTGTGTGCAGTGCAGATGGTATATGAAGAGACATATACTAAGTACTCCATAAATAACATAAGCTGGCAATGAAAATTATGTTAAAGCTCATCAAATAAACTCATGCGTGATCACAACCAACAAGATCAAGTTAAATATATGTTAAGCTTTAGAGAAATGTCTCGCATAATTTTATTTTATTTTTTTGTCCTGGAAATCATGAATGCACCAAGCACACAAAAAAAAAAAAAAAAAAAAAAAAAAGCAAATAATAAAAAATATGCATAAGTGTTCTTATAGAAAACAAACAAACAACTATAATGCATGCATAAATCAATGTCACATAGTGGTAAAGTACTAGCATTAACCAAAAATACTTAATCAATGAGGCTCACTGTTCGTGAAATTTCGCAAGTGTACGGATCGTGACAAGTAATAAAGTGGATTTATTAAGTCTGAATATCGTCCCACAGAGAGTGCTATCTGCTATGAAATTTTAAATTAATCTAACTTCAATTAAAATTAAAATAGTAACTAATGATCAAATCAAGTTTTGTTTTCTAAGTGAAATTCTAAAAAAATAAAATAACAAACTATTTATTAAAATAACAAACTCAGATTAAAATAGGAGAAAATATTATGTGATTAGATAATTAGGATTTCCGATTTCACTTAGGTTATTTATCATATATTTTATTCCAATTTACTCAGTCATTTTTCATACATGTCAATGATTGAATTAATCTGATGTAGTTAGTGATCTCTCTCAAGCAACAATAATCATATTCATATGCTCGAACTTACTATATCTCTATGTAAATTCACACACATACAAACGCATTAATCTATTGGAATTCAATAAAGATCGTATAGATTATAATTATCTCTCAATCTCTTATAATGTCTATGTCAATTATTGCACGAGCTAGAATTATACATCACCTCTCAGTCTCAGTATTATCCCTAAATAATTAATTGTTGCGCAGACAATTAAAGCATTAAACACACAATAATTAAATAACAAGTATTAAAATAGCATGAAAATCTTGAAATTAAACATATAATAAAAACCTAAGTTACATCATCAATCCTAACATAAAAATAGTTAGTCACTCATAATGTTGTATTTAAATATGAAAAAGTGGAAAGAAATCACCAAAATTGACGGAACGTGGCAATTTCTGGCAAAATGTAAATCTGCCTCCTTTTCTTTCTTGCTCTTTTGTCTTTCCTACTTTTTTTCTTTCTCTCTGCTGCACGTGTCTTTTTTCCAATTTTGCTGTCTCTATTTTGTGTAACATATATATAATATTGTAACCACAATTTATCCCTACTTTCTCTCTTCTGAATAGTGGCCGGCCACATGAATATGTATTCTGCCCTAGTTTTTGTTCTCTGAAAGGCTGCCATTTTCTGCTCTCTGTTAGCTTTTTTTCCTAATGGCTGCGACCCTCCTTTCGTGTCTTTCTGTAGTTGTGTGTGTACTCTAATTTACCCCCAAACTCTTCTCTTTTAATTCATCCAATAAAAATCCAATTGAGGCCCATTTAATATATTATTTTCTTCAAAACAAGTCCTTCACTTTTCAAAGTATGAACTTTAATCTCCAAGCTTTGCCTCCAATAATGAAGTCCCGTATTTTGGATTTTTTCCATTTTTCTCTTATTTTACATTCTTTTCTTCAATTCTTCAATAAATTTAAAGTTTTCACCTACAAAATACAATTTAACATAAATTAGGTAAAATTTTATTCAAAAGACGATAAAATATCATGATTTAGTGCCGAAAATAAGTATAAAAATTACATTTATCACACTCTCAAACTTGACTTTTTATTTGTTCTCAAAGAAAACTAAAACCTAATAAAAACGTAAACACGCAATGTTAATTACCTAATTGGTGGCCAGTCAATCAAGCAAAGCAAAAGGTTTAGCTACTTAACCTGACTTTTTAACTCACGATTGAAATTATAATATTAAATCTAGTCACAGCTTCAAAATCACAATACAAAAATTAAAATATACTTTTCCAATGTAAAATTGACGTGTGTGTTTGTGAAGAATTAAGAATCGCATTATGGATTTATAAGTTGTTTCAATTCCCAACCTGCAATGGTCAAATATATTCTTTCATCACTCGTGAGATTCACACACCTCCAAACTTATTATTTTCGCTCTTTTCAGGTGTGCGAACTAAGGTTGAATTTTATACTATCCTCACATATCTAGTTTAGGTAAATCTCACTAGTTGCTAGTCAATAAGTCAATAAATAAGAATTCTCCATAGTTTGATTGCTTCAATCTCCAAGACTTAACTAAACTAATAATCTCTTATCAAAAGTTAAATTTTCCGCATAAGTGTTTGAGACATAATCAAGGCATTTGATGCGTCTTCTGTTTCATACACCTGTTTTTTCTAATTTTCCATAAAAAAAATTCTCAATTTTTTTTTTCTTTTTGTTTGTTTGAAGCATTCTAACCCTTAAACTTTCTAAATGACCCATGTAACAAGCTTTCAGCTGATAACTCACAAGTCAGATGATCATAGGGCACCAGGTTTTAAAGACCCTTGCAGACTTAATTGCTCGAGTCATAAAGGTTACGGAGAGAAATTTTCAAAAAAAAAAAATAATTTTTTATGTCTTGATTAGTGCAATGTCCCTCATTAAATACGATTAAGAAAAATCACGTCTAACTTGAGATTTTCATCCAATTTCATCCTATTGACCTTAGGCAATTCATGCAAGATTTTTTTTTTCATTTTTTTCACACATGGAATCCTCATTTATTTCAATATCTTCCAACAACAGTAAAATCTCCTAAACTATTCTAAATTTGGTCCCATGATATAAAATTTTGTGGTTTTGGATTTTGCATCTATTGTCCATTATTTCAATCTATCTAATTATGAATTCAACTCATTTATACACAATGCTTAATTTAATTCACGTGCTCAATATATATTAGATTTCACATGAAAAAGTAAAAATTAATCTAAGCATGCAACTTATTCACCATTCATAGATCAATTCATGAGTCAGTACATTCATCATTGCTAGTCAGGCCAACTAACTTACACAAAAAGAAAATATTTTTAATAATTTTGAGTTTTTTTTTAAAAAAAACATTAAATCACACAAAACACATAAGAAAAAATAAAAACTCACATTTTCACCTCCAAACCTAAACTAGATATTGTCATCAATGTTTCAAATCTTAAATCCGTATATAAAGGGTGGGGAAGAAAGTGAAGAAAAGACTCCCATGATATGGCGTGCAATTCAACAGCTAGCTTTCTTATAACACTTGTTGGCTCCTTGGTCAAAATTGGTTTAAATGTTTCACAACGTCATGTTCCTGAAAAATCAAATAAAGTATTAAGATCAAATAAATGGAACAAGTGTTACTTATCTCTAACATCTAATAAACTAACATAACAAAGACTAGAGGGAAAGTGAGATATGGATGATGAGTACTAATAAATTTAAAATAAATTAAACTATCCTAAAATGCAAAACAGAATAAATAAAAAAATGAAAAACGCTTGGGTTGCCTCCCAAGAAACGCTTATTTGACGTCATTTGCTTGACTTAACAATATTGTCTATGTTGGATCTTCAAGTAGCACGTCTCTTATGTTTCTAAATTTTATCCTTGGCTCTGTGTTCTTCCTCACTATAGCATGGTAGATAGAATTGGACGGCTTTAACTCTTATATAGCTTTCAAAACCTCTTTGGTTTGACATTGTTTGGAGGTTTCCAAAGCCTTTCTACGTAGCTCTCATTTTTGTCAGGTGGATAGGTTTTATAAGCTAATATAAAGTCAACTACTTCGTTGGTTCTTGAGTATTTACCAGTACGAGATGTATCCATGGTCGAATAATTGGTAGTCATGTGCTGCACTAGAGGGTCATAGAATAAATCCTTTTTTTCTCTATTACCTACAACTGCTTCAACTGATTGGATCATATCGCACGAGTCAGCCTTTTTTGGAGGTTTCTTCGCTTGATAGATGTTGAAATTTACTTTCTCATCATTAATTCGCAGTGTCAACATCCCTTCGTGTACGTCAATCAATGCTTTTCCGGTAGCCAGGAAAGGTCTGCCTAAATTATTGGAATATCTCGATCATCTTCCATATCTAATACGACAAAATATGCAAGGTAAATGAACTTCTCCACCTTCATCAAGACATCTTCAATAATCCCCCTTAGATGCTTTATGGAGCAGTCAGCTAGTTGCAATGATATTGTGGTTGGTTTAGCCTCTCCAATTCCTAGTTTTCTGTATAAAGATAATGACATTAAATTTATACTTGCACCAAGATCGTATAAAGCATGTTCAAAATATTTATCTCCTATGGTACAAGGTATAGTGAAACTCCCTAGATCCTTGAGTTTAGGAGGTAATTTATTTTGTAGAAGTGAATTGCATTCCTCAGTTAACATCACGGTCTCATAATCCTCCAGCTCCCTCTTGTTAGTAAGAATTTCCTTCATAAATTTTGCGCCGCTGGGCATTTCTGCTAGAGCATGTTGATTTGTAGCTTTTTAAACACTTCAATGAACTTAGAAAATTGTTTGTCCAGTTTATGTTTATGTAGTCTCTGTGGAAATGAAATGGGAGAGACATATTCTCTTATAGGAACGATCGCCTTAGCCTGTGGTGTGTCAAAATTCTCTTTCAAATCTTTCTTAGTTGACTTTTCAGATCTTTCTACTTGCTCATCATCTAAAGTGGGCACTTTATCTGTCTCTGCTACTGATCTTTTAACTGTAATTTCAGGCAGTTGTACCCCACTTCTTGTTGTAATTGCTTGCACCTATTTTCTTATATTAGTTTATGTGTTGCTAGGTAGGGCTTCATGTGGTCTTTCTAAGATAGTGTTGGCCATCTGACCTATTTGAGTCTCCAAACCCTTTATTTATCTCTGCTACTGATCTTTTAACTGTAATTTCAGGCAGTTGTACCCTACTTCTTGTTGTAGTTGCTTGCACTTGGTCTCTTGGATTAGTTTCTGTATTGCTAGGTAGGGCTCCTTGTGGTCTTTCTGAGATAGTGTGGGCCAACTGACCTATTTGAGTCTCCAAACCCTTTATGGCTGCTAAATGATTCTGCAAGGTTATTTCGGTCTTTACCATGTACTGGTCGGTCTTCTATATAAATTTACCCAAGATATCTTCCAAAAATGATTTTTTCTCTTGCTGTTGAAAAACAGGTGGAGGCTACTGCTGATTATTTTGGTTGTTGCTCTAGGAGAAGTTAGGATGATTACGCTAACCTAGGTTATATGTATTGCTGAATGTATTGTTTTGTTGGCGTTGAGAATTTTTGTGCATAGTTAACTTCCTCCATCTCTTGAGATGACATATGGCACTCTCCACTATTGTGAGCTCCACCACATATACCACAAACCAAATATCTTGTTTGTACTGCTTTTGCTGAACCTCTCGTAGTCAAATGGTCTATCACCTTTTTCTCCAAAGTTGACATCTATTCTGATAATGCCGAAAAAACATCCACCTCATATAAACATGTGTGCTTCTTATGTATGGACCTTTCGGAAGGCCATAACGCATTGTTGGCTGTCATCGTCTCGTATAATTCCTCAACTTCATTGGGTGACTTTAATGTGATCGATCCATTTGAGGCTGCATCCACCGATATATGACATGATGGGTTTAAACCAGTATAGAAATATTGAACTTGCAAATTTTTCTTAAAATCGTGGTTAGGACACTTCATGATCAAGTACTTGAACCTTTCCCATACTTCGTGAAAACTCTCTAATTCGTCCTGCTGAAAAGTGGATATCTCGTATCTTATTTTAGTTACTTTTGACAATAGGAAGTATTTTGTAACGAATTTTGGTATGAGATCATTCCAGGTCCTAATGCTTCCAGCGAGTAGGGCATCCAACCATTTTCTTACTCCATCTCTGAGTGTATGTGGGAAGAGTCTCAACTTGATTGTTTCATCGGATACTCCATTGAAATTATAATTTTGGTAGATGTCCAAAAAGCGTGATATGTGATTGTGTGGACTCTCTGAAGTTTCCCATAAAATGATACTCCATTATGAAACAATAAGATGATGTATGTCATCGGTTGAAAGTTTGGTTGCACAAATGGAGGATAAACGATGCTTGATTGATTTGGTGCAACAAGTTGTGTGATGAATTGTCCAAGTGGCAAATCATCTTCATCAATCTCGACTGGTTGTTCAATCTATGCCGGTTGCACATCTCTGTTTTGTTCAGCCATGATATTTTCTCGTTGTTGTCTAATTCTATAATTAAAAGTACGTTTGATTTTTGGATCAAATGGTACTAGACTACCTACTCTCGAACTTCGCATGCAAGGACAATAACAACGCAAATAATAACACAAAACACACAAAAATAAAAATAAAGAAACAAAATAAATAAATTTAAATCAAAATTAGAATTAATAAAAAATCTAAAACAAATAAACCAGTCCTCGACAATGGCGCCAAAAACTTGTTCGTGAAATTCCGCAAGTGTACGGATCGTGACAAGTAATAAAGTGGATTTATTAAGTTCGAATATCGTCCCACAGAGAGTGCTATCTACTATGAAATTTTAAATTAATCTAACTTCAATTTAAATTAAAATAGTAACTAATGATCAAATCAAGTTCAAGTTTTGTTTTCAAAGTGAAATTCTAAAAAATAAAATAACGAGCTATTTATTAAAATAACAAAATCAGATTAAAACTGGAGAAAAGATTATGTGATTAGATAGTTAGGATTTTCGATTTCACTTAGGTTATTTATCATACATTTAATTCCAATTTATTCAGTCATTTTTCATATAGGCCAACGATCGAATTAACCTGATATAGTTAGTGATCTCTCTCAAGGAACACTAATCTTATTCATATGTCCGAACTTACTATATCTCTATGTAAATTCACTCACATACAAACACATTAATCTATAGGAATTCAATAAAGATCACATATATTACAATTATCTCTCGACCTCTTATAATGTCTATGTCAATTATTGCACGAGCTAGAATTATACATCACCTCTCGGTCTCATTATCATCCCTAAATAATTAATTGTTGCGCAGACAATTAAAGCATTAAACACACAATAATTAATTAACAAATATTAAAATAGTATGAAAATCTCGAAATTAAACATATAATAAAAACTTAAGTTATATCATCAATCCTAACATAAAAATATTTAGTCACTCATAATGTTGTATTTAAATATGAAAAAGTGGAAAAAAATCACCAAAAATTGACGAAACGTGACAATTTCTAGCAAAACGTGAATCTGCCTCATTTTCTTTCTTCTCCTTTTGTATTTTCTCTTTCCTACTTTTTTTTCTCTCTCTGCTACACGTGTCTTTTCTCCAATTTTGAATATATATATTGCAACCACAATTTGTCCCCACTTTCTCTCTTATGAATAGTGGTGTGCCACGTGAATATATATATTAGTGTTAATGTATTTCGCCCCAGTTTTTGTTCTCTGAAAGGCTGCCGTTTTCTGCTCTCTGTTAGCTTTTTTTTTCTAATGGTTTTGACCCCCCTTTTGTGTATATATAAATATGTACCCTAATTTACCCCAAATTCTTCTATTTTAATTCATCCAATAAAAATCCAATTGAAGCCCATTTTATATATTATTTTCTTCAAAACAAATCCTTCACTTTTCAAAGTGTGAACTTTAATTTCCAAGCATTGCCTCCAATAATGAAGCCCCCGTATTTTGGATTTTTCCATTTTTTGCTTATTTTACTTTATGTTCTTCAATTCTTTAATAAATATAAAGTTTTCACCTACAAAATATGATTTAACATAAATTAGGTATAATTTTATTCAAAAGACGATAAAATATCATGATTTAATGCCGAAAATAAGTATAAAAACTACACTTATCACTTACAAACACCAATAGCCGTCCTAAGAGATTCAAATCGAAGACCACCTAACGGCATGGTAAATAAGTCAACTAACTAGTTCTCTATAGAGATATGCTTAAGAGTAACAACATAAGTTTTCACAAGCTCTCGAATAAAAGATGTTGTATATCAATATGTTTGGTTCGAAGTGTTGAATAGGATTTTTAGAAATATTAATGGCACTATTGTTATCACAAAACACGGTCATAGTACCTTGCTCAATTCCATATTCACTCAACATCTGCTTCATCCCAAGCAGTTGAGTGCAGCAACTTCTTGCAACTGTATACTCAGCCTCTGCCTTGGATAATGAGATAGAATCTTGTTTCTTACTCATCTAAGCAACAAGACTAGCACCAACATAAAAATAGCATCCAAAAGTGCTTTTTCTATTATCGGCATTTCTAGCCCAATCGGCATTGGAATAGCCAGCAAGATCAAGATTAGGTCCCGAGAGTACATGATCCCATAATCTACATTTCCATTTACATATCTAATGATACGTCGCACGACGCTTAGGTAAGATTCCTTAGGATCAACCTAAAAGCGTTCACGAACCCCTACACTAAAGGTTATGTCAGGTCTACTAGCACTGAGATAAAGCAAACTGCATATCATACTCATATACAGTGTCTGATTAACACTCTTACCTGTACGATCATGACCTAACTTGATATTGGTACTCGTGTGGGTTCTAGTGTGTTTCTTGCTGTCTAGATCAAAACGCTTGACATGTTTTGCATACTTCGATTGAGAGACGAATAACCCATCATCCGTTTGTTTGACTTGGAGACCAAGAAAGTAATTTAATTCTCCAATCATGCTCATATCAAATTCTTGCTTCATGTATTCAGTGAAATCATGAGAAAGACCAAAAATTATGTGATCAACATAAATTTGAGCTATGGTGATGGTTTCCTCAATATGTCTTATAAATAGGGTTATATCTATACCACCCCTTGAAAAACTATGTTCCATGAGATATGCAGTAAACCTATCATACCAAGCTCTAGGAGCTTATTTAAAACCATATAAAGTTTTATTCAACCTATAGACATAATGTAGATATTTAGGATCAATAAATCCTTTAGGCTATTCAACGTAGGCTTTTTCCTGAAGTATTCCATTCAGGAAAGCACTCTTGACATCCATTTAATATAATTTGAACCCTAAAGTGTAGGCAATGGTAAGTAGAATTCTAATGGATTCAAGTCTAGCTATCGGGGCAAATGTTTCATCAAAGTTTACACCTTCAACCTGAGTATATCCTTGGGCAACTAACCTAGCCTTATTTCTAGTTATGGTACCTTGATCATCAGTTTTATTCTTAAATATCCACTTAGTACCTATAACATTACAATCATCAAACCTAGGAACTAAATCCCATACTTTGATTCTAACAAACTAATTTAGCTCTTCTTGAATAGCGTTTACCCAACATTTATTCCTAAGGGCTTCTTCGACATTTTTAGGCTCAATCTGAGACACATAGCTAGCATATGTCAGGTTGTTCAAAACCCTCTGATGAAGTCTCATCCCTTATTCTAAATCCCCAATAATATTAACTTTAGGATGATTCATCTTAATTCTGACGAAGGTTCTTTAGGATGTTTAGCTTTATCATTAAGTGTGAACTCCTTAATATGTGTATCTAAACCATTAGAAGTGTGTGTGGGAGATTAGGAACTGAAGTTTCTTTAGGTTCAGTTACCATGTCGGGATCAACACCCAAGTGTTCTAGCTCTACCCAATCTCTCCCTCACTACATGCATCATCCACCACTACATTGATGGGTTTTATCACAACTCGTGTACGAGTATTGTATACTCGATAGGCTCGACTATTTCTGGAGTATCCTAGAAAGATTCCCTTATCACTTTTGGAATCAAACTTATCTCTCAGAATATAGCACTTGCTACCAAACAAACGAAAGTACTTGACAGTAAGTCATTTACCTTTCTAGATCTCATATGGTGTCATATCAATTTTAGATCTAAGATAAACTTGTTTACTCTATGACACACAATGTTGATAGCTTCACCCTTGAAATGCATAGCTAGTCCCTTAACATGAAGCATGGCTCTAACCATTTCTTGAACCACACAATTTTTCCTCTCAACTACTCCATTTTGTTGTGTAGTGGTTGGCAATGAGAACTCATACTGGATCACCTTCTCTAAGCAGTCTCAAGATTAGAGTTTTCAAACTCTTTTCCATGATCACTACAAATTCTTGATATGGTAGACTTTTCATTCCTAAACTTATTTCACAATGAGATGATAAGACCAAACACCTCAGTTTTATCTATTAACAGCTCAATCCATATATGAGAAAAATTGTCAACCACAACCACTATATAGCCTTTACCACCAAGACTTTCGGTCCTAGATGGTCCCATTAAGTCCATATGGAGTAATTCAAGTGGCTTGCTTGTCAAGATCTTAGAAGTTTGTTTATGAGTTACTCTAAGCTATTTACCTTATTGACACGACCCACATAAAGTGTTATCAATATTTTCAAGCTTAGGTAAACCATTAACAAGTTCCTTCTTGGCGAGTTTAGACAACTTTTTATAGTTTATATGATAAAGTCATTGATGCCACAGTTCAATTACATCAATCTTGGCACTACTACATATGTAGTTGGAATTAGGAAGAACTCCATAACAATTATCTGAAGTTCTTATACCCTTGAGGACAATGTTACCAGTAGAATCATACACGATACATCTTTTCTCGACAAAGCTAACCTCGAGATCAGCATCGTATATTTGACTAATGCTTTACAAGTTGGACTTTAACCCTTTCACATAAAGCACATCTCAAATAGCAGGTAGTCCAGATATATTAACGACACATTTTCCTAAAATAAGTACAGTAGCTCCATCCCCAAATGTAACCACACCATCATTCCAATCATCGAGAGAAGAGAACAAGGCTTTGTCAGCACACATATGTCTAGAACATGCACTATCAAGATACCACATAGAGTTATTTTGAGCTGTAAGTGCAACATGGGCAACATAGAAATTCAACTGATCATAAGACCTAGAGAGGTCACTCTTCTTTACCCAATAGAAGTGATTCTAGTTAACTGAGTGATCATCTTAGTTAAATATCTAACCTAATTAGCAAGAAAGTTAACCTTGCTAGGGAAATCTTGACTTTCACCTCTAGCCACGAGTTTACGACAACTAGGTCTTGTGTGTCCCATAGTACCACAATGGTGACCAATGGGAATGAACCTAGATTCAAACCTGTTCAGAGGTTGTTGCTGTTATGTATGAAGATTTACCCTACGTTGTCCAGTAGGTCTTGATCTTAAGATATTCTTGCTCTTTGGTTAAGGATAAATAGTATTTCAAGCTTTGTTAATGGTCGGGACGAACGTGGTCTTGGATAAACTCGAAGTAGTATGACCATTTTGAACGTAATCCAGACCATGCCTATTTCCAGCAGGCTTGTTCATCCCTAACAGATTATCAAGTTTCTACGAACCACTCATGAATTATTGGAGTTGAGTATTAGATTTTTCAAGATCACTTGTTAGGGATTTAACTTTGGCTTCCAAGTTCTCATTAACAAACTTCAACCCACTTAGATTTTTGGTAGAGTCCTTAAGGTCACCTATGAGTTTTTTTTTTCTCTCTCTTTCAAGATCATTTACCTTTTTCAGTACAGCTTTATTCACCTTTTTAAATTTAAGACTCTCCTCAAATAGTTCACGATAAGATTCGTGAATATCAGATTCATCCTAAAATTCTTACTCGGATTTTTCACCATTCTCAATCTTTTCAATTTTGCTTTATCAGACTCAATCGTAGCTACAGATGTGAAGGCCATAAAATTTTGTCCATCCTTACCCCCAGATGTGTCACTCTGAGCACTCAAATATGATTCATCATTAATCAAGGTCACTTCTAATGCCTTACATATTTCTTTAATCGAACTCTTTTTCAAGTTATGACATTCATTCATATAGTGACCGTAACCCTGACGCTCATGGCATGCATAGATTGGGTTTTCTTATTAGCAGTCCTAAAGTTATTCTTTTCATGCTTATCTTTCACGAATTTACTGGGGAATTCATTTTTCCACTCTTGGAGCTTTCTCTTATTTTTCATCACCTTCTAAATTTTTTTAACGAAATAAGCTATTTCTTCGTCCTTAAGCATCTCAACATCGGTAGATTCACTCTCTTCTTCTCTAACAATGTTCATGGATATGGATTAACCTTTTTAGGTTGAGAAACGGTGAGTTCATAGGTTTGAAGAGATCCTACGAGTTCTTCTATCTTAACGGCATCTAAGTCCTTACTTTCTTCAATCACGGAGACTATAGGTCTAAACCTTTCAGGTAGGGATCTAAGAACTTTTTTAATGATCTTGGACTTGGAAATCTTCTTACCTAGGTTAAAACTCGAATTAACTATGTTATTCAACTTCGCATAGAATTCATCGAATGATTCATCCTCATTCACTCTAATTTCTCTAAACATTGAGGTTAACATCTGAAGTTTAGAATTTTTAACATTTTATTTACCTCGTGTGTGGTTTCTAAGATGTCCCAAACTTCTTTAGCCGTCTCACACATCGAAACTCCCCTAAACTCTTCAGTAGACACGACCATGAACAGGGCATGAATGTCCTTACTTTTCCAGTTACACTTTGCTAAGTCATCTTTAGTCCATAGTGAAATATCAGTGGATGTAACTATACCAGCAATAGTAGTTGAAGGTGGAGTCCACCCAGTTTGAACGCTAATTCAAATACATTCATCTAAAACTTTAAGGAAGTCTCTCATTCGAACATTCCAATAAACATAGTTGCTTCCATCGAAAAACGGAGGCACAGACAATGACTAACTCATCTAGAATTAAATAAGGGCCAAGAATCGAAATAAGGCTCTGATACGGTGATACCAATTAAAAATACGAAATTTGACCCAAACTACATCTAGAGGGGATGAATAGGTGATTACACAGAATTAAAATTACTTAACAATTAAATAGAAACAAGTCACATTAATTATTTTCTAGATGGTTAATCATGTAATTAAGATTTTTCTATGTTGAATTACAGCAATTATGAAAGCAAAAATTATAACAGAATTGATCACGGAGAAACCCCAACTGGGTAAAAACTCCGAAAACTTTACCAGTCAACAAGTCATTATAAACGATTTATAACTTACAGTCTACCACACTAGACAACGACACGTACTATCTGACCTCCGAACTGCAATTTCAATAGCTCTCCTAGATTTTGTGCTCATGCACCAACTCCCAACTACAGTTTTCAAAGCTCTCCTGGATTGCGCTCTCCTATAACAACTCCCAGCTTTGTGAAATTGTATATCTCATGTAGATTCACTAAGAACACTGTGTTCTTCAATGACTGAAACTCAGTCACCTTCTCTTGATTATCAGAATCTCTGACGATATGAAGGAAGCGACAGTTTGGTATTTGGATTTAGAATCTAATGTTTTTTATCACCAGAACAAATCACTATGTGAATAACGAAAGTTGAAAGCAAAATATATGAAGATGGTCTCAAAGGAATGTGTTTCTCTCAATATTCAACCTTGTAAAATCGTTTTGTGGCGTTTTGATATTTATATGTAGGTTAATGAATGAATGGGTCGGATAAAAAGCATTTAAAAAATTCTCGGATGACACTGTAGCTCGAGCGAGGGATGAGTGACAATCGAGTGACACATTGTCACTTGAGCGAAGGTGAAGTGACAGTCGGGCGACGTAATTTCTATTTCTAATGCTCAAGTCAAACCTTAGCGATAGTCAAGCAAAATGCTACGCCGTTTTTTCCTTCTTTCTCATTCTCGAACCCTAGACCTAATATACCTTAATTTCATCTAATTGCACATTACTCCTTAACTTTTACAACATATCAATTTTAATCATTTCCGTTCACATATTTGTCAATTACACATAGACCTAACAACTTCTTGTGATAGTATCTTTTGAAAAGATGCCATAAAAGATGAAATTGATTCAATTATATCAAGCAATGCACAAGAACTTATCGATTTATCACCCGGATCTAAACATATTGGTTGTAAATGGGTGTTTTACAATGTAGATGGTACTTTTAATACATTCAAAGCTAGATTAGTTGCTATAGCTTATCAACAAAAATAAAGGAATTGATTATTTTGATACATATATACCGCTAACTAAAATAACATCAATTAGGATATTATTCGCATTAGTATCCATATATGACTTTTATGTTCATCAAATGGATGTCAAAACAACATTCTTAAATGGAGATCTCATTGAGAAGGTCTATGTGAAACAAACAGAATGGTTTGTTCTGCTCGGTGATGAACAAAAGGTTTGCAAATTAGTAAAATTGTTATATATTTAAAACAAGTACTAAAGAAATGGTATGAAAAGTTAAAATTAGCAATTATTTCCTTTGGTTTCATACATAATAGTGTAGATAATTGTTTACATTCTGAAGTGTGTGATAAATATATTATGTTTATTTGCTTATATATTGATGACATGTTGATTGTGTAATCACATGAATGAGATAAAAGAAAAAAAAAATAACTATTTTTCACATTCACAATGAAATGTCTTGGACAAGTAGACATCATATTAGGTATTAAAGTTACAAAAATTAGTGAGGGTTGTTTTTTAGCAAATCACATTATATAGAAAACATGATAAATAAGTTCAATCACTTGAAGATAAAAAAGTCCAGTAACCCTCTTGACCTAACCTCTAAACTTATAAAGAATAATAGAAGAGTGATTGCTCAACTAAAGATGCAAGTGCTACATGCAATCTTATGTATATAGTTCAATGCACAAGACTTGAAATATTATTCACGATTAGTAAACTCCGTAGATATACTAGTTGTCCGACGACGAAAATTGGAAGGCTATCGGGAGATTTTTTGGTTATTTTAAGAAAAAAAAAATCTTGGTCTACAATATTCTAGATTTTCAGCTATATTAGAAGGATTTACTAACGGTAGTTGGATATCTAGCACTGGTGAAGTAAATCCAATTTGAGTTGGGTGTACTCTTCGAGGAGGTGTATCTTCTTGGGAATTTAAGAAACAAACATGCATAATCCATTCAACCATGATTGAAACTCTTAAACTAAAAGATTCTCAAATACCCTACATGTTATTACTAAAACAGTAACAACGGGTTCAAAGAGTAACAAAAAGTCATTCAATAAGTGGATAGTTTCAGCATTATTATATTTACAAGAACCCTATCCTAAACTAATATTGTTGGTTGTTACTTAAAGAAGGTTATGCTTTAAGCTATTAATGTAGGTTAGTACAAGGTATAAGTATCTCTAAAAGCGATTTGAGGAACTTGTGAAACACACAAGACTTGTGTATGTATTTTCACTGATATCATCATAAGGAAAAATTGGTTCATAGATATTGTGCAATTTAGAATTTGGATGGTATTTTGTGGGAATTACACTATAGTTAGATTCAGTTCAAAACATATCTAAACCTTATGCGTAAATGTTGATTTTTCAAATTTATGATCAATATAATTTTGAACAAGCGGGTATTATTATAATTTGTTCAACTACTATATCGTAGGGGGAATTGGACAAATAATTATCATTAAAAAATATCAATTTGAGATCAAAATATAATGAAATTGGCGGAGGGGCTAAATAAGCCCATACGGTCGCATAGGCTATATGTCATGCGATCACATTGCTACAATTTGTAACAGGAGATTGGCTTTGATTTGTACCATACGATCGCATAACTTGTAACCATACAATCGCTTGGTTATCAAAACTAGCTATAAGGCCATTTTTTCAATTTTGATATTTTGGTGGTTTCTCATGAAAAATCCCAACTTTTCATGAAGGATTAACACTAATTTGTGGATTATGATTGGAAAACTATAAATGAGTGATAGCTTTTAATTACTAAGTATGAAATCAAAAATCAAAAATCAAAAACCACATTTCAGTGTCATTGTTCCAAATCCTCATACATATTGAAACTTTTAGTGTTCATCAAGTTCTTGAAAGAAATCGCAAGCGTTTAAGTATTTTCTTTTAATAGCCTAGTTTAATCCTATTGACTATTTACTGGTTGTTAGGCAAATTATTGTCAAATGACCTCTCTGGACGATGATATAAGTGTAGTATTTATTCAGTCGGCTCTGACCAAATGACTAAATATGTTTCGACACCACAATTGACTAAACCTATCACGTAATCCACTTGGACAATTTGAAACAGCATAATTATATTAGTGTTGCTCATGACCCTACCCAAATGATTTGGATGACTTTAAGGTGTTAGCCTAACCATCCCTTTTCTATTGGACCTATTATTTGACCTAAAAGACTAAACATATTCCTAACCTTTTTATTTGGTTGCCCACTACTATTATGTGTAGAGAAAACAATTGAAGCAGCCATCCCTTTTGAGAAGAGAAAAACAAATTCCTTGTCTTTTGCTTTGTGCACTTTGGCTGTGTGCCCTTCTCTTGAGAAACCCATTCTTCTTCATTGCTTCGCCTTTGTGGCTGTTTTCTTGGCGGTAATCTTTCACCTCAAGCCCTTTGTGGGCTATAACTCATGGAGCAACTCGTGTGCTTTTAGGAGGTGTTTTGTTTGTGGTTTGTTTTGGTGATTGCTGTGTGAAACTATATTGAGCCCATTGATCTTGGTGCATAGTTGGCGTGTTTTTACTTCACGTTGGTGTATCCCTTTGAGCACCTAAAAAAAATCCAAAATGTGGCAAATATTGTTTGAGGATAACGATCACGTGTTCAAAACTATTGTTCTTGCAATTATATGTGTTTCTCTCCTTCTCCTATTTCTCATGTTTTCCAACAACAATTCCCCCTGATTTGAAGGTAACAGTGGAAGAGAAATCACCCCTAGTTCGCGTATTCATTGAGAAAGAAATCTTTCCTAAATTTGCAGATTCACATGAAGTGATTTCTCTCTTCTATTACTGCAAAATCAGGCATAGGGAACTAGGGAGCTCCCTATTCATCTTCACAGTCGCCCCGTACCACCTCGCACCACCTCATCTCATCTCATTATTATCATTTTTGGTGGTTGCAAAAGCTCCAACTCATTTATATCATGCTGTGCGACGATTGTGATGGTCACGAGGACATGGTTTTGTATCAGTTGGTGTTGGAAGCTGGAATAAGAATTAGCTTGAAAATAAAATTTTTATTTAGCCCCTGTTCGGTAGATCTCAGTCAAAGTATGTGAGTTCCTTTTCAATTAAATCAAAAACTTAATTTCAGACTGGACAGACAAAAAATATCGAGAAAACAATTTTTTTTTCCTAATTTCTTAAAAGCAAAAGTAAAATTCCGCCCCCCTAAGCCTTTATACAATCCGGTCCAAGTTTAACTAGGCCAAAAATAATTTAATTGCACATGTAATTTTTAAATTTTAATTACAATTATAATTAAGTCTAAAATTTTAAAAATAATTACAAGTGAATGCAAAGTTTTTTCTTTGGACATATATTTCAAAACTTCAATAATTACATCTTTTCTGATCTATCATATATAGACTACCCATTCTAGTTGTTAGCCTTTATTATTTTTCACTATAGGTAAATTACTGCACTATAAAAATATATAAAATCTTAGAAGCTAAAATGTATCTATAATATTTTTTTTCTGATCTATCGTGTGAGCGCGCGCGCACGTGTGTATATATATATATATACCCATCCAAGATCTGATAATTAGTTACAGTTGCCCCTCTAATTATTCTTACAAACCTAAGTTACATTTTATTCAACGGTCCTCTGAATCAAATTTAGTCGCGGCATAACAATGAGCTCAAAATTTTAACCATTCAACCAAAATACTTAAATAGTCATTCACCTATTTTTGAGGACAACGGTTCCCGACAGGAATTCGTATTAGCTATTTTGCTCGTTCTTAAACTCCCAATTCACCAAAATATTTGAACAAAATTGATCACAATCTTTGGTAAATCAAAGAACCATTAAACTCACTTAAAATATATGCAATCCTATTAACGGATATAAATGAAATATCAGCTGATCAAGTGAAATTTAATTATATGCACAGTTATGCTATGGTATTAAATTTAACACTAGGTTTGTTCAATAATTCCAAGCATACCATAAAACTATTTTTGCGATGAGGACAAATACAAACCCATATGGTAAAATAGTGAACATTGTAATCTTCCAATACATGGTACAAGCCCTCGTACATTGATTGTGAATCATTTTATTCGTGATCAAATTATAAGATATATCACATTGTACTTCTCTAATTATAAGATATATCATTGGTATTTTATTCGCATGCTAAATATGAAATTAATGCAATAACAGTAAATAAATAAAAATAGAAAATATTTATTATAAAATTATCATGTTATTACAACAAAATATTTCATGTGGGCACACAGTCATGAATGGTGTGACTTGGGTTTGGTAAGGGTGGTTTTTGAGGCGGTGGTGATGTGGCTTGATGCAAAGGGGAATGATATTATTTGTCATGGGAAGTGACAATTGTGGTGATGGTGGCAACAAGGATTGGGGATGATCAGAGATGGTTGAAATCCGGTCCACTTCCAGCCCAAATCTAAATTATTTGTTATCATCATCATTATTTGTACAAGCCCATTTAGAAAATTCAACACATTCCAGCTAAGCCCATCATTTTTTTATTTTTTGTAAAAAAGCAATTGCTAAACATTGAATTGAAAGTCCAATCCAATTTTTTATAACCCAACCCAAATCTCATTATCTCAAATTCTCGATCATCATTTCTTGAAAGATTAGCCCTAAAAATTGAATTGAAATTGCAATTCGCACATACCTCAAATCTTCTCTCGTTGACACCCTGCGAAGGTTTGCCTATAGGTTGGCATTTTTTCCTGCTGATTTAGTAATTTATATTTGGTATTTTCTCTCGTCGACTCCATTACAAGTTTATTTTTTCTCGCTGGTTTTGTCAATTGAGTGGAACCTGGAGGGTTTTGTGCTGGAATAATTATTTAGTTTCTTTAAAGTAGAAATCTAAATTAGTCAGTCAATTATGATGATTTTTTCTCAATTTCTGATTTTTCAAATAGCTGGCATTCCAGTTTCCACCATGAAATGGCTGAATTTTGTTTAAATTGTGAGTTGTGCCACTTTAAGTATTATTATTTGTTGTAAGACTGAGTTTTCTTTTCATTTTAATAATATAACTGTTATTTTATGGGTATATAAATATTCTGTTTGGTGTTATTTGATTTGAAACAATGGAAATAGAATTTTTTTTGCTTGGTTTTTACTAATGTAGGTGGATTTTTGGCTTGGTAATTCTACTCCACTTGAGTTACTTAGTTGATTTGCCCCTTTTTTTACAGTAGTATTCCAATTTCCAAATGACCTATCTCATTTTTTTTTATTCTTTCTACAATTTTTAGCATTTACAAATGGAAGCTCAACCTTCATCAAAGAGAGTAAAGATGACATTTTCATTCTTTAAAAGGACTGAGCAATCTAGTAAATGTACATCTCCAGAAATTGAACATTCGTGAGTCTTAGTTCCTAAATTGCAATCATGTACTAATATTGAACAGAATCCAGGAAAATGAAAGCAAAGTTTGAATATCCCATTAATCTAAGAGATGAGATTAGAATTTCATATCTAAAAGTTGGACCTTATCAGATGAAGCTTAACGAGTATCTAAGGATATAAGGAAAAAAAAAAGCTCAACGCTTTCAAAAAAAGATGGTTCACTGAATTTTCCTGGTTGGAGAATTCTCCTTCAACTAAAATGGCATATTGTTTTTCCTGTTTTCTTTTTCAAAAAGATGGCAATTTGTTTGGATGTTTGGGATTGGTTACCGAATGATATAATAATTGAAAGAGGTTAAAGATGGAAGTAAGTGTGCATTTCTTGTTCATGCTCGTTCAACATATCATAAAATGTATAAAACTAGAGTTAACGATTTAATCAGATTGTCTCAGCATATTGACAAGGTGATGCATACTGTATTGAAAGAGAAACTTCAGTCGTTTGCGTATAATAACTTCAATTAAAAGTGTTCAATGGCTAGCATTTCAAAATTTAGGGTTCAAATGTAACAATGAATTACCATCTTCACTTACTCGTTGGAATTTTATACAACTAAAAAAGTACGCGACAGATTTGAATCCAAAAGTAAAGTTGTATTGGAAAATTTACCAAAAATGCCCAATACATTGCTCCAACTTTTCAAAATGAAATTTTGCATATTATGGCCAATAGAGCATGAAGGAAGATTCGAGAGGAAGTTGGGGATGAATGATTTTGCAATCTTGTTGATGAAGCACAAGATGCATCTAATCGAGAGCAAATGTCCATTATCTTGGGGTTTGTGAATGGCAGTTTGATGAAATGTTTTTTTTGCAGTCAAAAGAATTAGTGATACCACGTCATTGAATCTCAAAATAGAAACTTGTGATTTTCTTGTTCAATATGAACTTCAGGTAAACAAGATGTGAGGACAATGGTATGACGGTGCTAGTAATATGCGCGATACTTGGAATGGTCTTCAAGCATTATTTCTTAGAGATTTTCAATGTGAATACGGTGTCCATTGTTTTACCCATCAATCACAGTTGACATTGATTGCAACAACTAAAGATGTACGTGCCATTTAGAGTTTCTTTTCTCATTTAGACAAAATTGTCAATATCATTACCTCTTATCATAAACGAGTTGCTGAGTTGCAAACTTCTCATAGAGAGGAAATTCAACGTATGTTGATTGCTAGGGAACATGAATCTATAAGTGAGGCCAATCAAATGGTTAATTTGTATTAGTTAGGAGCTACTCATTAGAGTTCACATTATGACTCTGTAAAGAGCTTGATAGATATGTATGGTGCAACCCGCAAAGTACTTGAATATATTTGTAACCATTGTTCAAACGACAAATCTCTAGCTGAAGCTCATGGTGCTTACAAAAGGTTGATGAGTTTTAAGTTCATATTTACCTTGCATCTGATGCATATGATTATGAGAATCACTAATTTTATTTGCCGAACCCTTTAAAAAATCTCAAGACATCTTGATTGCTTTAAGATTTGTCTCTATTACAAAAAAAAAAAAAAAAATTGTTTCGAAAATTGAGAGATAACGATTGGGAAGAATTTCTTCAAGAAGTGAAATTTTTTTGCTCAAAAAATTATAATATAATACATAATCTAGAAGATTTATATAACATTGGTCGTTCTATTGATGAAACTACAATTGAACATTATTATCACCATGATGTTTTCAATGAAGCAATAGATTTTGTGACGATGGAGTTAAGTACAAGATTTAATGACATATTAGTAGATCTCCTTTCTCTCTGTGCAATTTTGGATCCTAAAGATTCATTTAGATCATTTGATAGTCGTAAAATTTGCACACTTGGATTTTCAAAACGAGATATTATTACATTAGAATTCGAATTACTACATTATGAGTTAGATATGAAGGGTGAGTCTTGATTTCAAATATCTACACTTGACGAGTTATGCAAACGACAGTTAATTGAGACTGGAAGGTCGAAGAGTTACATTATGGCGATTAGATTGATTCGTCTTATATTGACATTCTATGTTTTTACTGCAAGTATTGAACAAGCATTTTCAGCAATGAAATATGTGAAGACGACACTGCATAAAAAAATGAAGGATGACTTTCTTGCTGATTGTATGATAATTTTTATAGAAAAATAAATTGTTGAGAAAATCAATCTAGATTCTATTATAGATGAATATAATGTTTCAAATTCTTGTCGAGAACGACTTAAATAAATAATGTCATTTAAGAATTGTTTTAGTCATGTAAATTTTATTACATTGACTTTATTAAATACTTTCAATCCCCCTACAAAAAATCTTGGAATAATGGTAATTTCGGTAGATGAGTGAGTGGGTAGGTTGATTGGTTGGAAAATGAGATAAAATTTTGTTTTCTTATCATTTTTGTAAGTTATTTATTAAATGACAAGGACAAATTTTTCTTTTCAGAATATAATACTATTAGGGTAGTTTTATTGACACCATGTTATTTTATAAATGAACAATGCTATTTAGGACCATTTTTGTTTAAACATCATTCTAGGAGCTTCTTTAAAACACTCTTTAAACATAAGATGTTTTCTATTTTAAAAAGTTAATTTTTAAAATTATGTTTTAAAATGCTCTATTTTACCTTTTTAAAATAGATAGTGTGTTTGACTCTCCAGATTTAGAAAGCCGCAATCATTCTCTATTCTTAATTACAATGATTGTATTTAATAAATCACATATTTCAGTACTTAACTTCTTAAATTATTCAAATTACATTTAAATTGATTGGTCAATTAACATATAAAGATTATTTTAAATAAAATATGAAGCGAAATCAATTAATGTTTCTTAAGAAAAATAAAATGAAAAGCCAAAATAGAGACTTTATTGGAGTACTAGGTGCAAGCAACGTGCAATGCACGTTTGCTTAGTTTATATTTAATAGTTTTGTTTAAGAATTAATTTGTTATTAATAAAGATGTAATTTTTTTGGTTAATTAAATAATTAATGATGTAATGTTTATGTAATTGATAAATAATTAAATAAAGTGTTTCTCTCTGTCATCTCCAACACAAAATCATAAACAGAAAACTCAATGTATGTTAAGGGATAAGAAGATGAGTTTACTTAAGCTCCGTTTGATTCTCATTAATGTAGAATGAAAATGAAAAATATAACTGTTATTGGACCCCACACAAGAGATAGAGATTCAAAATTGATAGATTGATGTGATGGATAACGGTTATATTTTTCATTTTTATGGGTTTTTAATGAGAAACAAACGGAAGCTTAAACTTTTTGCATGGCTTAAGTCTTTACTCTTTTTTAAGTAATAATGCAATTCATTTTATCGCTAAAGTATGATATGTATTACGATAATATATGTATATCATGTGTTAGACTTAGTATTGGTAAGTGACGAGTAAATTTTCGAGGACAAAAATATTTTAAGGGGGTAAGAATGTAATACCCCGAAAATTTTCATAAAATATAATTCAATTTTTATATAATATATTTTAATATTTTGAAAGTTAGAGACTAAATGATACATTTATCAAATTATATTTTATTTGTGTCAAATATTTAGATATTGATGGAGTTATCGTAAATATATGAATATTGATCTCGTTGGATAAATCGTAATTAGATACATAAATCAGATTCGAGAAAAAGTCGACTCAGATAAGTTAGCTCCAAGATATTTTAGTTTGAAGGAATTATCAAAAGCTAGTTTATTTTTATTATTATTTAATTATAATTTTGAAAGTAAGGGGTGGTGAAAAAAAAAATTTCGTTAAAACATGAAATTCCGTTAGTTTTTCCGTTAAATCAACAAATTCTGTTAGTTTTTCCGTTAAACCAACATATTCCGTTTAATAGCCACTTTTTATATATAGAAAGATATAAAATCTTTTGTCTCTTTATATTTAAAAACGCTCTCTATAATATTTAAAATACTCTTTATAAATAAAATGTCTCTTAAGATGTTTGAAGTAACATTAATGTGACATTAAATGATATGTATAATTAAATAAATTAGTTAATTCTACCTTTTGTTAAACCCACCATTCAGGGTCACCTAAATTGGTGTTATAGCACTGTTGATGCCAAAATAGTATTATTCTTTATAAATGCATCACATTTTAATTCCATTAAAAATATTTAATATTTTATTTTCCTAACTTTTTTATAATATTCTTATCTTCAACTTTACATTAAGGCCATGTTGGATTGCAACAAATTTTATGGAAAATGTCACATTCGAGGAAAGCGAATTCCATTTTGGCCGTTTGATTGTAACGTGGAAATGAAAATCAAATTTCAAGATACAACCACTTTAAGCTACATTTTCTTTGTTTTAATGGAAAACGAATTCCTATGGATTTTTTATTTTCCAACTAACATGAAATTGAAATTTCTTTCCACATTTTTCTATCAAACGGACCCTAAATAACATATCTTGTCCCTAATGATGATTTTCATCCAACATTCATTTTAACGTTTAAAACAAAAGACAAATATTTAGTCACAATTTTATATTTATTACTTTTTTCTTATTTAAAAATAAGCCTTTTTACTTTATCTTAACGAAATTTTCGGACAAAATTCGTGATAAGGATCAAGATATATTAGTTAATACAATATTATTGATAAATATGAGATGAAAAAAGTTGGGAACATAAATATTATACTCTTTAAAGTTATTAACTATTCAAGCGATTAAAATGTGTTCCAAAAAAATTTGTTATCAATATATTTTAGCCATAATAATTAAGCCCTTATTTGGTATACATTCTCATTTTCATTTTCGTTTTTTTACTCATTTTCAACCATACATTTTTCAACAAATTAATATTTTTTCATCACATCAATAATTTTTTATTTTTTTTCAACCACATATTGTCTATCAATCTATTATTCCATAATTTATTATTCCAAAATAATGTGACTCAGTCTCAAACACACTCTTAAGTAAATGAATTGATTTTTTTGCCCATGCCTAAGATTAAGATCACTTACTTTAAAAGTTTGGGGACCAAGTGTGCAATTATTAGTACTTATGCCGGAAAATGTAGAATCCCTAGACTTCAGCAATTCAGCACCTGCTCCCGCAACATGATCCATACTTCTATCGAAGCAAAGCTGCAAAATCTCGATTTCGCATAATGCGCACATTAGCAGCACGCATCAGCACCGTAAGTCCCAGCAGTTCATCCCTACCTAAACCCTAGCTGCCTTTCCCACTTCTTTCCACGATAAACAGTCAAATATCGGCTCTATTCAATTTACCTTTTCCCACTCTCTTCTAATTTTTCTCTATTTTTTATGTAAGTATTTATATAGGGTAAACCCAGTGAAAGTGCAATCTCGAAATTTTTCTTCATCATTCCATACCAGAGGTGATTTTTATAATTCATTTTGTTACTTGTTCTTTTTCAGAATTTAAATTGAAGTTTAGCGTCTTTGAAATAAGTTATATCAAATAAAAACACATTTGAATTTTTTATTTTTATGTATTGTATTTGACTATACGATTTTTTTTTTAATGGATTAATTAAAGAATAGGAACACTGAGCTCTTTCTGATTTTGCCTATATGGAATTGGTGCTTCTAATTTATCGTGATGGTTTGACGGATTGTATGAAATGGATTTGAAATTGAAATGCTAGCTTAGGAATGATTGGATTTTGTTATAAGACCTCATTGAGTGTCCTATGATTTGGCTTTTTATTAGGAGTGTTGGGTTTCATAAAAATGCTTACAAAGTTGGAGTGGTAACCATGTAATTCTCAATTTTCATTAAAAAAACATATGGACTTAAATTGAGTTGATACTTTAAAGTGGCTGGAGTTTCGATTTAATGTTCGCAAAAAGAATTTATAAATATTAAAGAAGATTATACTGGACATGTCCACTTGTTGCTTCCGGCACACACATTCCTATACACATATGTTGGTTAAGTATAGGCACTGGGCCAATGCTAAATTTTTTGTCCCAGCAGAACAAGCCACTCTCATATCGACTTGAATTCTCCACGTGTTACCCTTTTTTCATTGGACAACCCTATCTTTTCTTTTCTTTTCTTTTTTTTTTTTCGTTTTTTGATTTATTATGAATACCTTTACTGGCTTTAGATCAGAGATCATTAGAAGAGGAGGCAGAAAGAAAAATCGGATGGATGCTGAAACTAATTTTTGCTGGAACTGCAACAATAGTGGCTTACCAGTTCTTTCCATACTTGGGTATGTATGTTGAGTTAAGGATAGTGTCCTATTGTATAATATGTGCTTCGTTTTTCTTTTAACAGATTTCTGATGTAAAGTATCTGACCTTTTGTAGGAGATAATTTGATGCAGCAATCTGTATCACTTCTACATGTGAAGGATCCCTTGTTTAAAAGAATGGGAGCATCCAGATTAGCTCGTTTTGCTATAGATGGTAATGTTTAGTAACAAGTTGATGTTTCCAGTTGTAGTATATTCACAATTAAATATTTTCTGTCCCTTTAATTCTTCAAAACTTCCCACATTGAAAAATGCTTATTGCTTTGAGTAGTGGTTAGCTTCAAGGAACTTATACTTTTTCTTTATGAACAGGATCATACTCTTTACCAATCAAATACGAGGACTAGCCTGTTTATAATATATTATTTGCTTGCTATATATAGTGCACAGAGAATAGAACTTGCTTTCACTGATATGAAGAGAGAATCTGTATGCAAAGCACCATTTCGGTTTCAAAACATTGAAGATGACATGCTGAAAATAACATGTAGTGAAGGAATATTTATTGCA
The DNA here is from genome assembly GCA_019097785.1 of Fraxinus excelsior. Classification (NCBI taxonomy): domain Eukaryota; kingdom Viridiplantae; phylum Streptophyta; class Magnoliopsida; order Lamiales; family Oleaceae; genus Fraxinus; species Fraxinus excelsior. Next base: position 28,262,765 of record CM032631.1, on the reverse strand, counting down.
TAATTAATTATCTTAGCATCTTTCTCCCCTCTACCTTGACCCCCTTCCTTCTATGCACAAAACAAGAAAAGGTTAGATGAGAGAAGGAAGAAAAGGAAGCCTAATCTTCAGTCTGATAGCCCTAACTCTGCCCAAGTCCATTCGATCACAAATATGCACTTATAGTTCGAGATATACTCTCATTAGAGAGCATTAGCATGTGCCTGGATCGAGGGGACTGGTGAATGGAACTTTTTGTCTTGATCTTTGCATGGTGATTAAGATATGGAAATGGTACTAGAATAACTCAGGTGCTTTCTGCCTTTTTTAACTTTTGATCTCAGATGAAAGGAGGATGAAAATAGTTGAGATGGGTGGTGGTCAAGAGTTACTAAACATGCTGGGGGCTGCTAAAGATGATCGTACTCGTAAGGAAGCTTTGAAGGCTCTTGTTGCCATTGCACAGTCAGGTCAGTGTTTCAATGTTTTCAGTCATTTTCTTTTTGCCTTTACTAATAAATAAAAACATAGATACATGATAAATGTTAAAACTTCATGTTGGGGAAATCTGCTTATTTTTAATGATCACTTACAGTAGCATGTTTGTCTGGGGCTTAAAAAAGGACTTATCTTATAAGTAAAAAAATGTGAATAAAAAAAAAAAAAAAAAAAAAGCACATATGTTCGGATGTCACTTGTTTACAAGTACCATAAACACACATGTTTGGATGGCGCGCGCGCGCGCGCATGTGTATATATATATATATATATATATATATAGAGAGAGAGAGAGAACCACTAAATCAAATTCTAGTTTAAGTGAGTATTAATACCACAAAACCCCCTAAAAATGTTTTCAATTGCGATATACCCACTACCTATTGAAAATCGCAGAAAAAACCCCCTATCGTCAAATTCCATTAGTTTAACCGTTAAAAAATAGTAAAAAATTAAAAAAGGGATAATTACAATTTCAGTACCTAAATTTGTTATTTTTTTTTTACAAATTAAATTCAATTTTTTTATATGTGCCACCTACAATTCCAAATCTTTAAAGTTTTATTTTCCACCCTACCCTATCCCACCTCACCCCACTTCATCTTCTTTCCAAAAATAAAATAAAAAAAGTTTTTCTCCACCTCTAACCAGTCGAGAATCGCCACTGAACATCTTGAAAGAGGGACTTGCCAAAATTTTACTCCAGCTTCCGAGCCTATTTCTTCGATGCCTTCGTCTTCTTTAGTTTCAGTTGCTAATATGAGGCATAGTACATACTTCGTCTTCTCCTCAGCAATCTCATAGCCACCACTAGGGGTGTAAGCGGTCCGATTTTTGCGATTTTTGACAAATTTTCAAACCAAACCGTTTAAACCGGTTTGAGAAAAATCCAAACCTAAACCAAACCATTTTGAACGGTTTGAAAAAAACTCAAACCTAAACCTAAACCTAACGGTTTGGTCCGGTTTTAAACCGTCGGTTTCGCCGTATATTTTTTGTCTGTCTACTTTTATGACATTAATTCATTGAATTCAATATAAATTTATATTTTACTAGCAATAAATCTAAAACAAACTAAATATATCTACTACAAATTTAAATACCAACTAAATCAAAGTGAAATCACAATAAATTAAAATATAGTTTTTGTTTGCCATTTTAGGTTAAGACGTTACGATAACGTTACAATACAAGTCTACTAAACTAAGTATAAAGTCCAAAAATACAATGATGTTCAACAAGACATCGTAATCATCATATTTGAAAAACAAAACTACTGATTAAATAGATAGAATAACCAACCATAATAATAAATCAATTATTTATAATATCTAAACATAACAATTACACAAGCTTACCGTTGTATATTGTTACGAATTCAGTTTCTCGCATATACTCAAACACCAATTGTTGTCACACGTGATTCACAGTCTCCATTGTCAAACAAATGCATTCGTTATATCATTATAGTATTAGATACTAAATAGATAAGAGAATCTTTAAAAATATGGTAATAGAAAATATAAACCACCCGCTACAACTTTCATTGAATCATCAAATGCTTCCACTTCATCTAAATATTGGTGCAGTACTATAGGTTCTTTCTTAATTTGAAACCAATTATTTCCTCATATACAAGCCTCAACCATCGTTGTACCTAATAAACTCCTAAATGAATCAAGTATCTGACCTCCATTTGAGAATGCAGACTCAAAAGCAACGGTAGAAATTTGAATTCTAAAGAGGAAAAGAGTTTTTGATAAATTATGTTAGTTTTGAGATTATTAGATATAAATTAGGATTATTTGGTAATAATAATATATATGTAATAGAAAATTATAAATTGACAAAAATACACACAAATGACAAAACTATTAAATTTTGCATATTTAGATGAATTTTCAAAAAAATTCATTATTTTTATTTTTTTATTTTTATATATTTTTTCGCCGGTCCGGTTTGGTTTTAAACCGCAATTAAAATTCTCAAACCTAAACCAAACCGTTTTTGACCGGTTTGGTTTGGTTTAAAATCATTTCGTTGACGGGTCCATGTGGCACCAAACCGACGGTTTCTAAAATGCGATTTCGGTTCGGTTTTCCGGTTTGGCGGTTTTTGCTTACAGCCCTAGGCCACCACCGGAAGCATAGTTCTGCTAGTAGTCGTCGCGAGGGAGGAGAAGGTGGTGCATCTGTTAGTGCAAGTCCTCGCGGTGGGAGTGTAGCGGCGCCGACGGCGACAGTGGTGGTGTGTTGTATGAACACAACACCAACAAGTGTTGTCTGATGGAAATGAAGATTTGGGACCTCTAGCAATGTTAAGGATAGTTTAAAGAGATTGAACAGTTGATGCCACACTAGATTTTCTTTCTGATTGGTTTTATAAGTATTGTAGGCCAGTCTCAATTTTAAGTCTTCAGCACCCTAAATTCAAAGCATTTCTCAACCACACTTTAGCACCCTGCAATTTCGCGAAGAGAATTCTTCGGGTTGAGATTAGATACTAAGTATGAGTCCAAGGCCAAACTTCGAGATGCAATGTTCTTTCAGATAGCATCTGATGGTTGTAAGTAAAAGATTGATGGCCTTTTCGAGGATGACAATTTTGTGAATCTTCCCCATAGGAGTAGTGTGTTTATGCTAAAAGTAAAAGATCGGTGCTCTAAATTTCACATTGTGGGACCTATGGAGAAAGTGATAGACATGAGGTTTGAAAAAAAAATATCATCCAGCTTAGGCTTACTCGATCCATTTTATTTGATTCGGACAGTCGTAGAAAATAGGGAAAGTAGCAGTTAGGCTAAGTTTTTAGGAAGAAGATGAAGTGGGGGTGGGTGGCACCGGGGTGAAAATTAAAATTTTAATGATTTGGGATTGTAGGTGACACATATTAAAAATTTAGATTTAATTCGTCAAAAGACAAAAAGTTTGTGTACTGAAATTTTAATTATTTCTTTTTTATTTTTGCAATTTTTACTGTTTTTAACGGTTAAACTAACAGAATTGGACGGTAGGGGGCTTTTCGCCCAAAATGTTTCAAAGAGTGAGGTTTTCTACGATTTCCAACAGGTAGGGGGCATATCGCAATTGAAAACGTTTTTAGGGGGTTTTCTGCTATTAATATTTTAAGTGAAGAAAGCAGGACCATCTTAGCAATAATTGGAACTCAATTTCATAATTTAAAAGAAAAGAAAAAAAGAAGATTAGAGTGATGAAGAAAGAAAAGGAAAAAATTTCTTAAGAATGACTAACATTCTTTTATAATTTGGTTGTGGGATAAGATTCATTTTGGGATTTTAAAGTAGTTAAATGAAATAAATCTAGTTCATTTGATTCGTTTAAGGGTGTAGATTCTTTGTCAAAAATTTTGGCGGGAGGAACGGTCTCTTGAGAAGCACTGATACGAATTCGGATATGGATGTGTAATTCTAATACGATATGATACGGGACGTCGATATGAATTTTTGGAAAAAAATAGGATATGTGGATAAGTGTTATGAAATTCAATATAATTTCATTAATATAAGCATAAATAAAATACTAAAACACTTTATCTTCATCCTTAATTATCCTAATTTCATTTTCTTCAACAACAGTTTCCTCATTATCATTAAAAATAATACTATTTAACTCTGACTCATTTAATAATAGGTTAACAACTTCAATCAGTTCAATATCTTGAAGAGTATCGAATGATTATCCGACAATGTCTCACATTTTGGATTCCCCATTTGATTAAGAACTAATTTTCTTATTAAAAGATGCAGATTATCATGAATGAAAACTAATTCTCCGGCACGTTGTAGAGTTATTTTATTCCTTTCTCATAGTGTGTTTAGAAGAGTGTGTACTCCAATTTTTTTTAGCACATGATGAAGAAAGTTTTACAAGAAGTTTCAATGCAATTCTTTGAAACAAAGATGCATGTGAACCATGAAGTAGTCATCGTGTCTTTGAATCCTTGTCATACTGATTAGTGATAGAATTAGACTTACCAATAATACTCTTTTTCACGTGTCCTAACGTATCAGATACATATTGAAAATAATTAAGAAATATAAAATAATTAAAAAATATGTATCAGATATGTATTGGAATATTGAAAAATATAAAATAATAAAAAATGTGTATCCGATGCATATCGAAGGGTATCCGAGAGTATTTAAATTTGGATACGTGTCGGATACGGGTACGCAATGAGTTCACAAGTATCCTTGCTACTTAGATGGTCCCTTAATTGAATATTTAAAACAAAGCCAACAATTTTTATATCAAATCTTCCATGAAAAATAGGACAAGGATGGGCTTTGGGCTTATAAGATAGTTTGATCAGCCTATAAGCCCAGCCAAACGTCTTCTATGTCTATATATGGATAAATGGTCAAGCAGAACTGTTAGGAAAATCTGTTTCTCCTTAATTAACACTTACATATATGCCTTGTGTTTCTTTAACTTCTATGCATTGAAATTTTAAAGTTAAGCATAAGAAGTCTAGTAATCTATCTTATTCCAGTTAAATTACCACACAGGAAATGATATGCTCACACTCTATTTTGTACTGACAAAAGTAACCTCAAAGTTCATCTGCAACAGCCTTATATCTTCACCTCACACTCTTATTTTGCCAGCAAAGAGAAGCCTGCATTTCTTTTTCTGATCTGGTCTATAAGTCTGAAGTAGCCACTCGACTTTATCAGCCCTACATGTTACATATTAAAAAATGAACAGATCTTACAAAATTAATTTATGGTGTTAGTCAATGAAATGAGTAAATCATCCATATATTTCCTTAACATATGGATTTTTTTTTTAAAGAAAATGTCCGTAATTTGCCTTGCTAATTATATATTGTCACTTTTATCATCGAACTGAGAGTTCATGAAAATATTTATGATTAGAGGTATTTTAAGGGCTGAGACTAGAAATACTTGTGGGTTATACATACCAGCTATGAAATAAAGTAGAGGATAGCTAATAATCCCTTTTCCTTTTCTTATCGTACTTCTCTACGAATAAATCTGATTGGGGAGGTTTTTTGTCACCTGATACTGCAGATGAAGCTGTTGGTGCTTTAAATCATGTTGGAGCAATCTCTGTCATCAGGTCAACCCCAGATTCAGTTGAGGACTCTGAAATTGAGACATACAAGTTGAACTTGCTGAGAAGATTTCAAGATTTCAAGATGTGATGTTCCATTTTGAGATGTGTTAACAATGATTTTGGTTTGTCAACTTGAAAACAATGTATACAGGGAAGGTTTCTGGTACAGTTTATTGATAAAATTTCATTTCTCAAATGATACAATTTTTGCAATGTTCTTGTAATGAGGGAAAAAGGTGAATCTATAAATCCTTGTGTAATTTACTTCATATTCTCGTGTTATTACTTTGCACAGGGAGTGGTCCTTACAGATGCATGTTATGTAACTATTAATAATATTTCAGACTAACCTATGAGTCAAACAGAGACGAAATTCTTCATAGCGATCTGAGTCATATATGGAAAGGCTTTTGCTCATTATATCAAAGGTACGCCAGGGGTAACGATGGACATTTTAGAGGCAGTTTTCCTGTAAATGTACTTGCGCTAACATCTAGTCCTATATTTTTTTATTTGAATAAAATAAATTGAAAACATTTAGGACATTGAAATCTGGGGAAATTTCTTTGTGAAGGCTATGATTGTTTATGCACTTATCATTTCTTTGTTTTTTATATGGTGGATGACGAATATCAAGAAGAGCTTTGCAGCTATCTAGCATGCTTTAGTCAGAGTGTCCAGAATTTCAAGGGTTCGGGTATTTAGTTTCTTCAATCTTTTGGTAATGCCAAAGTTTTATGAACCATTTGCTGTTTCATTACACCAGTTAATGCTCAACGAACAAATCAGTTGAGAAAACCCAATGAGGTCGGGCTGCATTTCAACTGGTGCTAATTACAGGTGGTGGTGCATAGCATTGCTCTATTTGTAAGGGCTAATCCCAGATTGCCTCTGATTTGATTTTTGGCTCACATTTTTTCTGCATTGAAGTATAATCATATCTGGGCTCTTGTATTGTCTCCACACATCGTGACTGCAAAATAAACTGCCCAGCATGAATACAGACCTGGCCAATCTTGTCTAGTGTGATATCGGCTTAAACAGGGTGACAATTTGATTGTAGAGGTACTAATCTTTGTTTTCGATCCAAAAGTAAAATGTATTTGTCTAGAAGTTTTAAGTAGTCACAGAATCTGAATTTTTTTCTATACATGTAATAGGGAAATTCAGTTTGCGAGGTGAAGAAAGCTACATCATGAGAGTATATCGTTGTGCATTCGTTGTGGAATTCACATATCCCATGTTTGATATGAGAAGACGAGATGAATTAGAGAGGAAAGATTGGTAGATGCCTTTTTTTTTAAAATTGATAGATGTATTTCACAAATAAATTTTAATAGTGGTTGTGCTATTCATCACTATTAGCACCAGTCTAAGTGACAAATATATGATATTAAATGATAGATTTACTTAAATAAATTGTCACGTGATTCATTTAATTGAACCTATCAATATTGATCATCTAGATTGGGGTTCTAACATTACTAGTATTAGAAAGCATTATTCAAATTTGAATTATGTTACTGCTCAAGGTATTAGCGCTCTGATTGCTCGTTAGTGATTTTATTGTCATCTCAAAAATAATTATTCAAAATACAACTTTGATTTTCGAATTTCGAAATCTTGTGAGGAAAAGTGAGCCTTGATTTAGGATTAGTTGTTTGGCAATGGGGTCTGATGGGATGGGAAAAATGATTCGAGATCGTGGCTAAATCTAATTTGTTAATTCTGTATTTTTTTATTTTTTAACTTTGACTTGATGAGCTATTAAAGAAATTTAATTTGAGCCATTTGCTTAACGGGGTAGTCCTCGACTTAGCAACCCTAATCGTTTTACTCGATAATTATGTACCAATATTTCCCACATAGTAGTTTTGACTGATTGATGTCCCGTGAGAAATATTAAATTTCATGCATATTGAAATAGATACTTACCTTTACTATTTCAAAAATATTTTCGTCATCACACGCTATTCAAAAGTTAAAAATAGTAGTTTTATTACAACTGTCGTATATTCTTGATCTCCAAGGGTTCCTAGGGGCGATTTCATCGAACTTTTGATGACACTTGGAATCAGATAACTGCTAATTTTTTTTTAATCAAAATGTCAAATCATCCAAGGTATATATATATATATATATATATTTGATAGCGAAAGAAAATACTAATTTAAGGGATTAAATTAGACAATTGCACAAACTTTGGGCACGTAAGTTTGTTGTCTTAACTATTAAACTTTATGAAACTGCTAAGAAAGATCTTTCGAGAAAGTTTACAATCCTGCGAATCAAACTTTTGACCATTTCAATTCTCCTAGAAACTTCAATGAGAAAGAAAATATTAACACCGTCTTCGGGGAGGACACAGAGAGTCTATTTATTACTTAGTATCAAGACAAGATTTTAACTTCTTTTTCCAGTCGAACCATCCATGTTTCAACCTGAGGTAACCCGGTTTGTCCCGACTATCGGTGTTGTAGGGGACGGGTTTTGCTTCCCGTATCTAGTGGACCTGATTGTGAAGAAAAAGACTGGAATCTCTAACACAAAAATCGACGTGGTAGACGACAATGGAACTCTCTTGCTGCAAATTAAGGGTTCCATATGGCAATTCAGGAAGAAGAGAGTTATGTGTGATTCAATATCTTCTCCTCTTTTGACAATACGCCAAAAGGTACATTTCTGATAAATTGTGTGGTTCCATTTCATCTTTGAACTAAATGATTGTTGCTGATGAATGTGAAAATAAGACTGTAACTTTGCTCTTTATCTAGAGGTTTCTTTTGAGGATCTCCCAAAAATGAAGCAAGAGAACGCACGATTAGTTTATTAACTTTTTCACTTGCCCATTTTTGTACATATATGTTACAGAATTATAGTATCTGTGAATGATCAGGACGAGATCTGTTGGATCTAATCTAGGATTTAAGTTACACTGATCTGACATTTTTGTCGGCGTTAATGAGCAGAAAAATGAGTTTTTCCAAGCATATTGTCATGATTTTAGGACACGGTTAGTTGGGTGCCTAACAAAGGAACAGTATGCTCGAGTGATGTCGTGTGCCTGGGTCCTCAGTCTTCGAGCTAGTATTTTCTGGTGGTGTTCACGCGTTCCAGTTTGAGATTGAACAGTGTCAGTTAAATCGACAGTTGTCTTCAACATTGGGGCTATTTATATTTTTCACAAGTGCTACATATGTAGTACATAGAACATTTTGTCATACCTCGAAATCTGAGATTTTCTTGAACGTGTACCAGGAGGTTGCTTGGCGTCAACTATGGACAGTTCATCGCGGGGTGGGCTCAGAAGGAAGTGATCTTCTCTATACCGTGGAACAATCACAGTCTATCCAGTTCAAAACACAACTTAGTGTATTTCTGGCAACCAACCTAACCAGAGAAATCTGCGATTTCCGTGTTGTTGGAAGTTATGTTTCTCAGTCATTCAAAGTTTATAAAGGAGACAGTTTGATAGCAGAGGTATGACTTCAGTTTAAGCACATATAGTTTGTTTGATAAAGTGTACTCGACTAGGAAAGTATTAAGAAGTAAGAAGTGAAAATCTTATTTATGCTGTCGTCCAGTAGTGTTTATCGAACGTGTCTATAGAGTTCAAATCCCGGTACTGATAACCCGTGTTTATCTATGATGTAGGTAAAGCAAAGGTTCATGTTGGGAAGCTTAGGCAAAGAGAAGTTTGAAGCAAGAGTTTATCCTGGGGTTGATTATGCATTCATTGTTTCTTTACTTGTAATACTTAATGAAATAGATGCTTGATTATACTGCTAATATTTAAAATTAATACACATCTGTGATCCCTTTCCCCCCCTATGCCCCCCCCCCCCCCCCCCCCCCCAAAATCTTGAATAACCCTATTGTGTCATCATTTACATCGTCCCGACTCACCAATCTGTTCACTTTCTTCCATCTATTGCATCCTCTCCATTGTGTCACGGTTCCTGTGGCCGCTTTCTTATCAGCCATGGCAGCATTAAAGAAGTTAAGATGTAAGTTACTCAGTAATACAATAAAGACCTGATTTGGAGAGAAAATTAGAGGTCGAATCCCATCGATTTGAAGTCAATTTGACTTGTTTGGATAACAAGTGTGGAGGAACTTTTGAAAACTTATTTTTCATGCAGTTCATAACTAGAATCCATGCAGTATTTAGAAATTACTTGAATTGTACAAGAAGGTTAGACCAAATTGATCAGCACTCTTATGGTTCTTAGGATCTATCTGTTTTTTAGTAGATGTAACAATGAACCTGCATTTAAAAAATAATTAGCGTTACTTCGTAGAATTTTTTGTGTGGGGGGTGGAGAGGGCATTTTCAATCGTTGGTTTCACAAATAAAATAGCAACTAGGAATGTAAATAAGTTTTAGGAATTAAATAAATTTTCTCATAGGCCCAATATTTCTATGCTCGTTTGACAATCATTAGAATGAGTTTTAGAATAATAATTATTAGAAAATGTGTGGCTAAAAATTAAGAAAAAATTTTAGATTTGCGTGCAGAATATTTTATTGTGAGTGTGTGATTCAAAATGAATTCGAAATGATTGCCAAACGAGAAAATGCGTTTGTATGAAAGGATTCCAACAGAATTTAAACAGAAAACTCACATGGGTTTAGGTTTAAAATATTGAAAAAAAAAAGGGCCCCACCTACTGTGTCTAATCGTTGAATTTATGTGGATGTGTCTTCTGTACATACAACAGAATTGCTGTTAAACGGAGGCTAAGTAATATTACCAAAAATTATATCTCACATTCCTCCACCTGTACACAATTACTCAATTACAAAATATTAGTGAGTTCATCTATCTAATGAATAATGAGTTTGTTTTAAAGTCGTTCATCTTGCAAGTACTCCCGAACATTTGCATCAATAAAATCATAAAATGGTACAATTAAGTCCCTACTTTCTTTTCTTTTTACCAAAAGACAGTCGATGTCTAGGTAGGGGTTTTGATTATTATCCCTACCTATAAAATTATCAAGCAACGGATATATGAACGAGGGCATAAACTTTACCTTGCCTCTATATCATCAATTATATACTTGTCATGTACCAACGAAATTACCTGATGCACACTGTATAGCAATGATAGGAACATATTTGGGGTGGCTTATATTAAAAAATATGCTCCAAATATCTAACTTACTTCGAATGTAGGTGAGTTCACATTAAAAACAAGTTAAGCATTTTGGTGATGTTATAAGCAAAAGTTACACACAACACCCCTTTTCTTTTGAATTTCAAATCTTACTTCTCATAGTTTTTCTCTCTAAATGCTAATTATTATTCTCCACGCACAAGAACGAATACACAAACAAATACATAACCGCCACTATTAAGCACCACCATTGTTACGAACATCTAACCACCACCACTACTACAATTGTTCCGCCAGTGCCACCACCTTCTCCTCTCTCCCATCCCTAAACCATCTCCACCACCAACATCGGTCATCTCTGATTACCACTAAGCACCACCACAGGGACGGATCCAAGATTGGATCCAAGATCGGGCTATAAAATTTCAAATCGGGCTAATACGCAACCAAAAAAAAAAATACACATGAAAAACTGTTGTAAAAAAATAATAAATAAATAAATAAAATTGGGCCTTAGGGGGGGGTACAGCCCAGCCCCCTATATCCGTCATTGCACCACCACCAACTCCTAAATATCTAATCTCAGACACTTACTATCTATCAGCGCAACATGCATTGCCACCTGATCTCGCAACATCATTGCCTCCTTCTACTCCAACCATTTCTTCACCACATGCAAGCCCAACTCCTTTCATCCTTTGGCGCCTCTCTACCACTAGCATCCTCACCAGTGTCCCAACACCATCTCCTCCATTTATTTCAGATCTAAAATATTAATATGCACATCTATGGGGGTTTGTGATGATGGTAAGATCGGTGACAGTGATGACAATTTTTTGGTGTTTTTTGGGATGATGGTGATGATAGCCGCTAGTGGCGATGATGAATGGTAGTGATGGTGATGACAGTTATGTTTATGTTGGGTTGTGGCCGCTTGATGATCTCATTGTGATGGTATAACAATAAATATTACATGTAGTGGGGTCGACGATAGTGATGTAACAATGAATGTTATAAAGGGTAGTGTGGCAATGTGACAGTGTAATACTAAACAATACAACTGGTGTCAGTGGTAGTGGTGACGTGGAAGTAGAGATGGTAAAAAAAATGTTTGTAATAGACCGCATTACAAATTGTTAGAGTCCTAATTGTAATTAGCTTTATCCGTATCCAAAATCTAGGTTAGTTGGTTAAAATTGAGTTGTAATTAAAGTCAAAAGAGTTGTGATTAAAATTGTAGTTCTTGAAGGAGTCCAAAATGTCCATGAAGATCACATATGATAATTAGAATGCAATTAGAAGTCAAAGAAGAATAAAAGTATTGCACAAATCATGCTTCAAATTCTCAGCCACTAGTTACAATGCGTTTTTCACATGGAAAACATTGGAATTTGAACAAGCCTATTTCTAGAGGAATTGTATCCTTTTGAGTTATCTTTCCAATGTATTTTGAATCACCTCAATCCGATATCATGAGATAAAGTTATGGTGCAAATATTGACGACTGCTCAGTTGTAGCTCGCTTGGTGCTAGCTTGGAGCACGAGCGGTGGTTCGACGATACATAATCTTGTTTCAGTTTTAATGCTGATTTTGAATCATATTACACCCCCAAACACTACCTATTATATATACCGAAGCCAAAATTGTCCCAAAGGTGTGTTAAATCATTCTTTCATTAAAGAGAAAACATTATTAAAGATCAAACAACACATTCAAAGTTCTCTTGATTCAACCCCTTCTTTATTGATTCGTAATTCATCTAACACGTAGTTTTTTGATCGAGTTATAACATTCTATATTCAACCCAAGATCAAAACATAGAAACATTTAACGATCAAATACCAAACCACCCACTTTTGCATAATCTGTCAGAGTTCTAAAAATCGAGGAAGGATAGGACAATAACGAAGAGTTCTTGGTTATCCACAAGAGATAGACAATTCCAAAAGACTGGGAGCTGTGTAAGAACATGCAATCCATGAGGGTCTTGGTGATTACAGAAAGTAGGTCCAAGAGTACTAAGAGTTAATCGAATCTAGATCGTACTATAAATCAATTTGTCTATAGTGAATTTTGGTGGCTTAGGCCTGGAATCTTTTGGACCATTGCGAAGGGTTTTTCTTCGTGATCATCTTTGGTGTTCTTATTTATTTATTGCTTTTGATTTATTATGGTATTCAAACATAGGGTGAAATTGGATTAATTGATTTAATCATCTAGAAACAATTAATAAGTGACTTGTTACTTTTAATTGGTTAATTTCACACGTGGGTCTAAATAAAACGTTAATTTGAAACTTTCAATTGGTATCAGAGTTTAATTGCGATCTTTTGACCCAAAAATTATTTAGATGAATCAATCACATTCAAATGTATGATCTAAGAACGATATGGATATTCATGAGGTTTATGCTCAACTATATAAGGAGAGTCTCAAGTTACATAAGGTTAATAGATCAGATTTTAAGAAATTGAATAAGCTTGAATTAGAAATAGAGAGCATTGTAATAAAACTTAAGGAGTCTACCGAAGAATTGAATGATTTAAGGGTTGAAAAAGAGTCCTTAGAAATTAAGGTTAAAACTCTTATAAATAATCTTGAAAAATCAAATGCCTGACTTCAATCCTTCTGTAAATTGATGCATCAATTGACTCAAATTACATCTTATAAGTTGGTTCTAGAAGAGTAAACTAAAAGTCCAAGTGATGTTGATAATTGTGATTTTCCTCATGTTGCTCTTCATGGTAAGAGCACTTGTGTGCCTCATTAATTAGATACTTATGTGCATGCATCTGCATTTTTATGATATATATACATTCATGCATGCACATCCATTCATTGTATAGTAGGAGATTCCTTTAGAATATTTCCTTTATAATAAAAAAAATAAAAAAGGGAATTTTTTATTTCGTGATCAAGTGCTATAAAGTTTATGCATGGTAAATTAGATTTTCATTCATTTATTTAAAACTTGTTTGGAGTACTTGGTATATGTTATTACATGCATCTTCTGCATTGCACACATTAGAATCTTGTGAGTGGATTTTGACTACATATTTGAAATTTGGGATGGAGGTCATTTGTGTAGTGGGTTAACTTTAAATATGGAATGACCTTTAACTAGTTGATCTAACTCCTATATATTTTCCATAAAAGGAAAAAGTATCGCACTTCAAAAAAAATTGAGTTATTTGATTAGAAAATGTGAGATACGTCTTATACTTGTTTTCGTATCCTTCTTGACCTAAGCAATTAAGTTTGTAGGATATCTTAAAACTTGGTGCCCTATGTCATCTAACTTTGGTCATCGGCCTGAAACTCATTACAGAGGTCTTAAGTTGGTTAATGGAGATAAGTCTACATATAAGATATAAAAAAAATGAGAGAGAATAATTATATTATGTGCTTATTGATAGGGGGGAAAAAGAATTTATTATGGGCTTTTCATTTAAAAAGTCCTAATAGCAATGTGTTTGACTTCATACTTTTGAGAAATACATTTTTACATTGATTCTTTGCATGTCATTTCTCATTAATTTAAGATTTTGAGACTTGCTTACACTAGTTTAGTGACACTTTTCATACATGTATATATTACACAATTTACTCCATCTAGGTTTAAAATAAGTTATGTAAGAAAAGTTTACTGTTTATGAATTATACATGCATAAGTAAGTAAATTACTGTTCATGAATATACATTTAAAAATCCAAGAAAAATAAAATCCGTGTCTAAAAAAGAAATTTTTTTATTCTTCCATCACATGTTTTGCATAATTTTGTGTAATTATACATGTTAATATTTTTTTTATTTTTTTAACTCATTCATCTTTATGTTATTATTCATGGTTATTACTTATCTTTTTCTTTGTAATTCATGACAAAAGGGGGAGAAATTAGTATTTATTGATAGAGGGGAAGAAGAATTTATTATGGGCTTTTCATTTAAAAGGTCATAATAGCAATGTGTTTGACTTCACACTTTAAGAAATACATTCATTTACATTGATTCTTTGCATGTCATTTCTCATTAATTTAAGGTTTTGAGACTTGCTTACACTAGTTCAGTGACACTTTTCATGCATGTATATGTTATACAATTTACTCTATCTAGGTTTAAAATAAGTTATGTGAGAAACTTTTACTGTTTATGAATTATACATGCATAAGTAAATTACTGTTCATGAATATACATTTAAAAATTCAAGAAAAATAAAATCCGTGTCTAAAAAAGAATTTTTTTATTCTTCCATCACATGTTTTGCATAATTTTGCGTAATTATACATGTTCATATTTTTATTTTTAATTCATTCGTCTCTATGTTATTCATGATTATTAGTTATCTTTTTCTTTGTTATTCATGACAAACGGGGGAGAAATTAGTATTTATTTCAAGAATTTGAGTATATGAGCTAAGGAGAGAAATATCTTCCAGTGATTATGAATCATGCCTCCTAAAACGATTTACTAAATTCATTGAGTTGTTCCAAATGATCAAAACGGTCAGTTGGAATTTCTTGTCGACTCTTTGTAAACTATTCATTTGGCCAATACTGCAAGAATTGCTAGTATTGACAGGACGAATATTAGAAGAGAACAAAATGAAGCAGTGAGATAGTTGTATTTTTTTGGTTTATTATTTATCTGTAATTGATGTTTGATACAAGAATGGGATTCGATAGTATTGGATAGAAAAAACAATAAGAGGCCTTATTTCGATCATATCTCGATTGTTAATGAGATATAAAGGGTTACTGCTACAAATCTTTGATTATAAAATATTTGACAGTTTGTTATGAGGTATTGTATGTAGATGAAGTTTGAGAAGAGAGATGCACACATTCCATCAAGTCTCTCTCAATAAATAGAGAAAAAAAGAAAATTACAAATCATACCTGCATATAAAATGTAATTACACTTTTACATGTCTTGTTTATGTGCAATAAAAATTGTAATTTTGAAATTATCTTACAATTATTTTCATTAAATCATATATAAAAAAGAGAAAATGAACATGAAATATGCTCTGTGTGCGCCCAACAGAAATTGGATGAAGCAGCGCATAGCAGGCGCTTCCAACGTGTCGTAACGCAGAGCCGCACCGCTGTGCGCTGCTACAATGCCGAAAAAAGTGCCCAAATCCAAAATTTTGATATTTACGATTTGAAATTCGCATCCCAAAATTTTATAAAACTAAACTATAAATTTCAACCCTAAAAAATCTTCATTAATCTCAATGTTTTAACTTGGATTGACTCTGATACAACTTTTTGAATTTTTATAAAACTTAAACTTTATAAAACATTATGAATTGCTGGATCTCCATATCAAATTTGTTGACATATGGTTGATTTCATCCTTAATGTTTTGATCATAACAAACAAGATCAATATTTTGAATGGAATATGTGTATGCAACTTGTATCTCTTATCAATTTGTTCAATTTGTATATTGCAAATCATCGTATTTGTCATAATTAAAAATGGGGAAATTGTTAACATATGGTTGACATCTCGTTTTGATTATCACAAACAAATTGTATTTATTTCTAACAAATTAATTTCGAGTGTCTATAGTGATTATTGTACAAGAATAAAATCAAAGACATGAAATTCGAGGCCAAGTAATTTGCATACAAAGTTCGACGTGAAAACAAAATTGATCAAACGAGACTATGAATAACGATATTGCAAAACTCGCAAAAGAAGCATCAACAAAAATCGAGACAAAAGTCGAAGTACGATCAAACATGCATGTGAAGACATTCAAGACAAAATACTTAGACTTTTATATATAAAGGTAAAATATTTCAATACTTGGCAATGATTCGTGACGAGCTCAAGTTTTAATTTTACAATCGAAAAATCACGACAAAAATGTGTTACTTAAATAATATATTTTTCAAAGGTAAAAATCCAAACACGTATTTTTAATATGACAAATACCTTCAAAAACATTTTTAAACGTCCATCAAGTACCTACATTTGTTCATTATTAAAAACAAGGAGTTACAAACCAAAATTGGCGTACCGGACATCCGGTACGACAAATTTTGGCACAACGATCGATTTTTTTAACGTTCCAATTTTCTGACAAAAGTAACGGCTAATATGACCGTTGAAAATTTACCGAACATCCGGTAAGAGCTGTCGGGTACGGCAGAATGTTTGACAGATTTTCATTTATAAATATCAACTCTCTTTGCATTCAATTTGGACACTCTTTGAGAGAAAATTGAGAGAGTTATTTATGGAAAATCTTTGAGCTTAACTTGTTTTTAAATTCTATCTCATTTACAAAGAAATTCTTGATTGATCCAAACTAGTTTTATCCATTTCATCAAGAATTAAATTTTGCAAAGAAACTTTTCAATCTCATCTAATTTCTAAATTTTGATAAAAGTTTTCGTTGCCAACTCTAATATTGAAGTGTAAATATCTCTTCATACTTAACTTGTGTTATATTGTTAAGAGAGATTATTGGTTGAAAACTTTGATAACAATACAAACTATTTCATCATGTATCTTTTATCAAAGTTTACAACATCAACACTTGAGCTTAATTCATTTACTATCTATTGAAGTGCTTGCATCTTCTCTTCTTGTACTCAACTTTGATTTTATCATTCGATAAGAAGAGAAGATTTGAATTGTAAAATTTATTTAAAGTGTAGGTCATATCGAGGTCCCATAAAGCTCGGTAGTGTGGGTCATATCGAGATCCCGTAAAACTCGGTAGTGTGGGTCGTGTTGATGTCCCGGAAAGCTCAACATTGTAAAGGATCGGTACTCCTTGTTATAAGTTACAACTTTAATACAAATTGGTCTTGCTCGTGACGGAGAGCTTGGTAACGGGGACGTAGATCACTGCATTGGATCAAACCCCATTAAATTTGGTTTGCTATCTTTACATTATTGCACTTTACTTTATATTATCATTTATATTATGCTATATCCATACTTGAATTAAGTTATTGTATTTGCATTTACTTGTTATATTACTCTTTGCATTTATATCTTGTGTATTGAATAATTTTGAGATTAAGTGTCGAAAAAGTTTCAAAAACAAATTCAGTCCCCTCTTAGTTAGTCAATCTTGGGCTAACAAAATCATCAAGAGAAATAATTACTGTAGAACATACATTTATCTATTGATTCGTATATTGAATATTGAAGCTTTAATCTTTTGTCTTCAAGATCAACTTGCAATCCCCTCTTTATTAATCTTCTTGCTTTTTGATTAATTGATCTTGATTCTTGTTTGCAATTTTTGAATCTTTCCTTTCAGTATGCTTTCTTTATTAATTCTTGTATTAAAGGGATGACACAAAGAACGAGAAATTACATATTAATTGGGAACCATAACCCTATAAGGGTGTTTGGTGTGGATTAAAATTAGATTTTTAGAAAAATTGTGATAGAAGTTTTTGAAACGTGTTGTTAAAAAGATGTGATTGATATTGATTATTTGACTTTGACCTTGACTAAAATCATATTTTAATTCGGCCCAAACATGCCATATATATAGTTTCCACATATATATTTTGCCCATCAAGAAATACAATTATAAAGGAATATAGTCTTTACACATATAATCCGGTCTACGCTTTATTTATATGTCCAAAGTTCAATTATTTAATTCTTTATTAGATCACTTTAATTTTGGACTTAACTTTAAGATAACATTTATATACAATTAATTATATATGTCGGCCAACATGACAAATTAAATATTTTTCCAACATCCCAATCAACCCATCAGCCTATCTTAGAAGAGACATCAGTGTTGAGTTTAATACTCCAATTTAGGGAGCCATTCATTTCAGCAAGAGAAGCAACCTAGTGCAGTCCAACTAGGAGGGCAAATAGTAACTCTACAATATTCTTATAATTCAAGCCTACACAATAGAACATGGAAGAGAGAGGAACAGAAGGAGGAGGACGAGATGATTTTAGTGGGATTTAATGTGGTGTACAGATAAATCGGTGGAATATGGGACAACGTTAAAAGCATTTTCCTTAGGGAAATCTCTTTTTACCGGGAATTCAAATTTTTTTTTTGAGATATATAATTTTTAATTGGGTTGAGTTATATTAGTCATAATTGAGGTGGTGTATTTATTAAAAATTAGTTTTAATTGGGGTGAATTTAAAATATAGTGAAATAAAAACAAATTATAGCCCTTGTTAGAGCACCATTTTTTTTCATTAAAATGCATTTTTGAATAGCAATTTGATCTCATTTTAACCACACAATTTTTAATTAAATAAATTATACGTAAACTCAAATTTTTTTTCTTATTTTTTAACAGTGCATTTCTATTTTTTTTACCCAAAACTTTTTTTATTGCTATTTTCGTGTAAAACTTACTGGAAGCTGGGCCTGGAATCGTTGGGCTTGTAAACAAAGTCCAAATATTGACCGGGCCTTTCAGATATCAACACGGTTAGTTTTTGGTCAAAACTGAAAAGTCACTAAAACGAAACTTGTTAATAGCAAAAAATCCCAACTCCCTACTTTTTGATATTTTCACCTCCTTTCTCGTTTTTCCCTGTATATAATTTATCACATTTCTTCGAACATCAGCAAAATCCCCATCGCTTACTAGAAGAAAAGCGGTGGAAAAAATGGCCGATCAAATCGCACGAGGAGAAGAATTCGAGAAGAAAGCGGAGAAAAAGTTGAGCGGATGGGGTCTATTTGGCTCCAAATATGAAGACGCTGCCGATTTATTCGACAAAGCTGCCAATGCCTTCAAGCTTGGCAAATCCTGTAAGACAATTCATTTTATTAATCTCAGTTTTCATACTATGATTAATCGATTTTTTAATATGATTTGTTATGTCTCTGTGTTAAAATTTAATATATGCGGTGGTGCGATCTTGATATTGATTTGTTTTAATTGTTATAGCCGTATAGGGTTTTTATTTATTTAGATTTTATTGGAATTGACTGGTGTTGGATCTTGTTGTGACTGGATGGAAAGTTTTATTTTGGAAAAAATGAAGTTTAATCAATAATAAGGGGAGTTGGAACGAAAGTATATCTCTATCATTTAGTTTCTTCAGTTTTAGCTTCTTCTACTCTACCGTTTTACTTTATTTGGTGGTAACAATAAGGCCACTGCGTGCATGTTGGTTTTCTTGAGATCAGGTTCACAGTTTTTAGAATTTGATTCCTAAGGGAATTCAGACTGGTTGTTTTAATCTCTTGTTAGCTGTATCCAGTTTTGGAATATGAAGAACTAGACTACCATCCCATATTAATAAATTTTTTTGATGAAAATCACAAAAACCAGTCTCAAGAAAATGTTTTCACTAATGCGGTATGTGGTGATCTTACTTGTTAATTTTGAAATGTGGGTTTATCAGGGGATCAGGCTGGTGCAGTGTATGTTAAGTTGGCTAGCTGTCACTTGAAGGTATGTCATTGGTTGTTCGTGTGGCTTGTTTTAGGCTGCAAGATATTTTCTTTCTTTTCTGTCACATTTTTCCCAATGCTCCACTTCTATATATTTACCTGGCCTTGTATTTGCAGTTGGATAGCAAGCATGAGGCTGCTAATGCCTACGCTGATGCTGCTCATTGCTACAAAAAGACTAACACAAAAGGTTCTGGTCTTTTTATCCCAAGTTTATTAAAGTTATCAATTACCTCGGAGTTTTGTCTGCTTTCCCATTTATAGCAAGATTTTGACTGTGATTTGCTTCTTTTGGTAGTTATTACACTTGTTCTATTTGTATTGGGTTTTGTGAACTTAACTTAATTTGCTAAAAATGCTAATTTGGCCACTAATTTTCTCATAAAATTTAGAGAACATTGTTTATGTATTACCAAATAAAAATGTAAAATCTAGGCATTCAAGGTAGCCTTTTTTTATTTTTTGGCTGCCTTGGGGTTTGGGCTTCATGAGGTTGTTTTATATTTATGAGAACATGGTAGAAAAGATTACTGGCAAACATGAACCTAGTCAATCCCTTATATAACTTTTGCTTTTGTTCTTCTTTCTTCGTGTGATAGTTTGTCTTTTACCTTTGCTACTTACCTTACCATTTTCATGCTTGGACGATATCTTTCTTTTGTTCACATGGGATGCTTTGCAGAGTCAATATCGTGCCTGGAGCAATCTGTGAATTTGTTTCTGGAGATTGGAAGACTCAACATGTCTGCTAGATATTACAAGGTAGAAAATTTAGTAATATCGTAACCTTTGTTGTTGTATATCTGTTTTTGTTAATCATCATGATCTGCTCTAGGTTGAAGTAGGACATATTACTGATCTTGAATGAGTTATTGAATCATATGATTTTCAATCCAATGGTAATATGATTCTCTAGTCAATGCAATGGTATTGACATTGTTGAAGAACCCAGTTTTATTACAAATGAAAATGAAATTTTTTTATATAACAACTAACTAAGCTTCTCCCCAATAAATTTGGGTACAGATACATGAAACATGTTCTAGCATTTCTTTCAGTTCATTGTTAGATCTACACGAAGATCTATGGCAACGAAACTCTTAGCAACTATTACTAGCCTTGTTAGTTATTTCGTGTGACATGGTCTACCGATCTCATGACTCTTATGAATGAAAGAACTTGGGCCTATACAAAACTTGTTCCAACCACCTAAGTCATCCTTCCTTGATTTATACTCGATCTCAATCAGTGTCAGTCCTATTTGTTGTCTTATATTCTCATTTCTTGTATTTAGGACTCATGCTATAAGATTTGACAAAAAATTACGCTGATTTTCAACCCAGTGTAACCTTGTTTCTTTGTCTGGTTTGGGATCGGCTATGAAAATCATAGGAAGATAAAAAATTCTCGTAAATAATTGAAAAGATATTAATTTGTTATGTCTTGTTTTGTTTTCAGGAAATTGCTGAGTTGTATGAGCAAGAACAGAACTTGGAGCAGGCTATTAATTACTATGAAAGATCAGCTGATCTTTTCCAAAGTGAGGAAGTAACAACTTCTGCAAATCAGTGCAAGCAGAAAATTGCGCAGTTTGCTGCTCAACTGGAACAGTAAGTTTGCCTGCTTTCTGCACACTAACATATGTTACATGACATTTCTGATCTGTTTATTCAAGTATGCCTCGTGTCATATCTAAAGTATAGCAGTTTCGGGGAACATGTTCCATTGCATTTGAGCCTATTTTTTAGCTAGTTAATATGATCTGCCAATTCGTATCCCCCACATTCGAAGTAAAGTCATGGGTTCTATAACTTTAACTTAAATAGAAAAAAATTGTCAAAACAAAAGAATCACTTAAACCATAACTAGAAAAATTATTCTTTGAACATATTCAATAAATTCGGCTTGTAAGCCATCTCCTCGCTTGAACGCCTCGAACCGCTAATTTTCTGCAAGAGAGTAAAAGGTGGGGATGATATAATAAGTGTGCACTTTAAATTTGAAAATCATGTTAAAATTTCGGAAATGAATAATATCATACATAAAGGAGAGACAAGTAAAATACCGAACCTAGGTGGTAGAGATTTATTTGTATGTTGCTCTACTTAACTCCAGTCTTCTTATCATAAACATATTCATCTAGGATCCATAAATCTTATTCCAAAATATAATAACACCACACTCACGTGGAGCTTAAAAGGATTAGACGAAAATTCAGATTAATGCCTTGACCTTTCTACAACAAGAAAATCAATGTGTGGAGTGAATATTGTGTGCGTGTCAGTGAGTATAGGGGGTTTAAATAATGGCTCAATAGAGTTTGACCAATGTTTAATACCATTTTGGAAAATAACATCAATGAAGATTTGTTTTATTTATTAGGTTACACGTTTTTCCATACTAATACACATTGTATTTGTAACTACCACTAGTCTTTAGGGCAAGACTTTCACTTTTATGGAAGTCAAGTCATATTCTAGTCAAATATTTTCCAATCAAATAAATTTCTTTCTTAAAATATGTTTAAATGATATTCTAATAAATATAATTATATACACATATTTCTATGAACACATCGTGTAAAGGAAACACAGTAAGCTCACTGAACGGTTGCCAAAAATTTGTGTCAATGGTACGAAGGTTCGACAAATTTGAATGGTTTAAAAAAAAAAATCCCTTTTCTTTTTGTTGGTTCCTGAATTAAGGTTTTTGCAATTTGGAGCTAAATTTTCAAATCCCAATTTTTGGAACCTTAGGGGTAAAGGGTTGCCAGAGATAGAGGGTAAAAGGTTTTAGGTCTCAATTTGAGACCCTAATTTTAGGGGCCCTAATTTTTTATTTTTGATTTTTATAACAATCGAAGGAACCAAAATTGATATCTTATGAGAAACTAAAGAACTTGATCAGACAAGCAGCACAAGGCCTTTTGCCGAAGAACGGAAACAATTGCAAGATTAATCCGAGATCAAACTTGTTGTGATACCAACTTAGGATTTAGGCTGTGTGATTTATTACATAATCAATCCAATATATAGGAGTGCAATCTTATCAATAGAAGGAAAAGAAAAACGGAAGAATATAAAATCCTATTACTAAAAGCAAAAATAATAATTCCTAGGTTACAAGCTATAGAAGGAAATATTTCCATAATTCCTATTCTTGGCCATTTTGTTATTTTATGAATGCATATAAAATTCCAGTATACAATATATGAGAAATGTGTTGTCTGTAATCTCCAACTCCAAAGTACCTCTATCACCCATTGATTTTGGCTGCAAACAAACACATCCTAGATCAAAAAGAGATCAACCACATTTAATACATAATTATTGATAATCTCCACATGACTTGTCAACATGGTATCCATTTTATGGACTTGTACTACGTCGCCTGCCATAATTAAAAATTATTTTTATCCTTGCAATATGGGTTTATTTAGTAATCTTAATAAAAAAATTCTCTTACAGGTAATTTATTATCAATGTCAGTACATATTCCTATTTATGTATTTCTTTCTTTGGTTAAACAGGCAGAGAAAAAGGACATGACCAGTACATACTGAACACATGCTTGTCTGATTTGCTGTTTTTATTCAGTTGGAGATTACATCATGATTTATAAAGTTTTAGGGGTCCTGAAAGAACTAATGTGTCGACTTCTTCTCAGGTATCCAAAAGCAATTGAGATTTACGAAGAGATAGCCCGGCAATCACTCAACAACAACTTATTGAAGTATGGAGTTAAAGGGCACCTTCTTAATGCTGGCATTTGCCAACTCTGCAAGGGTGATGTTGTTGCAATCAACAATGCTTTAGAGCGATACCAGGTACATCTGTTTTTTTCATTCAGATCTGTCCCTGTTTCTCTATGCACATGCTAAGGATATGCATTTGGATTTTCTCTTGTAGGAATTGGATCCTACATTTTCAGGAACACGTGAATACAAATTGCTAGCGGTATGTTGTGGATCACGAACATATCTCTAATTTTTCCATTTTCACGATGTCTTTAAATTTTTTGTTTTTTCCCTTCTTAATGGAATGAATGTTGTCCAGTTATTTGCTAATGGTTTTTCATATTGTTTAAACTGCCCATGTGTGGTTTTATTGCTTTTCATTTCTTTTAGCTGGTATGGTTGTGGATGAACTACTTGTGTATCATTCACTTTATCTTACCTGCCAAAGTAATAGAATTAATATGATAAAAGAATTTGGTAGACATTTACGTATCTGTTGATCTCAGGATCTAGCTGCTGCTATTGATGAGGAAGATATTGCCAAGTTCACTGGCGCTATCAAGGAATTCGACAGCATGACGCAACTGGTAATTGTATTTTGCTATTTATGTTATGTATTGAACTTGCATTCGAATTGCGAGTTGTGAATTTGAATTTCGTGTGCGTGTTTCTTATATGCATTTATTAAAATTAATCTCTATAAGCTTCAAGTGAATGGCTGAATACCATGTGTGTTTGATAGTGTATTATGTGTAGAATACAAATTTTTGTGTATCTTGTTGCTAGTTAACCTTAAAATCAGCTTGTTACTTTTTTTGCCTATAAGTCCCAATATTACTAGACTATCACGTGTTGTTAACAAGATTTTAACAAGAACAACAAACTTTTCGTTGATATTTTAAACTCTATTCTATTTTCTAATATTTTTAGGTCTTGTTTAACCGGGCTTTTAAAAAGTCAAAAGCCATTTTTGAGACTAAGAAGTTGCTTTTGAATATGTTTGGATAATATTTTGAAAGCATTTTGTTGGGCTAGAAGAGCATTTAGAGGAAACTGACCTAAAGTAGTTTCCTTGGGATGGAACAATTGGCTAGACGAGCTTAGCTTCCTGGAACAATTTGGAAATTGAGATGGTAGTGAGAATGGAGAGAGTAAGAGGCTGACTTTGATTGATGTCCAAGCTTGAAATAATTTAGTGATAAAATTTGTTACTTATTCCCATGGGTGGGTCCTGACGAGTTATAGCATTTTATGGTCCATTGGTTACTGATAGAGCAGCAGTTTTGAATGCACCATATCTTGTAACCGTGTTGAACGGGCTTATTGTTATAAATGTGATATTTGGAGAATTAAGGTCAGCTATTCCCACATCTCATTTTTAATTGAAGTTGCCGACTGCTACCTGAAATTTACTACATCGTATTTTTGTGAATTGTTGCTAGCATGTTTGGTTTGTTCCCTGAACTCCATTCTACTATTTCCTATAGGTTGCTTTTCTTTTGCTGACTTGCATAATTGGAAAATTACTCTGTAGTAACAAATACTCGATATTTGATCTCTCTCTCTCATGAAGATGCACAGTTGTTTTAGTTGATGAAAATGCACAATGAAACTTTTAATTGTTTTTCCACCCATAAATCTGTTCATACAATGCTTTGTATGGAGGAGAAGTGATTAGATGGGTTTTGGGTGCACTGAGTTAACTCCCTTAGAGTCAGTTTTGAAGAATCAAATCCTTTGATTTTTTTATAGAGGAAATTGCTAATATAGGGGCTGAATGGCAGGAGGAGGAGAGCGTGTCCAGATTATTTTTATTTGACTTGCACCTATATTTTTGTTTCCTGATTAACAAATCTAGGGGAAAATGATGTTTAACCCTTGTTTGGGCCCCATTTTTTGACAAAATGTATTTTTGAATAGTGTTTTGTTGGAGAATGTGTGGTTAAAAAATAAGAAAAAAAATCGGTTTACGTGTAATATTATTTTACAGGAAAAAGCGTGGTTGAAAATTAGTTTTGAAAAAATGGTGGCCAAACATAGGCTTAATTTACAAGTGATTTATCAATTCGAGTTTAGCCACGTTTTACTGTCATCATGTTTTGATTGATCAAATGAATTCTTTTCTCGTTTTATTACTTAAACCTTTTCTCTTCCCTGTATTACATTGGATCATAGGATGCTTGGAAGACGACTCTTCTATTAAGAGTGAAGGAGGCCTTGAAGGCCAAAGAGCTGGAGGAGGACGATCTTACTTAAATCTGCTTTCTCAGATACCACATTTATTCTACTGGTGATTTTGTGGTTGATGGTTGTCTTTTATGAATTATTATTTGTTTGGGTTTGTGTGTGTATTACAATCTGGATTTTCTTATTTGGAGTGAATTCGAATGCACCCTTTACCATGAGTTTGTAACTGCACTACATTGTTCTATTGTCTTTTTTGGACGTTTTCAGAAACTACTTACAACTCTTTAATATGTTTGTTTTCATTCATTTGGAGGAAACTAATTACAACTCATTCTCTCGTCACTTCCGAGTTATAAAAGTGGAAAGAATTGACATCATTAATTTATTGTAGGGATTAGAGTATCCCGTTTTTTTCATTTACTTGTCACTTTTTGATTAATGTTATTCACTTCAAGTACCAGTTTAGATGACTAAGTATATACAATTAAATGATAAATTCACTTGAATGTAATGTCACATGATTCATTTAATTGAATTTATCAAGTGTGTCCACTTAAACCGTGACATTGGTAATAGATAGCTTTATTTTTACTTTTTTAATTATGATTTAAATTCAAAATTATAAAAGAAAAAAAAGAAGATTAAAATCATAAATTGCAGTTGAGGACAAGGACTGCACGTTTTGTCATCACTAATCAATCAAATGCTAACAGGCTAAGCCCCTGATAGTCTATCGTTATTTCAAATCTTTTATTTTTCAAATTCATTTTTAATCACATTTTCATAATAAAAAAATTTGCACAAACATAATTTTTTTTTCTAATTTTTTAACCTCAGGTTTTTCAGGAATTCACTATTCTAAAAAATCATTTTTCTACTTTAATGGTAGACAAACATGGCTAAATAGCTGAAAAAACAAGCGTTTATACTCATTTTCTTTCATTTCCGAATCAATTTGAGTTTTTCGGTCGTTCCCAGGAAAAACTGCAATAGTGGTCCTCAACTATAAGCTTATATAGAAAACTGACCTTCAACACAGCATCCACCTTATCGTTGGAAAGGTGTAAATCTCGCATGTTTGACTTTTTTATGGATAACTAGTTTTAACCCGTGCATTTACTTTTAAGCCAATATTAACGTTTTGAATGCTAAAATGAAATGAGAAATTGTATTTCAAATTTTCCATCATTTAGAAAGATTTTATTGGTTTGATTTAATTCAACTTCAGATTTTGATTTCTTGTTGAATTGAAGAAGTTGCTGTTGTGAAATTAAAGTTATCGGTTTTACACACATGTCGGATTTTCACATTCCTTACCGGATTTAACAGTTTTCCAAAAATGAATATACTTACCGGATTTACATGAAACATACCGTATTTGGCATATACCGGATTTACACTCCTTACCGGATTTTGCAAAAATTGAGTTTACCAGATTTGTAAGGACTTACCGTATATGCGCAGTCATTTACCCTTTTTTGCATTGCACATACCGTATATTCATGGGCCTTATTGGTATTTAATAAAAAATACTGGATTTTCAAGGAGCTTGCCATATTTGCATCTCTCACCGTATATGCATTTTTCTCTCTTTTTTCAGCATTTTTTTCCAGCTTTTTCAGTTGATTTCGTCCAATTTTTTTGAAGCTAAGGACCAGTTTTTCAGCTCTAATCTTCAAAGATTAGTTTTTCAATTCTGAATCCTTGCTAAAACATACCAGAATCAACCCATTCTAACTTCATTTTGCACCGATTTTTCCTCAGTTTTTCAGCATTTTGACACAACTCCTTCTTCATAAGGGTGCCAAGCTCTATTAAATTGCATCCTTGCAATAAAACTTTTTATTGACCATAAAATCTGAGTACAAATTATAAAATTTTAAACATAGAATTAATCAAGCAAATAGCGATAAAAGAAACAAATAAATGTACAAAATAAGAGGCCAACTATAATCCTAAATACAGAAGTAATCAAGTGAATAGAGATAAAAGAAACAAAACAAACGTACAAAATAAGAGGCCAGAACTGAATATAACAAAAAATCTTTGTTGAAGACAAAGAAGTAATCCAGCAAATACAAATGAAAGCTTAGAGCCTAAGGCCTAAACTTATCTTGACAAACCTATTCTGAAGAGATAATAACATAGCTGCGTATAAAATTTGAAATCTTAAGACCCTAAAAGCTCTAAACTTATATCCTCAAAATTAAATATAGTCAAGAGATATGAAGAACTTGTCTAAATAAACTCAACGCTAGTCGAGGGTTCTCAACTAATTGAGTTGGTAATTTTCTAGACTTTCTACTATCTTTTAATGAAGAAAACTCGAAAATATTTTGCCAGTATAATACCCCTTACTCGATAATGTTTGCATACAACTACGAAAAATTGAATGACAAGGCAATAGAATAATACGGAATATAGGAAAATAAATCTTAGAAGGATAAACAAAGTTAAAGATACAATATTTAAGACATTTTATTTACGAAAATGCATGGTGAGCATCCTGAAGTCATTAACATTTACTGATTTGTAATTTTAAATGCAGTCTAAGAAGTCAAAAACAAAATTCAAGATGAGCATGTCTTGCATGCAAAATACGTAGCCCAAGTTTAAATTTTAATCTAATTATTCTAATAATAAAAGTTTTGGACCCCGGGTGCAATAGGAACTTGTACATTTGCCTTTTGAGCTAAACAAAGAAACACTTGACAGTCCTTCGCGCTAATTTGAGAAAATGCATTTACTAACGTTGTGATGAACCGTGCCAAATTGGTCTTCAAATGCTGTAAATAGCTCTTATCACCCTCGTCAACATCTTGAACACCCCATTTGATAAGACAACCCACCTGAGCGCCTTTTATATAGACTTTACATGCTACCAGAATATCATAAGAACGCTTACAGAAATGCCCTACCACAAAGTGCTCAAAATGCTACGAGCAACATAGCTCAAAACTCAAATCAATATATAATGAAATCGTCACCCAAAAGGAAAAACAAATTGAAATTAACCATCAAAATACGCAAGGATCGAAAGGCCTAATAATAACGATAGTACGTAGAGAGGATCTCAATTTCATCTTACCTTCGGTGGCCGCCTCATACTGTACACCATCGTTTGGAAAGAATGGATAAAAGTATTTTCAATGTATGCTAGAGAATACTTTTTTCCACTTGTTGAACCACTTATATTTGCATGTCCGGACTCATTAAAATAGGGCTTAGCATTCAAAATTAGGCCTTGAATAGAGACTAAAACTTGTAGCATAGTTGACACACCAGGGATCTACTTCTCCTTCTGACTACCACTCCAAGTGTTGAGAATGGTCAGGCATACTTTGCCACAATTGTACAAGTTTGGATTGATGTGAAGTCCATTAGAGTGGTAATGGACATGCTGCAACAACGAGTTAGCATCAATGGAAGACAATGTATTAACATATTCAGAGGTGTACAAGTGGTTGGACACAAAAATATTTGAAATATACAAGTGGAACATTGGGATAGCTTCCAAGGAAGAAGACGTCGAAGAAAAAAAGACCATCATTGTACAGAGTTCCTTCTGCTCCTACTACTACAGTCCTCAAAAATCCATTATGGATTCATAGACACACATAAATATGGTATTTGATAGAGTGGCAACAAAAATATAGAAGGTGAGGAATGGATTCATTCTAATAAGCTTAGCAAAATGATGGCAACATCATTAGTTTTAACAAAATGCACATGGACTATAACTAAATTTGCTCAGATATTGTCATAAATTGATTCTAAGATTTCAGAGAGCTTATCAGGAAAATCAGTTAATATCTTGAAGTAAAAGATTGTAGAGTCCATATGTATGATTATAAGCTCATAGAAAAAATGGAAATGACTGAAATTAAAATAATTTATGGTTAATGGAAAAATTTATACCATGCATTAATAACGATTAAAACAAAGAGTAATAATAATTAACCTGTTATCAAGAGTATATGCATGAGATTTTTTGAAGTTCTCTTAGTTATAGTTACTTCTATCATGTTTGTAACTTTAGAGTATCATGTTGCCATAAATTCAAGTAAGTGTGAAAAATATACATAAATTTCATAAAACCTGAAATATTCCAAAGCTAAATTAGTTATGGAAAAAAGAAATAATAGAAATCAGTAATATAATTATAACAATGAGCGACTAAGATATGTGACAAATACTCACAAAGAAGTTATACTTCTACAAATGAATGAGAGAAAGAATTTCTCTATAGACAACATTTTTCGTACATGAACTGTGTAAATTGTTAGTGTTTGATGGTTTTAGTAAAACTTTTAAAGATTTACTTGTTTTAGCTCTTGACAATGCTACCTAAAACTGACCATGACAAAAAATGTAATCAAGTGTCTGACCTTATACTTTATTTATCGTCATTGCAAAACATGGTCTAATTGGGAATTGAGTTCTTTTAAAATGAATTAAAGTTTGATCATTTTTCAGAGATACAAAAAGAATTTTTGATAAGAAAACATGTTTCCCACAATATTCACCAGTTGTAATTTCAGCAAGAATTACATTCTTATCAAATTTTCTACAAGTAAGACGTGTTTCATTGCATAACCCTTCAGAATGATTGATGTTTCGTAATAACATCACAGGACAGTTTATCTTAACCTTCAATTCATGCGGTGAAATACCATTTAGAGTCAAAGTATTTAAGAAATCTTCCTGTAGGCTCTGTTCTAATTTGTCAATTGCTTCATCAAAACTATAATATGTGAAAATTTCACCAGGAATCTAATCAAGTAAAATTCTGTTAATATGATCAACACATTCATTTCTAGGCGTAAGAATTACTCGATTTCTCAACGTATGCAAATTATCAACATATGCTTCTATATTTGGAAAAACATGATTCATCAAAATTTTCAGAGATGTAATTTCATCCTCAAATGGTACAATTATATTGTTTGGAAGCTGAATGCAGTTACAACTATGTTCTTCCTCTGTTCTATTTCCAACTCTAAGCAAATAATCACAAAATGTGGATCAAATTTTGCTCGCATGTTCTCAACCAATGGTAGATGTAAATACAAAGGTCATAAGTCAGAGAAGACTAAGTTGGCTTTCATTATGTCTTATTTTTTTCCTCTCGGTATCACTAGTAAAACTTGTCTGAAATCTCATCATAGAACAACCACTTTTTCACCGAAAGGCAAATTACAATCACTAATATTTCTGAGCATTTTATCAACAGCTTCAACGGCACAACGATTCATCATAGGTGATTCATCCCAAAGTATTAATATAGACATTTTTAACAAAGTCCCTAGAGCCGATTGTTTACTAACAGAACAGATAACTTCACCAACTATTTTCAGAGGAATTTCAAATCTTGAATGAGCTGGTCGATCTCCAAGTAAAAGAGATGTAGATACTCGAGAAGATACTGTAGCTAAAACAATTAAATTTTGAGACCTTACATCTGTTAGGAGAGTTTTATATAAAAAAAAGTTTTTTCGTTCCTCCTGAACCATCGATAAAATAGATTACACTCGATTTGAAATTTACTTTTTTCCATAATTGTATTGTACGCAGATTGTTGCTCATTATTTAAGCTTGATGTACAAGCACAACCTCCTTCTATATCCAAATTTATTGTCTCCTCTGCAACCATTTTTCTCAACATTTCATTTTCATCTATATTTACATTGAATGATACTATTTCATAGTCATTTATATTTTTACCCGATAATTCTAAAATAGAATTGATGTCTTCTAAAACTCATAGTTCAGCAGCCCTTGAAGGTATATTTTCATATACATAATCATCGATCATATAAACTTTAAATTTATCCCACAGTAATTTTGGATGATCAGGATTGCAAAGCATGAGAAGTGTAGCAAAAAGACGTCTTAAAGAAGTAGACATTTTATAAATAATAGTTTCAGATAGACATTCTTCACAATGATTGTCTCCGCCTAACAAACCATATAAAAGTGCTCATTCTTGATATGTACTAATAGTTGCCCCATTCAAAGTTCGTAAATCATAAAATGATGTTGAACCTCGAATATGATTGAGAAGAACACGTAGGAAATATCGTTCTCATTCAGATGGATTTGCTGCGACAATTCGTCCTATAACAATGTTTCTTCTTCTGGGAGTCCAAATCTTCTTAGTTGAGTTCCAAACAAAATGTGTTGGAAAATCTCGATACAACAATGTACGAGCAAATTCATTTGCTTTATTTACCTCAAAGAATTCTGTCAACATTGTTCTTTTCATATTTTTGTTGTCAATAATAGTAGACAAATCATCTTCGTCGTCATATCTTACTTGATGATTTTTGATATGAAGCTGTAAAGAATAAACAGTTGGATAACTTTCTGCTAAATTAAACAAGAAAATCCTTCACATAGTTTCAGGTGGAGATATCCATCTAACAGATTGATAAGCTGAGATTTCATCGGTTTCGTTTCCTGTTTCATTTGTGGAAACTAAAAAATGAATACGATTATATCCTTTATACACATATTTGTACAAATATCTTACAGTTTTAATAAAAAAAACATACTTCAACATTAATGTGGCAGTCAAATCTTGCACTCAAATAAGGATTATACGGTACAATCCATCGATTGTCTAACATTTGACCTCTAACTTTAATAGAAATACCATTATCACGACGTTTATATAAAGGATATGAGTTATCATCAAATATAGTAGTATTACAATAATCTCTAGGATATTTATTTTTGCAACTTTTGTTTGCTTCCATACATACGTTTTTTGGATTCAGGTGTCCACAAAGGTCATGCATATTGTGTTTAACAATAATAGAATGAAGATAAGGATATTTGTTCTTATTAGGAATTTCACATCAAACTATCTTATCAACATCTAGAACAGAACAGATTTTGTGGCCATATTTGAAAATTAACAATAGATGCGCATGAGGAAGTCCCCCTTTTGGAATTCAATAACATATATATGCGCAACAACTGGGCCTACGATATTTTTTTGTATAAATCAATTTTCAATTCTTCTAATTTTTCTCTAAATATACGCATAATTAGATCATGTCGATTTTGAATCTTATCGTTGTGTTTTAGTTCTTGCTCAATCTCTGGCCAATTTGGATTGCATGTTATAGTCAAGAAGATGTCCGATTTTTCATATGCTGTACAATAGCCATTGCATCCATATATCTCCTTAACATATCTTTAGGCCCACATGTAAAAGATTGGGGTAAAACAAAATTTCTTCCAATTTTATACACTCTTGTCTCTCCATTTTGAACGCAATTTACAATACATTGGTAAAGTTCAGCTCGAATTTGATTTTGGTTGTTACGAAAGTAGTCTAACCGTGCAGTTTCGATTTTAACATACATATCTACAACATATTGCTAGAGCAATCTACTACTGTGAAGTAAAATAGACCTACCGAAAGGCCTGATTTGCAATTCATATGAATAATATTCTCGACAAGAAACATGTGATCGTTTCTTCATTCCATTAAGCACTGCAAAAAGGGAGTCATCGTTCGATTAGAACATTGACACTGTAAAACTTAGGTGAATGTACAATAACATAGATTTGCAAACTTTGATTTTCTTTTTCAATAAATTCAACTGCAAAGGTAACTGTATTAGGAAATTGAACAAATTTAGACAAATTTGTAGTCCTTCTGCACCTCCCAATGCCTTCATGCCAATCAGATTCTCCATATGGAAAAAATAAAGGATATTGCAAATGATCATAGCAACCATAGTAATAATGAAGTCTATGTGAATCACTAGAATGACCATATATAGTAATGTCACGAAAGCGAATGTTAGTATTTTCATCATTTTCGACCTATACAGTAGCTACTTCAGATGAGGTAAAAGTATTATATACTCTTTGATCAAGTCCTGGATCACATCTTATATGTATTTGATGATCTTATTAGTCATATTACTTAAAGACCGAAAGAATCTACTATATCGATTTACCTTTAGAATTTCAATTAGAATAATCAAAGTACATTCATCAAAAAATTTTGAAATTTTCATACGATTTTGAATTTCATTATCTGTATCATAAAAATATAACTGCATATAAGAAAGCTTATTATTCTGTGGGATAAGTTTGTTTACATAATGATATACTTGTTCTTGAACTCTAAATGTGTAAATACCTCAATATGCTTTAAAGAGCTCTTTGTCATATTTGACACTAAATGAAGTGAAAGCAAAGTGATTATTATATCCTCGTGCAAATTTTTTAAATTCCATACATTTAGATTCTTTAAAAGTAAACAAGTCGTACAATTCAGTGGGTGAATCAGGTATAGAGATATGAACTTTTCTATTAGAGCAACAGAAACTTTTACTTTCTCTATAAATTTTTCTTGCACCACAATATTTATAGTTATTGCATGTCGGTACTACGTATGCAGTCGTTGGTATGTTCAATATATTAAAACCACTTGGTAATGTAGAAGTGGAAATATGAGGTGTCTTGGTTTGAAGTAGTAGTCTCAAAATTATGATACATTATATATTGTTGCATTTGTACATCATTCGAATTATTATGTCCAGATGATATACGATTACCTATCCTCCTACGATGATCATTGTAGCCACTTCGAAATTATTTTCGTCGATACCTATTCCTTTGATTTTCTTGTTGGCGATGGGACATTGTTTCAAAATTAAGATAACCACTCGAAGTATCCATATCGAATAGTTGGAGCTCAAGGTAACCAACATGAATTAAAAGAATTAAAGAATGTTATTAACATATTTATAGTTTCAAGTAAAATAAAATTTTAGAATAGTTGAATCAACTTCTCCATCACCAGATGGTACAAAAATATCTATCACAACACAAACATTTCTTTGTAGAATAGTTGAACTCTAACCGTAATTGTAGAAAGCAATAGTTTTAGGAAGAAATAATCTTACATATGTTAAACCATACATAGAATAAAACTAAAATTAAAAATATTAAAATTTGTGAAAAATGATTGAAAATATACTTTAAAATGAAAAAAAAAGTAGTATGTACAAAGAAAGCTTGAGAACCAACAATTTATTACAAATTTACAAGTTATTATAAATAAATAACCAAAATACTACATAAACATATAAACAAAAACCTGAATAGTTCAGTTGGAGAAACTTACCCAAGATAGAGTGCACTACTGTAGTCACTTACAACCCTAGAAAAAAATAATTGGACACTGTACAGAAGAAAACATTAAATACAAATTAGAGTCCACAATTTGTTAATAATAGTAGAATGATAAATATTATAATAAAAACTTTAGGAAAAAAACACAAGGGCTAACTACAAATTGAAATCTACAAAATCTATAAAAGAACAAAAAAATCGTACTTGAAGATAGCACAGTTCAATTGATGTTGAAAATTATAATATTTTTACTTTGAGAATGATATCTTGCAACTAAAAAATAAATTGAAAATAAATTCAATATTAACAGAATCAAGAATGACTAAAAATATGACAAGCAAAGAAAATCATAATAAAAATAAAAAATTGAAGCATATGAAGTAAATTGAGGTAAGTTACATATTTTTTGACTGAATTGACGAGTGACACCCTTTGAAGGGCTCGGGGACATTGCCCCCGACGGGAATCGACCTGCCCGGTCGGGTCGCGAGGGTCGAGGGGGCAGCGCCCCTCGTGGGAGTTCGGGAGAAACGCTTTCGAAAGGAAATTATAATTTTCGTGTATGTGTTGAAGAGTTTATCTGTTGTAAATAAATTTTGTTAACAAATATTAAAGATGATAAAATGAGGAAAAAATAATATTTTTAATGGCCGTGTACAAAAAAAAAATCCCCGTGCGCGCACGGGGAGTGATGTTGATCATCTCTTTTATTTATTTATTTATTTTCTTTTCCTTTCTTTTAAACGTCGAACACAATTGAATCAATGAAAATATTAATTAAATAAATAAATACAAACTATTTATTACACTATGTAAATTTCAAAATTATATTTATTTTACAGATAGTGTATAAATTGTAAAAATTATCACCGCAACAAGATTATAAAAATTGTCAGTTTTTTAGGCATATTTTTATTCTCCATTTTCAATTATGGAAAAATATATTCTCGCTATAAAACTAAACAGAAACGAAAAAACCTAAAGCATGTTGCCAAAAAAAAAAAAAAAATTTGAAATGAAAAGGCAAAAATATAACAATAATGAATAGAAATTTACCTTTAAGAGATTGTATTGTCACTTCGCAGCGTTATTTTTCTAAACTTTTCGTTTGTTGCCTATTCTCGGTGAAGAAGAGAATGATTTTTTTTTTTTTTTTTGTATATAAATGTAAAGAATAAGAAAAATACAACCACCGCCTTTCATTAAGGAAAATACAGCCATCGCCTTCCGTCGCCTACATTTTTGACCAAATCTTTATAATTTGATTATCATTTTTCTCTTTTTCAATTTAATTTTTCTCTCAACATTTTGTTTCTTATGACCTTTCACAGCCT
>CM032631.1:28194330-28216617 GCA_019097785.1 Fraxinus excelsior | reverse complement strand
TAAGCCAAGTTATAACTAGGAGAACTATGATATTGCCATGATGTGTAATGTCTTTCCCTAAATTGAAATGAGATGTATTTTGTTCTCAATTAAATTAATTGGAGACGTTTAATAAACAATAATGTTAAACCATTTATCGACATCTCAACTAACCACTTATTAAAAAGTTGAGATTTATGATCACTAGTATTAAAAAAACATAATGTCTTAGTTGTATAATCTGAAAATTATGCTCATAATTTGAGTATCACTTTCGCAAACTTCAGGTTGCGAACACCATGCAATTATCTAATATTTGTATCAAATCTATTAGATACAAATAATATCTAGATGGTCAACGTGGAGGGTGATGGGGCCCATATATCACCCTAATTAATTTTCAGAAATATATATAATTCAATCACTATTTTAATTATTGATGTATAATGATTAATTGTCGATAAATAGAACAAATAATATGTAGGAAATCATTGGATTGAAGAATCTTCTGATTCTTCGTTGAATATCCATTTGAATATTTAATTTCGAATCATTATTGATCTAGTGATGGTCCAGCTGGTCATGCCAAACAATAAAGTCAAACTGAACTTCTGGTTCAATATAAGATATAATTCAATTATTTAATCTCGAAGAATATGATTAAACATTATATAATCATTTATTATTCAAGTAATCAAACTAATCAATTTTCTTATAACATTAATTACATGTTGTCCTTCAGGGATAAACATGAATTCAAAATGACACATTCTTCGAAATATGTGTGCTACTCCGAGAGTACGTTGTATTTATTATTGCTCATTCAAAAGCAACATATTAATATTCTTTTGAAATATTGAAAATTATAATTCATGCTTTTCAGGAGCAAGTAATATTCTTCTGGAATATTAATTATGATGTTGTGCAATTTCAGGGACAACAATAAACTATTATTTCAAAAAAATAGCTCTTTAGGAACAATATATTTGCTTCTTCAAGGACAATATATCAATATTCTTCTAAAATATTGGAATTGGAGTGTCATGATCTTCAGGAGCAATAACATATTTTTTATTCGAAATAATAAATTATTTAAAATATTATTTTTCACGAGTTAAAACACAATTTATTTTATTTAATTATGCTCTTCGGGAGCAAATAAAATCTAATTAGAATATTAATAATTGTGTGCTACTTCAGGAGTAACAATATTTATAATAGACAAATTTGTGATTAATATTCTTCTAAAATATTAATTATAATATTGTGCTACTTCAAGAGCAACAACAATTTATTTACTCATTAGAAGCAAAAATATAATATATTAGATCTTATAAATTTATGCTCTTTGAGAGTAAGTAATACTTTAATACAATTTAAATATTTACAGTGTCATGCTTCTTCAAGAGCAATATGTCAATATTCTTCTGGAATATTGAAAAATATAATTTATGCTCTTCAGGAGTAAGTAATATTTTTCAAGAATATTAATTATAATATTGTGCTACTTCATGAGTAATAACAAATTATTTATAATAGATAAATTTACGATTAATATTATTCTGGAAAATATTAATTATAAAGCGGTGCTACTTCAAGAGCAACAATATAATAGATTATTAATTTAAAATTTATGAAAGAACATGCAAAAGTATTTAATCAAGTTAAATACACGAAGAATATTCAATAATCATCATAAACGTATAATTACAAAAAAAAATTAGAGCAAAGAGTACATGAATTAAAGTATGAATTATTATATGTACAAAAAAACATTAATTAAAACAGATTTTTCATATAATATATTTTTTTTTCATAGGAGTAATGATAGGGAGAACACAAAAGTTGGGCAGAAATTGGTAGGAAAAAAAATTCATTATAGTGGTACTAGAATTTATACAAGTTTATTGAAGAAAGTTGAAAAAAAATACATGCTTCAGTTCCGTATCAATTCTTCATGGCCAAATTCTGTATCAATTCTTCAATAAACAAATTGTACAAGTTCTTCTCTAAACTTTAAAAAAAATTTCGTGCTGATAACGTTTTATAAAAAAGAGAGAAAAGGGGAAGAGAATAAAAGAAGTCAATAAACTTATGTGTGTATTATAATGAGAACCAAAACCCTATATTTATAGGACAGCAATATGGATACATATGTTAATAATATCTAGGGCTGCAGGGGTACACGTATCATTCACATTAAACCCTAATTTACTTTCCTTTTACAACAAATATTATCTTTATTATTTAAAATTATTTTTTAGTAATTATATCTCGCCCCCTGAAGAATAATCCTGGGTCCGCCCTTGTTGCCCCCTAATGCATAATGTCCTGCTGCTGCTATGCTTTGATCTCCTTTTCAGCTTCGTTTCAATATTATCTCAGCCCACATAAAGAATTTGATCATACATTCCCACCTTCCAAATGATCCTTTCTGATGTCATGCAGACGTGCCTATGTTTGCTATCATTTCTCTCTACATAAACCATAACACGAGGACTGGTATTATTTTCACGTGTACCTTGCCCACAAATTGGCCGGAATACCTCCAGGTTTGAAATGCCAACCTGAAGCATTATTTGGGCATGTTGCTATCTGAAATAGGTTAAGGTTACAGAAGTGATTCCACACTTTGGGTTGGAAATTCTCCCAGCAAGAAGAGATCAGATATAGTTCAAGTAGAGAGATTTATTGTACAACTTTGACGCTGATGCCAATGAAAGTTTCTTTGTTGTAAAATGATGTCTAGTATCTACTGGGCACCAATTGCCCCATATTTTCAACAGGAAAAAGATAACTTAAGTGGAATGGTTCTATGCCACTAGAAATTAAATCATGTGAAATGGGTCCTGACATGAATTGTTTTCTTATACATAAATTGTTACTTGGAAAATGTCTTGTTTTGTGGTGTTTGATCGTTAAATTGTTGACAGAGGTTTACATAGGAAACTAGTTGATAGAGATTTTTCAAAAGAATGTTATTCGGACTTTAGGCATGGAATTAAAGATGGAAATTACACATCAAGGATCTTGGGATTTCGTGCGGACCGGACAGGGTCGGAGCATTTTGGCTAGCATTATTACTGATGCACATGCCAGTTTACGATCCCTACCACGCGTGCGACACGAACAGCCACCTTTGGTGCCTGTTCGTCCCAATTCCTTTTTTGACGGTTAAACTCAAAATTTTCATTTATCATCGACGTGATTTCAAATTTAAAAGGTACCAATAAACGGTTGCAACTTTAGTGGAAGGGTGTCTGGGAATTCGTAAATAAATTTCCAACATATTTGGATTAAAAGAATGAGAAAATTAAATGTCTTTTTTGTTGTCTACTTTAAAATTCTCTACATATTTTCGTGTCCTAGTTTCCGAATTTTGTTTGAATACTGTCATACTGACGCCAGGCAGAATAACGATTATTCTGCAGGCGGGGATCAATAGACAAAAACATGGAATAAAGCAAGAGAAAAACCAAAGGAAATGATAAGAAATCTTTATTATTCAACAACTGAATGAAAATTAACCCACAAGCCGGGTTATATAGCCGAATATACGAAATTAATGAAAATTTACCAAAAATGGTAAATTCTAATTTTCCTACTAAAATAAAAGACTTAAGAAAAGAAACAATATCACTAAAATCCGGCTCAAATCGAGCTCTTATTCTATTTCAAAAAGGTAATTGAAATATTACCATAAACGGCAAAAAAATAACTTAAATTGATGATTCGGAAAGGAAAACAGCTGAATTTGACTTCGAAATCGATGCTCACCGAGACCACGTCGTGCGTACCGAAAAGACCTTTTCAGATTGAGGTCATGGGCGTGATTCTGACAATCGTAGCAAAAGTTATGGCCAAATTACCGAAACATACCCGTAGATGGCCCCAATTAGGAAATATCGTCAATTATTTGCCAATCTTGCGCTAATATGCCAACTCATGGTATTTCAGCGCCATTAACGTACTATCAGACAACTCGGCCTCGTTTGACTCGGATCCTCCTGCATCAGTCGTCCCGAGTTGGAAAGAACTCGCCATCGAGTTCACTTGGGTGTCTTCAGGATCCCCAAAACAAGGATTGAAGTGTTTCACATTGAAGACATCAGAAGTCTTCAAGTGGCTGGGGAGGCGTAGACGGTAAGCATTGTCGTTGATCTTCTGTAAAACCTCACAAGGACCAGTCTTCCGCTCTTTCAGTTTATTATACTCCCCAACAGGAAAGCGATCACGAGTTAACACGGCCCACACAAAATCACCAACTTCGAAAAGGACCCGATGAGGATGGATGTCAGCCTGAACCTTGTACTTGGCGTTACTCTCTTGAATGGCTAACTTCACCTGTTCATGGATTCCTCGAAGATGGTCGCCATCTCATCTGCCTTGTGACTGATACGACCTACACGGGGAATAGGGGCCAAGTCAAGTACCCCAGTTGGAACCCGACCATAGACAATTTCAAATGGACTTAACCCTGTGGTTCTATTCTTCGACCTGTTATAGGCAAATTCGGCCCGAGGTAATGCCAACTCCCACTGCTTCGGTTTAGTTCCGGCTAGACTCCTCAACAGATTACCCAAGCTCCGATTACCCACTTCGGTCTGACCATCTGTTTGGGGATGGTAGGCACTGCTAAAATTCAGCTGCGTCCCCAGTTTCACCCACAAGCTTTTCCAGAAATGACTCATAAACTTAGTGTCACGATCAGAAGTAATAGAATGAGGCACACCATGCAAACGCACAATTTCATTGAAGTAAAGATGGGCAATTCGGGTAGCATCCATTGTCTTCCGACATGCTGTGAAATGAGCCATCTTTGAAAACCTATTAACCACAACAAAAATAGAATCTATGGCTCGTTGGGTACGGGGCAGCCTATTACAAAATCTATACTGACATCAATCCAAGGTGCTTCAGGTACTAGCAAAGGTGTGTAAAGACCCGCATTAGTAAGAGCTCCCTTCGACCGCTGGCACACATAACAACGTCCAACGTGATGAGCCACATCACTACTCACTTTGGGCTAATAATAGGTAGAGGAAACCAATGCCAGTGTCTTATCCCGTCCAAAGTGTCCCATGTTATGAAGTTCACTAACAATATGCTGCCTGAGTGAACAAACTGGAACACATAACTGCAATCCACGAAAAAGATACCCATTATGTAAAACAAAATCATATCGCTGATTGTTATTTACCTCCTAAAGTATCTTCCCGAAGGAAGGGTCTGCAGCATACATATCTGGAAAAACCTCAAATCCTACGACATTGGTCCTCATGGTGGTGAGAAGTGATGTACGCCAACTCAATGCATCTGCAACACGATTCAGGCTCCCAGCTTGGTGTCGTAGTGAAAATGTGAACTCCTGTAAGTATGACTCCCACTTGGCATGCCGTTTACTCAATTTATGCTGACCATTGATGTACTTCGGGGCCTCATGATCAGTGATAAGAATAAATTCCCTCTGTACCAAGTAATGACGCCAATGCTTCAAAGACTGGACTATGGCATAGAATTTGAGGTCTTATGTAGAATAGTTCTTCTTTGATCCTGAGAGCTTCTCGCTGAAAAATGCTACTGGACGCCCCTCTTGACTCAAAACACCACCAATGCCCACTCCAGAGGCATCACAATTTACTTCAAACACCTTATCAAAATCTTGAAGTGCCAACACCGGAGCTTCTGTCATCCGTTGCTTGACCAACTGAAAGCTGGATTCTGCTTCCTTAGACCACTCAAATGAGTGTCCCTTGAGGCACTCTATGATTGGGGCAATCAAAGTACTGAAGTTATTGATGAAACGGCAATAGAAGGATGCCAGTCCATGGAAGCTCCTGACATCATGCAAGGTTTTTGGTTTAGGCCACTCCAAGATCGCGTCTATTTTAGATTGATCTGCATGAACACCATCAGTAGACACAACAAAACCCAAAAAGGTAACAGAAGTAGTGAAGAAAGAACATTTTTTTCAATTCACAAATAGGCACTCCGTCCTCAACACATCAAAAACTGCACGAATGTGTTCAAAGTGAGATGCCCACGTTGGACTGTAGATGAGGATATCATCAAAGTAGACCACCACAAACTTTCCCATGAAAGACCGTAACACCTGATGCATAAACCTCATAAAAGCGCTGGGCGCATTGGATAGTCCAAAAGGCATGACCATCCACTCATACAAACCATGCTGCGTCTTAAACGCCGTCTTCCACTCATCTCATGGCCGTATTCTGATTTGGTGATATCCGCTCTTAAGGTCAATTTTTGAGAAGACCTTAGAACCGGACAACTGATCCAACATATCATTCAAACGGGGAATCGGATACCTGTACTTTACTGTAATCCTGTTGATTGCTCTACTATCAACACACATACGCCAAGAACCATCATTCTTTGGCACTAGTAGAGCAGGAACTGCACATGGGCTCATGCTCTCACGAATGTAACCCCTCTCCAGCAACTCTACCACTTGCCGCTGCAATTCCTCAGCTTCCTTGGGACTGAGGCGATAAATCGGTCGATTAGGCAGACTCGACCCTGGAACAAGGTCAATCTGATGTTGAATATCCCTTATAGGTGGTAACCCCGAAGGGAGATCTTCAGGCATTAAATCAGAGAACTCCATTAGCATCTGCTGTACTTCTACCGATAAATCTGGATTCTCATCTGTTGTATGATGCTCACGAGGCATAAGAGCATAGACCACATCTTCACGCTCAATCTCTTCCAAAAAACTGGACATAGAAAGTAGGTTGGAGTTTTTAGCTACCGGGGCAGGAGTGACTTCTTCTCTACGGGGTGCCAACACAACCTTTTTTCCTTTGATGATAAGGGAATACGTATTTTTCCGCCTATCATGAACAACACTGCGATTATACTACCAAGGTCGTCCCAGCAATATGTGACAAGCATCCATCGACACAACATCGCACCATGCATTATCAAAATATTTTCTGCTGATCGAAAAAGACACTAAACAACGGTTGTCAACTGATACTGCATTACCTTACTCAACCACGACAATTTATATGGTTTATGATGCCTATCTGGCTTCAACTGCAATTTTCGAACAGCTTCTTCAAATACCACATTTTCACAGCTTCCACTATCAATGATCAGTTTACAAACCTTATCTGTTACCGTGCAGGTTGTGTGCAATATGTTGGTTCTCAACCAGTCGTCTCCTGAGTCGCCTTTCGGAGTCAACAGACTCTTTCTCACAACTAGAGTCTCATGACCGTCCCCATACAGTATGCCTTCCTCTTCATCATCGTCATATACAGGTTCTCCAACTTCCTCAACCTCATCCATAATTTCTTCATCAATAAAGAGATTTTTACCTGTCCGACTGTTTGGTTTTCTGCAATCAGTTGATCGATGTCCCTGTTCACCACACCTGAAGCATCTAATACCTGAACCAGGATGAGGTGGTTGTTGAGGAGGACGAGGTGCTTGAGGGCGAACTGGTTGACTACCTTCGCTTCTGGTTATCGGTCTCCTATTCTGCTGCTTCTCTACAGCAAGTGCGTGCTGATATACTTCAGAAACAGTCCACAGCGACTGAAGGCTGAGGACATCTTGTATGGACTGTCGCAACCCTCCCAAGTATCTTGCTACCATCTGTTCTTTCGTTTCAGATAGATCATTCCGAGCCACCAACTGATAGAACTCCTCCGTGTAGTCATCAACCGATCTTGTACCTTGCCTCAAAGAATGAAGCCGCTGAAACAAAGTTTGAGTATAG
Source organism: Fraxinus excelsior (assembly GCA_019097785.1). Taxonomy (NCBI): domain Eukaryota; kingdom Viridiplantae; phylum Streptophyta; class Magnoliopsida; order Lamiales; family Oleaceae; genus Fraxinus; species Fraxinus excelsior. The sequence goes on along the minus strand of CM032631.1, from coordinate 28,208,891 downwards.
CCGAAAGGAAGAAAGTGACATTTCATCTTCTTCTTCATTTTCTCCCAATCTGTGATTTTGACCTTACCCTGCCTATTGCGTGAACGCCTCAACTGCTCCCACCACGCAGATGCTTTTCCCTTAAGTTTGATGGCAACTAACCTTACGTTGAATCTGGAACCTCCTTATACTCAAAGATACGTTCTACTTCGTTCAGCCAATCAGCAAAACCTTCAGCATGTAACGTACCAGAAAACTCTAGTAGATCCACCCGAAAGCCGAAATCCACATGACGATCCTCCCGACCACGACGTTCCCAAACTCGAGCAGGGTTGTGATACGGGATCCTTCGCGGTCACCGAGATCCTGCGCCGTCAGACGCTGAGTTAACTCTGTAATTTGCCTCTGTAAGTTTTCAATCGTCACCTCTTGAACGTTACGATCACGGTGTGGGACTTCCTCATTCAGAACATGCCCTCTACGACCACGACCACGACCACCAACCATGATTGACTGATGAAATCTAGTCCCAAGAAGATGCTGATGCTCTGATACCAACTGACGCCGGGCAGAATAACGATTATTCTGCAGACGAGGATCAATAGACAAGAACAGGGAATAAAGCAAGAGAAAAACCAAAGGAAACGATAAGAATTCTTTATTATTCAACAACTGAATGAAAATTAACTCACAAGCCGGGTTATATAGCCGAATATGCGAAATTAATGAAAATTTACCAAAAATGGTAAATTCTAATTTTCCTACCAAAATAAAAGACTTAATAAAAGAAACAATATCACCAAAATTCGGCTCAAATCGAGCTCTTATTCTATTTCAAAAAAGTAATTGAAATATTACCATAAACGGCAAAAAATAACTTAAATTGATGATTCGGAAAGGAAAACAGCTGAATTTGGCTTCGAAATCGATGCTCACTGAGCAAAGCTGGGGCCGTCCGGGCCCGGATGGCCCACTCGTCCTGGCAGTCTGGGGAGGGTGCGCTTGACAGTGTTTTTAGGCCATAACTTTCTCTCCTAATATCCGATTGAGGTAATTCAAAATGCGTTGGAAAGCTAACTCAAATGGATACAAATTTGCTTCAGATACTATCTTCGAATTCGATCGTTTTCCATGTCAAAAATTGGTCTCAATATGAAGCTAAAAATCAGTGCAAAACTTTTCAGCTTGAAAGTTGATATATGATAATGTTTTAGCTATATTTCATCCATTTGACTCATTTCTTCATCAAATTGATCTCCAACACTCTTGAATCTTCATCACAAGGTTAGAAACAAGTTTATAATATTTTCACTTAGTCCCTGAACTATCACTTTCCTCCATATTGGTCTTTTCGCTCTTTTCTTCTAATTTCTATCGTGTTCGTCCATTGCATCCTAAACCAAAATACAAGTGTACTTAGAACACTTAGACGCCAATAAATTATGAAAATGCAATTATTATTGGATGAAAAACGTGATAATTGATCTGGATCTTTATTCTTAGAATCGAGTGACCTTCAGACTCTGAATATGCAAAATGTTCCCTTCAACGACCTCTTGCCTTAACAAGATCTTTGCTATTTCAACTACTTGCCTTCACTGTATCGTTTCCAAGGACAAGTCTCTAAATTTGGATTAAAGAAAAACGGTATTGGTTGTAAAAATAAGAAGTTTCTTCTTAGATCTATCAAGAATCTATGAGAATGAAAATTTAGAAACTCGTTCTTCTATAAAAGAAATGGAATATTATTGACATTCTGAAATTGGTACAATGATTATATCAAAAGACAGAAATGTTTTGGTTTTCTCACAGTCTGAGAGCTCAAGTATTTTTCTAACTCATTCTGCCTCTATCTTAGCCCAAAGACTTCTATTTATACAACTACATGAGGCTCGATTATTGGCCTCTTACATCATTCATTATCCCATACTCCACTAATGAAATTCTATTATTACAACAGTATATCCACTACATAATTATAGTTCTATAATTCTTTTAGGACTTGATTATTCTTTTCTTAAAATTATAATGACTTAGTTTACTTTAATCGTTTATTTAATGCTTTATAAACAAATTAAATAAGTAATTTAAAATAAATATTTTAATTGTTTACTTAATATATCATTGTTAAAAAAGAATTTACAATTCATTTCCTTATTTTAATTATTTATATAATATTTAATTATAATTAATAGAATATTAAATAAACAATCGAAATATAAAATTTAAATAAACAATTCAAAGAAACAATTAATTTTATTTATTTAATATTTTATTATTTGTTTATATAATATTTAAATATAATTAAATTTATTATCTTAATTGTTAATTGATTAATTCGTTATTTCCTAATTTAAGTTTTAATTGAATAATAAATTATTTATCGTTTATGTAATAGTTTATTGAAATTAATAGATTATTAAATAAACAATCGAATATTTACTATTTTATTATTTGCAACTAAATAATATTTTAGTATTTATAACTAAATAATATTTAATTATTTATTAATTTAATTGGTAATTGATTAATAAATTATTTATCGTTTATGTAATAGTTTATTGAAATTAATAGATTATTAAATAAACAATCGAATATTTAATATTTTATTATTTATAACTAAAGAATATTTTAGTATTTATAACTAAATAATATTTAATTATTTATTAGTTTAATTGTTAATTGATTAATAAATTATTTATCGTTTATGTAATAGTTTATTGAAATTAATAGATTATTAAATAAACAATCGAATATTTACTATTTTATTATTTATAACTAAATAATATTTTAGTATTTATAACTAAATAATATTTAATTATTTATTATTTTAATTGTTAATTGATTAATAAATTATTTATCGTTTATGTAATAGTTTATTGAAATTAATGGATTATTAAATAAACAACTGATTATTGAATATTTTATTATTTATAACTAAATAATATTTTATTATTTATTATTTTAATTTTTAATTGATTAATAAATTATTTATCATTTATGTAATAGTTTATTGAAATTAATGGATTATTAAATAAACAATTGAATATTGAATATTTTATTATTTATAACTAAATAATATTTAATTATTTATTATTTTAATTGTTAATTGATTAATAAATTATTTATCCTTTATGTACTAGTTTATTGAAATTAATAGATGATTAAATAAACAATTTAATATTTGATATTTAATTATTTATAACTAAATAATATTTAAATATTTATTATTTTAATTGTTAATTGATTAATAAATTATTTATCGTTTATGTAATAGTTTATTGAAATTAATAGATGATTAAATAAACAATTTAATATTTAATATTTAATTATTTATAACTAAATAATATTTAATTATTTATTATTTTAATTGTTAATTGATTAATAAATTATTTATCGTTTATGTAATAGTTTATTGAAATTAATGGATTATTAAATAAACAATTGAATATGGAATATTTTATTATTTATAACTAAATAATATTTAATTATTTATTATTTTAATTGTTAATTGATTAATAAATTATTTATCCTTTATGTAATAGTTTATTGAAATTAATAGATTATTAAATAAACAATCGAATTTTTAATATTTACTATTTATAACTAAATAATATTTTATTATTTATAACTAAATAATATTTTATTATTTGTTATTTTAATTGTTAATTGATTAATTTGTTATTTACTATTTTAATTTTTAATTGAAAATTAAATAATTTATCGTTTATGTTAATTGATTTTAATAGAGTATAAAATAAACAATCGAATATTTAGTAATTTATTATTTATAACAAAGTAATATTTAATTACTACACTCTTTTTTGTAATTAAATATTAAACAAACTATTGAATACTAAACAAACTAAATAATTAATAAATAGATTATTAAATAAACCATCGAGTAATTAATATTTTATTATTTATAACTAAATAATATTTATTATTTTAATTTTTAATTGATTATCTCATTATTTCTTATTTTAATCGTTAATTGAATATTTTATTAATATTTTATTATAATTAATATAATATTAAATAAACAATTGAATATTGAATATTTTTTTATTTACAACTAAATAAAATTTTAAATTTTAATTGAATATTTCATTATTTATTATTTTAATTGTTAATTGAATATTAATTTATTTCATATTTTATATAATATTTAATTATACTTAATAGAATATTAAATAAATACTTGAAAAATAAAATTTAAATAAACAATTCAAAGAAACAATTTATTTTGTTTATTTATTATTTTATTATTTATAAGTAAATAATATTTTATTTTGAAATAAATTAATTCTGGTAACTAAATAGTAATCAAACTATTAAAATAAACAAATTAAATAAACTATTAAATGAAATAATTTATTTTAATTGTTCATTTAATGTTTTATAAACAATTTCAATAAGTAATTTAAAATAAATATTTTATTTGTTCACTTAATATTTCGTTGTAAAAGAAAAATTTATAATTAAATTCCTTATTTTAATTGTTTATATAATATGTAATTATTATTAATAAAATATTAAACAAACAATCAAAATATAAAATTTAACTAAACAATTTATTTTGTTTATTTAATATTTTATTATTCGTAATTAAATAATATTTCATTTTTAAATAAACTCTTTTTTTGTAACTAAATATTAGACAAACTATTAAAATATACAAATTAAACAAAAAATTAAATGAAATCATTTATTTAATTGTTCATTTTTATTCTTTGTAAACAAATTAAATAAGTAATTTGAAATAAATTTTTTAATTGTTTACTTAATAATTCATTGTAAAAAAATAATTTATAAATATTAATTATAATTAATAGAATATTAAATAAACAAACGAATATGTAATAATTTATTATTTATAACTAAATAATGTATTATATTTTACAAATTCTTTTTTTCGTGAATTTTTCAAGTTGTTTAGAAAATAAATTTAATTGTTTATTTAAATTTTTTTATTTTCATCATTAAATAAGTTAATTATTTATTTAAATTAAATATTAAATAAATAATTAAAAATTCACGACAAAATTAAACTATAATTAATATTAAATAATAAAATTAGAAATTATTTTAAATAAAATATTTATTATATACAATATTTATTTAAAACAATATGAAAAAAAGAAAAAGAAACCATCTAGGCAGCTGGCTGGACATCTGGGCCATTCTGGGTCCAGATGCCCAGCATCTGGGCCGTCTGGGCACAGACGGCCCAGATGCAAATCGGGGAGTCATCTCCCTCATGCAGAGTCGTCGAAAAATGTCATTTTTGACAGTCTCCACCTCCCAAAACTCACACAAATCACATTTCATCCTTAATACAATATCTACAACAATTTCTTCAAAGATAATCAACAAAAATTCGAAAACATGTTTTATTTATTTAATGATTTCAACCATGCTTTGTAAAATAATATGTCAAATTACTGAATTTTGGTCGATTTTTTGGCCGTCAATCTTGCTCCGGTTGGTGAATAATTTTTTTTTCTCCTCTTCCAAGTCACGTGTGAGGGAAAAAATGGGAAAATGCTTGACTTTTAAGTTTTATTAGTTTTTTCCTTTTTTTTTAAAATACTGGTCAACGGCTATTTTGGAAAATGGACTGAGTCACTCGGGTATTTTCAACTATTTCCTCGAGAAATCACCGTTCGTGTCCAGCAAGATCTTTCTTATTGGGCTGGAATGTTCAGTAGTTGCCGTGAGATTGTGTCATGCGCCTTTGTTACACGAGGAAATTCTCTTTGGTTTGGGTCGATACTGTGCATTTGGGTTCCAGACAAATTAGCGTGTTGGACTTAAATTATGGGAAAAATCATAGGGGTACTTGCAAAAATACCCTTAAAATTAGGGATCTTTTGAAAAATCATATGAAAAGTTTATAGGAAGTAAAAAATACTGTGTAAAATGAAAAAGTTACATTATGTCACTTTTTTTTTTAATAAAAAATGTTACTTTTAAAAATAAAAAAAAATAAGTGACACAAACTCAAAAAAAGTGACAAATACCAAAATAGCATCATCCATTTATGCAGCACCAATAATCATGTTCTTAAAATAATCACCACATTCAGGCCAATCCACATGCTGATTATGTTAGGAAAATATAACATATTATTTCATTTTTTTTATATTCTTAAAAAGTGACAAAAACTTAATAGGTGACAAAAAAAACTAAAAAACGTAACAAAATTTAAAAAAAATGACGAATTCAAAAAAATGACACAAATTAAAAGAAGTTATACAAATTAAAAAAGTGACAAACAATGAAAAAAAGTGACAAAATTCCAAAAAAAAAAAATGACAAACTCAAAAAAAGTAACGAATTTTTTTTTTTTTGTTTTTAAAGTGACAATCTTTAGACGAAATTCACGGGGCTTTCTCCTATTGTTTATCCTCTTAAAAAGTGACCAAAACTTCTGGGATCCCTTCTTTGGGCCTGTTCTCAAAAGTTTCGTGTGGAAGGTGAAAAAATGATGTGACAAACGGAATCCGTGAATTCTTTCCACACAGGCAAAAATTGTTGTTTGGTAAATGAATCAAAATCATTCAATTTGAAATCATGGCTTCTCAAGTTAGGGAAAATAAAAAATTCCAGGATGAAATTGGTACATTGATGTCCTTCTTCCCCAAAAATCTTCATCGCCAAATTTTAGAGTTCATTCACAAAGTAACTACTTCAATTGGCAAGTAATAATTCATTATCCTCCAATAGATGGCAAAATTGGAAGATTGATTCTTCTTCCAACACAGACACTTTCTACAATTCATTATTCTCATCTCCTCACACTTATTTTTGCTCAATGCAGTGCTGCACCTACTAATGGAATCTCCGCAAGAGCTTCTTAAGCAGAATCAAAGAATAACATAAAGAAGTTTGTTATTTTCCTCTTCATTCTATATATGTCGCGTTTGAAACCTCTTGGATTGTTTTCTGTCTTCATTCTCTGTATGCCAATAGAAGAAATTGGTTTGTAGAGAAACCCTAGGATTTGGGATGGTTTGGGGAAGAAGCTGGGAGATTATGTGATCTCCATTGTATTGAATTTCTGGAATAGCTTTTCAACTTCTCTCCCGCTTTCTAAGGTTTTGGGGTTTGGGGATTTTTAGCGTATTATTGTGGTGTAAGGATTTTAATTAGTTTTAGGGGTATTATTCTAATTTGTGATATTTGGAGGGTAGTGGGCCTAATTTTCCCAAAATCATAACTCAGGTGTATTGTTTACACCAATTCACAAGTCAGGTTTATAGATTGAAAATTCAAAATTCAGGTATATATTTAATTAATTAAAAATATTTCTTAATTAAATACAACAAAATCAGATTTATACAATTAATGGTCACTCATACATAATTATAGGTCATAATTTATTTATTGGTAACATATTATCAAATTAATTAATCACGGATTATTTAATGGTCACAGATCAAAAAATTAAAGGTCACAGTTTATTCGTCGGTCACAGATTTCCAAATTAGTCGGTCACGGATTATTTAATGGTCACAAACAAAAAAATTATAGGCCACGATTTATTCTTCGGTCACAGGTTTCCAAATTAAATGGTCACATATTCTTCCACAGTCACAGATAACCAAATAGTTGGTCACAAAATAACCAAATAATTGCCACCTCCACCGCACTGCCACCGCCACCACAAAATAGCTACTACATAAACACCATCACCACCACCAACACAAAAAAGTCCATTGGATTTGTTTTTGAACTTTCCTTGATCCTTTTTTGGACCAAGAAATTTCCCTTTCTTCTTGTATTTGTTGGAGTTATCAACATTGTCTACGGCATTAGCTTTCGAAGGGCCATCATAAGAATTTTCAGTCTTATCTATTGCCCTTGATTCTTGCTCTATGTGAAGATATTTTTGAATTTGTTCCAAAGAAAAGTCTTCTAAATTGTGAAGAATCTTCTTTTTATATCATTTCCAAGATCCAAGAGTTTAGCAATAATCACTCCCACTTGAAAATTTTCGGGAAGTTCAATTTTCACTGCTTTTAGTTTGTTGGCAATGGCTTGTAATTCATGTACTTGAGACAACAAAGGAATATTATCCAAAAACTTGAAATCAAAATATTTAGAAATTAAAAATTTCTTCTTACCTTCCTCTTTAGCCTTATATCTACTTTCAAGTGCATAGCAGATTTCTTTTGCCGTAGAGATCATATAATCGATCTGGTTGTACATTTAGAATGTGACCACGACATATTAATTCATCATCTTCCCGTTTCTTTCTTTCTATATGAACTTCATCAGTATCTTCTTCGATTGCATCGGGAATAGACTCCAATTTTGGATCAAGCACGTAGAAGATCTTCAACGCCGTAAGGAAGAATTTGAGTTTGTCTTGCCATCTAGTGAAATATGCATCATCAAATCTGTCCAAACGTACCAAGTCTTGATTCATCAACTTGATTGTAGCAAGTGTACATTCTGTCTCCATTGCAGTAAAGTGAGAATTATTGTTTGAGAATGTTATAAAAAAGAATAAGACATAGCGAATGAGACAAAAAATAACGAAGAAGATGAATATGTAATGAAGACTTGAACACGAAAAATATATCGTTGTCCTTAAACGATATTTGCCTCCTGCACAATACTTTTAAGGATTGAAATTGGCAAATAGTTTGTAGGATTAATGAAGTCTAATTGAAGAACACCAAAAGTGTTTCTTCAAGGTGAACAAGTGAAAAAAATGGAAATTTGATAATGTAAAGTGACAAAATTTCTTCAAGGTTTTTTGGATGAATAATGGAATGAATTTTTTATTATATTTTGGAATGAAAACTATTGTGTATTTATAGTTTCCAAACATCCCATACAAAATGGTTCCAAACTCAAGTGAATAGGTGCATTGATTCATTAATAAACCACCAAATTTTTTTGAAAAGACCCAGCCAACAGTCAAAAAATTTGAACTATGCGACCGCATAGACTGTAACTATGTGGTTACATAGTTATAGCACCTGGCGCCCCGAAATTCCTTGCGGGAGCCTATGGGGTCACATATGCCTTTTTTTTTTTAATCTGCATAGGCCACTTTTATGGTGCCAAATAGATTTTTTCTTCCATTTTTCAATTCATCCATCCACGATCCTTTTAATTCATCTAACCACGATTTTGAACAACAAGATTCCAACATTTTCTTCTTCAAGGCTTGATCAATCATACAAACCATTTGCCAAAAATACTTTTAAGAACCAATTAAATCACAAATATCGTTTGGGTACAACGATCTCGCGTATGAGCTTATTTTTACCAAATTTGGTATTCTTGATTCTACTTCTTTTGGTCTTTTCTCCCCCATTCTTTTTGAATAATATTCGAACACTGTCAGCATCAAGTCCATTGGCTGTTTCATGTAGCAGGTAAAGGCCTTGCGTATGAATATTACTTAATATGGAACTTTTTGACTAGTCTCTGAATCTACAAAATGAGTCTCCTTCCTTTTCATAAATAAAGGCACTGTATTCTTTTATATTAACTGAATGTGATGCATTCAAATACCTTTAAATGATGCTAGTTTCCAGCAAATGAAGACAATAAAGTAGTTGAGAAGCCATTAGTATCCATTCACTTTTCGTGTTCGATGGATGATCCGAGGGACCTACATTTAAGGCTTATTTGGTAAGGTGTATCATTCAGTATTGCAAGAAATAATAAGATGAGATCTTATATATTGTGTTATCAAGTTGTATTCAATACTGCTTACTGAATATCTCTTTTTTTTTTTTGGTTAGCATCACTTATCATCTTAGTCCTTGGACGTTTTAGTTTAGGGTATTTGGTCGAAAATCTTGGTTTCCCAACTCTACTTAATGGTCATATAGTCCAAGCTTTAATCTGGCCTTTGAGCATGCAATGGGGGCATATATGCATTTAGAGCACAAATTAGCCTTAGTTCAACGTCACCATAATTCTTTTAATTAAAAGTTATTTGATCGTAGCATCATCACCTAGAATAATTTCATATATGTTGTTCCAAATTGGTTGTATCCAGTCTACATTTTTAACATTTCGGTAACATCATCTCTTCTTTGCAAATGAGATGAAGCTAACATATTTTTTTGATACTTTGACATATTACACAATAGCTACTTCTATTTGATAAGAAGATATGGTATGTTGATGTGTCAAAATGTACTAGAAGTTGGAGACAATAGATTTCAACTCGATGCTTAATATTTATGACACTTAATATTATTTTCAGTCTCTGTCTCCCTATTGTGACATGTTATATAGAAATTACATCTCCCCGTTCGACATTATGGGAGTTGCGTGAAGCCTGCGAAGCAAAATAAAATATTTATCAATTTTTTATTCAGAATCTGATAAGATCGATAGGCCGTATTTGGTGGGTTTAAAATAAGCTTTTAGTATATTTTGATATAAAAAAATGATAAAATATGTTATTAAAAAATTGTTGGTCCCATAAAATCTATGGTCAAAATTAAGTGTTGATATTGATTTAACTTAAAATTTAGATTTTAATTCCTGCTAAACAAGGGCACGGTAACATAGGGTTTTGAGATAGAGTAAGGATACTATTCACGTCCTACAAGTTATCCACGGGGAAAACTTTGGATCGTCCTTTACGATCAAGATGAGTCGAATAGATAGGAGGAGCTAATTTGGTATTTAACTATCTCATCGTTGGATATAAAACCAGAAAATATAATGTAAACATATGGTGTACAAAGTTTAAAGTTGAACAACCGAATAATCATTAATTTAGATATTATTAGTGTGATAATAGTCACATTTAAACAAAGTAAATCATTTTTAAGAGACTCGGCATGTATTATGTACATTTCTGTCACTGAGGACCCGTTTGATTCAGATTTTTTCCACCAATAATGCATTTTTCTGTCACATCACATGGGCCCCGCTACAGTAATTGTTGTCTTCTGGCCTAAGAAAAGTTATGCGCACTTACATCTTTGCCCTTCTCCTTTCTTTTCAAGAAGAAATTGGGAAAGTTTTTATTGGAAAACGAAAGAGTTGTATACTGGAGAAATGTAGGCTTGCTTTGTCAAATTGTGAAGAATTTTTTGTCAAAGAGGATACTGCTCCGACGTTCATTTTTTGTCTACAATTGAAGAAAAATGTGCCCCAAACAGTGGCTTACTATCAAATTTCAAGCTATCATTATGAAAAGCACCCAAAAAAAAAAAAAAATATCAAATTATAAGTCAGTGACTTTTGAATCCATTAAATTAAATTATTTTTTTGTTTGTTGTTCTGGACCTGGCTTGGCATTTCCCAAGGTTTAAAACACAAGTCACAAATTCACAATGGCCAAGAAAATTGTTACCAAACCCGCCGACCACTTTCCATTTGTATATCTAAACTGTAATTTAAAAATTTGACAAAATGATCTATTAAATTGAATTCTTGAAGTGTGACGCATCACGCAAGAGATCAATTTGAATTTCTTTTTGACTTTTTGTGGTAGGCTTCAACTTAGTTAAGAGATGCACTATATTGTTTCAAAGGGAAAAAAATTCCCAGTCTCTCTCTCGAAAAATACAAGTAAACCGCTTATACTATTCCCTAGCTTGCTAGAAATTATGGCCTGTTTGATCACCTTTTTTTTCCATGAAAATTGGAAAACAAATGTCATATTCCACTTTTACCTTGTTTTATACACTTTTTTTTTTTTTTCCATGAAATTCAAATTCTTGGTTTGGCTCACAGATGCACAATTTCCTTGGTTTTGTGGAAAACCAATTTCCTTACTTTATTTATTTATTTTATTTTTTGCAATTGGAAAAAATTCTAAACATAATGGTAAAAAAAATTATCACTTTTATTGATAATTTCCATGTAAAACAAAGTTAAACGAATGATATTCGGTATAGTAATTTTTTTTTTCAATTGGCACCGTCTCTCGGGGGTCTGATGATGATGGACATATTTTCAACCCCTATAAATACTGAACATGGGCATATCATTAAGGACACTTCTCATGAACCTCTCTTACATATATTTCATCAATTTATCGCATAGGAGAGGCAAAAATCATCAATCTTTTGAGCAAGTCACAAGGCTATTGCAAAAATCATTTCTTTGACGATCAAAACTTGGTTTTTGGGTAACGAAAGAAAGGTGCAACTGGATGCAAAATGAAGATGAATGAAAGAAAGTGCAATAGAAAAGGATGTAAAAGATTCAAGAGATGAGTTCGGGGACCAAAATCGCAAATGGTTGGAATTATTAAGCCGGCACGCGCGCGACTCCCTGCTAACACAACCCGAGAGCCAATTGGCTCTATGGCACGCACACAGATGTTGTACCTGTGCGCGTGCAAGTAAATTCTGGGTCCTTTGACTGCAAGTTTCGGGTTTTGCTAGAATTATTCTCCAAGTCAAGTTTTAATGCGATTTCAATCCAACTCCTAAATTCATAATTTATCACATCGAAGCAAGGCAAAAATCAACACACTTTTGGGCAAATCAAGAGGCAATAGCAAGATATTCATCAATTGGAGATCTGTCAAAACTAGCTCTACCCACGAGATCAAGCGCTTTTCCATTTTTCTTTTTTTTCACCATGGTTAAAAAGTGCCAAAAAAAAACGAATAGTTACATAAAAATAGTGTCGACCTTTTCTAGATCATTTCATGATTAAAAGGTGCCATTGATATGAATAGAGGTGGCAAAAGAAACGTGCGTGGATGGCCTGGTCTAGTCAGCACGATCCCTATTTTTTCCACTTAAAAGTTCTTGAAGTTTGGCATAGACTTTGAACTTTTTAGTGTTTCTTTAATATTTCCAACAAGAAATACAGAAGAAAAAAAAAAAATCTTTTTCCTTCATTTGTATTCTGCACTAATGTAGAATTCATTTCTTTGAGGATCATTGTTTTAAAGTCTCCCCTAATTCTGTAGGAGAATAAAAATTGGATTTAAAAATATTGGGATAGGAATCAATTTCTCAATTTCATCCACAGGCTCTGTCCTGGAGAAATATAGAAGAGAGAATAATATTGGACAATATCAAGTCAAAAGTCCAACAGTCGATTATTTCGTTATTTGAAATCAGCATGCTTGAAAGCCAAATATTGATGCAATGGAAATAACAAAAGGTAAAATGATGAGATGGAGCAAAAATTTGGAAACAACAATGCTAGATGTACATTAAAAGTTTGACATCTTCCTTGACACTCCATTCTATATGTCGTCTAAGCAAATTTCGGTAAGGTCTATTTCTTGTTGCTAATTTGCGTGGGCGCTTGTGGGAATCATTGCAGCATGTGTGTGGATTGCGATCGTTGGGACGGTGGATGTGGGTGGATTTTGGTTCGTTTGGTTGGGATTGGGTGAGGGAAGGTGGGGGTGGGAAGAAGATGAACTATTTCGGATGAAATTTTGGGTTTCTAATTTCATGGCCAATCAAGATGAAGTTTTGAGCTAAATGTGCAGGAAGAGTTCCTTAGAGTCACTGCTATTGCATCAGAGCGCACATTCAGTTTTGGGAACTTCATTCCCAAGCTTGTTGAAGCGTTTTCGAAATTCCAAATCTAGATTTGCAGCTTGGGGTGGGGGTGGGGTGGGGTGGGGTGGGTGGGGAAGAAAAAGAAGGTAGAATGAGTTTTTAATTTTAATTATTTGATTTTAGTTATTTTATTATTAAAAATGTAAAATTATCATTTTAACCTTTTAAAATAAGTCAATATTATTGTCAAAATCAATTATTTGGTCAAGTAACGGTCAAACTAACATAAATCATCCATTTGGACTTTACTTGTAGACATTTTGAAAGATTTAGTACCGTTGGTGGCACATATGAAAGGTTTGTGCAAAGTCTGTTACTAAATGAAATGCTTGATACCGTTGCTGCAATTATCCATTTTTTTAATTCAGAATTTGGAATGGTGGATAGTAACGTATTGATACTATGTGCAAGAATCCTATTCACCTCTTAAGAGTCAGCTAGGGAAGATTTTGGATTGTCCTTAACACTCTCTTCCTTTGATGTAAAACCAGAAAAGATAGTAAACAGTTTAAAGTTGAACAATCGACTGATCACCGATTACTAGTGTGATCATAGAATAGTCCACATGTTTCATGGACATTGCTGTCAGTATCAAATTTCAGGCTATCGTGTCGTTATGAAAAGCACAAGTAGACAATATGTATATATGTTATTTTTGAATCAATTAAAATATTTTGTTCTTTTGTTGTGTTGGGCATGGCATTACCCAAGGGTTAAAAGTTAAAGACACAATGGCCAAGAAATTTGTTACCAAACCCGCCGACCACTTTTCATTTGTATATTAGACTAAATTGAATTATTTTTACTTATATTAATAAAAACAACAACAATAATGGACGGAATGAACATTTTGTATTAATTATTTCCTCCCTCTCTTTCTAGTAACAAGTCAAAATGAAATAAAAACCAGCTTCATGTAATTGAATTTTAAAATTCTATCTTTCCAATTTAGCTGCTTTTTCTGGAAAGTTCTCGTTCTTTAAAGAAATGTTTGTGGCCTAAGGTATTTGTGCATAGTGATGGCAATGGGCGGGGCGGGGCGGGGCGGGGCGGGGCGGA